>VDFB02373365.1:198189882-198261119 GCA_007258455.2 Sequoia sempervirens
GGTGGTGATCGTGGAAACTCAACTTCTTCTTCTCCTTCACATAGGGGATCCTCTTGGATTGTAGGCATCTCACTTACAAATCCCCTCAATTTCTTAGATTTCTTTGAGGATTCTCCCTATGCAGCCTTCTGTGTGTACACAATATGTTTGGGATGGCGCTCGGGCACATCCTTCCTATTCTTTGATCTCATTGTTGGAGGGGATTTGGGCACCTCTTTAGTTAGAGCAGTAGTTGCTCCACTATCAGTTTCACTTTCGAGCTCATCTTTGAGCACGCCATATGTTAACTTAGCACCCTCTATCTTGAGTTGGGCAATTTGGCCATCTACCCATTGCCTTGTTCTGTTTTCAACTGGTTGTGTTACTATATCGAGGTCATTGACCTCTTCTTCATCCCAATATATTAGTGGCAATAGAAAATTGGCCACAATATTGAACCTCTCATCAATAATGGTGTCATCTTCTTCTACTATTTGATCTAGCACTGAAAACAGATTTATTAACCTTACAAATTGGGTTGCCATTCTCATGTAGTTCCTCATTCATACTTCTTTATCGTATTTCCAATTGGCCCAAAATCTTTGACATGAAGCAGATGAGTATACTTCCTTCCAACCTATTCTTCAAATTTCCATATGGGTCCATCCTCCCTCGGGTTGTGTGGAGGTTTAGATTGTACTTCACTATCTCCTTCTCTTAATACTCTACACACTAGACAAGGGGACAGGCACACATTCCCTGCCCAAAGGTTATGGAATATGGGATCCCTATTCTATGTTTATCACTTAATAGGGTGTGGGTGTTTTGCAATTGTCTGGAGACCCCCAATAGGATCATTTAGTCATTACGATAGTACGGAAGCTTGTAAGGCCTCTCAGAGAATCCCTTCATCCTAATGTATGTGAATTTTGGGAACTATATGAACAGATACCTGAACCTATAGATAAAATCCCTGGCACTATGTGATACTCTCCTCTCAAAGTTTCCCCCAAGGAGTCTAGTGATATGCCTAATGAAGGCATCATTTACCCTTCGATACTTTCTCTTGAAGTTTCTATATTGTAGCTGAGGGTAGCGGTCGTATACTTTGAGTTCTCCTCTCCTTGGATCTAGATTATTTGTAACAAAGAGGCCCTTGTGCGAGAATGGCTCTGCTAGGAGGTACACCAAGTAGGAGGTCATATAGAACTAGGATGTTCTCTTCACAGCCATGAGTTGGTTATGCATATTGTCACTAATAATCTTCATAGACTGAAACTTTGATTTCTCACGGATGATCTCCTCGATGAAGTACAACATCCACTCCTGAAAGAAGGCCATAGTAGGGAGGTCCATTACCCTACTCAAAAGAGTGATTAAGTCATGATACTCCTCATGGAAGTCACTTCTGAAAAGGTCTTGAGGGACTTTGGCAACACTACACCTCTTATCCTTCAACCAATGTTGGTTGATTAGTTTCTTGCATGCTAGGGGCTCTTCCTTCCACATGTTTTCAACATATCCCTTTTCTATTTCCTCCATGACATCGAATGTAGGAATATGGAACATCTGACCTATAGATTTAGGAGAGAAATTGGCTAGTACTCTGCCCTCATGGTCAATGATCTTTTTGCTACTATGGGTATGCCTCCTAACACATCATTAGTAGCTCCAAAACTACTAATGCCAGAGGAAAAATAGCTTCCTTAACAAGACCACTCTTTATTATCTTTCATGTGTTCTCCATTGTAGGGTTGATCACCATTCTATGCTTGAACTCATCTATATCCACATGCCCAAGATTAGTGTCTAACACTAAATCCCAGGTGGAAGTGATTTTGGAGGTGCACTCCACCTCATGGAATTGGTATTTCAGATCCTTCTCTTCCTCCCCCCTCAGTACTTTTACAAGCTTCTTTCCCTTATCTTTCTCGATAGACATCCTTGATGTTTCCATAGCAGATTCCATAAATTTTGCATACAAAGATGTAGTAAGTTCTTTCACATAAAAATTAGGGAAGCGTTAGTCAAATCCTACAAAATGAGGGTTAGATCCAACAATTCATCACTAGGACATCATAAAATTCATTATCATTCATCATTCAAAGCTCATTTGGCTCATATATAATAGTGCAGGCCAAGAGATGCAGGTTTCCCTGGGCTAGAAGCCATCAGGAGTAATCAGAAGTAGGATGGCACCAGGGTCACAGTGGCCTACAGATGGCCGCCCGTAGTCAAATTTTCGCATTGGAGGCATCTGATTAGTCATAACTTATGAGGGCTCGAGGAATACGAAGGCAGGAGGCCTCTTAGATGTTTCAGAGTCCATCATTGAGAGACGGTGAATAGGAAATAATGGCCCACAAGAGGAGTTCCATAGTGCGGAGCCCATAGGTGGCTAGGAAGGCGTGAACTAACTTCGTTAGTTTCAATTATTTTCAGGCATGCTGGTAGGAACTGGCAGAAAGCCATCATGTGAAGGCCATTTTGAGATGGTGGTGATGAGACGACGACCCGCACATAGCAGTCTAAAAAGGTAGATTCACCAAACATTTTCACTTAGTCATTTTTCCTCAAATAAATTTAGACGACGAAGGAAGATGCGGGTTCTGGGTTGCGGGCGGAAAGGATGACACCTCCGTTAACAAATGATGACCAGGTAACAATGGGTTGTTCATGGCGAACCATAAGGAATGATCCGTAAAGCACCACACTTAATCATTTTGTTAAAGTCTCGGAGGGAAACGGTCTAGGTGGAGTCCACAACATGGGTGAATGGGGGTGCTTAGTTGTTTTGGAATGGTGAAGGTGGTGGGGCGGTCCGTAGATGGACCCCTCTGAAGATAAGTCCACAAGAATGTTTTAACTTTGCATTTTCGCCTAGGATCCCTAAACGACAAGGAGGATCACAAAGTCTACAGTGTGGGCGGGAGTCAGATCTTAGCCGCTAGTGAATGATGTCCAAGTGAAGGCAAAGGGCGGATAGAAGTCCGAATGAAAGGACCCACAAGGAAGACTTAGCTTAGGATTTGCATGTGTAAATGGTGAATGACCAACAAGGCAATGGGATCTGCGATGCAGGGAGGAGCTTTGGTTGGGGCATTCAAAGGACGGCATTCATGAGGTGGCAGTCCTTAGGCGGTGGCCCGTGCAAGACGGCCCACAAGGAAACGTCAATACTTAGTCACTTTCAACATTCAACATAAATAGTTTTTGCAGGCCCCACAATGTAGGATTCAGATAATGGTGGGTCATTTGGGAACGACTGTGAGACAGGGGCCACCCGCACGTGATAACCCACATTAGTAGACCCACATAAGCTTAGAGACTTGGGTTTTCCATTAAACATTTGATGCTTAAGTTTCATCTGGGATGGTGATGAGGGGAATGTTGGCCGCTAGGGAGTCAAGGCTCTCTGAAGAACAACATCGACGAGGTGAAGTTTCGCATTGCGTAAAATGGTGTCGATTGCATGTTTTAACCTGGTTTAATCAAGTTTTTAAAATAATTTTAAGTGTAGAACAGACAGTCAGGTTAGCCTTCAGACAGAATTAGGGGTTTCTATTAATATTTTATATGCTTAATTTTAAAAATTCGTTCACAAAGGATGCATTTTGAGCTACTGACAGTAGACATACCTAGAAGGTGCGAAGAAATTTCATGAAGGTTGAATCTTGATTCGTTAAGAGGCAATGTGGGCGTGTGATCCATGATCATTGTTCACACTCTGACAAATCGTAAGTGGTAAAAGGTGAAAATGACAGGTCGAGTAGACATATTTATAAGAAAAAAATTCATTAATTACCTGCATTAAATGCAAGTATGGCGACCGACAAGGTAGCTGGGCACAAATTTCAATGGGTCAATGGTAGGAAAAGTGGAGCCCACACTACAGAGAGAACTCAAGACCTCTCCATTGATGAACATCAAGCAAATGACGGTCGGGAAGCGTGCAGAAACTGCTATGCAAGTGAACGTTTTGGGTTGGCCGTCGATGAAACAATGATCAAAAGATAGCGCCATGCAAAGGGAATCCCACAAGGGCAGACCCGTAGGACCTAGAAGATTCCATAGAAAAATTCTAAGGGAAGCCCACATGAGAACCTCCACAAGAGCTAAGGACTTAGAAAATTTTAGGGTGGTGAATTTTGGTAAACTGAGGATGATGACTTTAGGGTCCTTGACCACTTTAAGCTCAAGATTTAGGGGCACATAAAATGAGGTGCAGGAAAAAGCGACCCAGCGAAGCCATAACAAAGGGTCCCCGTTCTGCACAAGGCGTGTGTGCTATAGGCACAACAACCTTGTTGAACCCTCTGATATCAATGGTGAGATCAAATTTGCACTGATAAGATACAATTTGAACCTACAATAGAAAGGAACAAAGAGGAAACCCCCAAATTTGGTATTTATTTTAATCTTTTCTGATTCTCCATATCATCATTTAATTTAAGAGAAGAGCATACTCAACTTTCCAAGATCCACCAAGATTTGAAACCTATATCTCTCAATAAATTCTAACAAGAAGAAATCCTACAAGCTCTAATATCATGTATGGGTTGATAGATAGCTCAAATACCATGTAAGTTATCATAGAATAACTACACCATGCAAGATTTGGCTAAAGATTATAGCCACCCAAGATCTAGGAACAACATGAAAGAACAAGAGAGATCATTATGCAATGCACAAGATAATAATGGAATTTATTATCCAATAATTCAATATACAATTGTTATGAGACCACCTAGTTATATAGTCAAGGTGAGACATATGATTAGACATGATTATGAAAAGTGTCTTAATCCTATTGTCATGTGAAAACATATAACAACTACCTAGGACACATGTGTTAAAATTCAAAAGATAAGATAATATCTAATGACAAATAACATCTTCTAGAAAGATTCCCTCCTAGGACCTAAGTAAACTTAACATGTAAATTTAAGTCCCCTAAGTCACCTAGTAATGAATAAACTAGGTACAAGACTTTATTTACACCAACAAACCTGCCAAAGAAATAAAGGTGCAAAAATAAAGACTCTAGGACTCTTGCAACCATTAGACATTCCAACATAACATTGGGAGGAAATATCAATGGAAATCATTACAGGTCTACCAAAATCTTATAATATTGATGTAATTTTAGTTGTTGTTTATAGGCTCACCAAGTATGCACATTTTTGTGGACTCTCTCATCCATTTTATATTAGTACCATGGCCAAAATATTCATGGAATTTCCAAAACCATAGTGAGTGATCATAACCTTATCTTCACTTGCATTTTTTGGACAAACTTATTTATAGTATGGGGTACAAAAATAACACATATTTCTTCTTACCATCCATAATCAAATGGCCAAACAAAAAAAATTATGAATAAATGTTTAGAAGGATATTTATGTTATTTTTCCTTTGATAAAAGAACACAATGGTTCAAATGGCTACCATTATTACAGTGATGGTACAACACATCATTTCACACATCCACTAAAATGACTCCATTTGAGGCTCTTTATGGCTACCCGAGCCACCATCTGCTAATTATTATTTGTAATCTCATTCTAAAGCTCATATGTATTAGAGGATTGAATTCAACACCAACAAGAAATATCACAAATCTGTAAGGATAAACTATTTATGGCTTAGAATTAAATGAAACAAGTTGATCAACATCATAGTGAGAGGCATTTTGAAGAGGGAGATTGGGTGTGTCTTTAATTACAAACTTATAAACAAATTTCAGCTAATAAACATAATAACAGGAAGCTAGCACCTAAATTTTATGTTCCCTATAAGGTTCTCCATTGAATAGGAAGTGTAGCTTATAAGTTAGAACTTCCACCCTCCTCCAAAATTCATCCTATCTTCCATGTATCTTGTTTAGAAAAAGTAATAGGTAATAACCTTCCAATCCATTTAGAATTGCTAGAGTTAGACGAAGAAGGAAATTTTATTTTATAACCTAAGAAAATTATTGAGAAAAGAGTGAAATAATTTTATAATAGATATATTTCTAAGTTCCTAATCAAGTGGAAGAATATGCCAATTAAATATGTCAGATGGGAAGATGAACAATTCATACTAAAGCATCCAAAATTACTAAGCGTTGAGGACAATGATTTTATAAAGAGAAGGGCTTGTTAGGTCCCTAATATTCCTAAATAGAATAAGTTAATAACTTGTGGCATGCTTTAAAACCTCATAATTAGTATTAGTTAATACATTTATTACTCTTTATTAGGATGAAGGGGTATGTCCCTACATAGTTAAGCCTAGAATAAAGGGGATATGTTCCTCCCAAATTATCATATAATCAATTATTAAATTCATATCATATTATTTTATTATTGGAGGTGACCCCCTTGAAGTGAACTACTATATTTTTTATGCTTGAATACCATAAAAAAATATGATGATTCACTTCACTTTCCATAGGAGTTTAAAACTATTTGATGCACAAAAAAGCTTTGTCTTTGGTTTGCAGTAAATAAGCCTAAATTTTTATTGTGTGATCATTAATAAAAATTTAAATTCCCTAACACCATTGAAATTATGTTCCATGGGTCCACACAAATTATTATGCACCATGTAAAAAAATTTAATCGCATGTTGTTCACTACTATTGCCAAGTGATCGATGTTGTTTTCTAGTGAAATGATTGGAATGAAAAAAAAATATCCTATCAAGTGAGGGAAGGTGTTTCATGATGTCATCCATATTTAAAGTAAGAAAATGGATAGTGCTCAAGTGACCAAATTGGTAATTCCATAACATAAATATTATTATTCTTTGTCACTAAGGCTAGATTATAATTGACAGTATCAAGACTAAACATTTCAAAAAAATTGTATATGTTGTTGAAGTGATCTACCATTAAGAAATTGGCCCCTTTATGGAAAATAAATTATTGTTTTAGGTGTGGTTTTTACCCAAAAATATAATCCTTTAGCCATGGGGTTTAGACCTTAATGAGGACTTATAACCCTTAAGTTCCAAGTCCAAGTTCAACACAAAATTTGTGACCTAAATATAAATGAGGACTCAAAACATTTAGGTTTCATGTCAAAAATCCTATTGGTTTCCATAGTCCCTGATCAAGAAGAAAATTTTATTTTGACAAAGGAAATTTCACACTTAAGTGCAAATCTGGAACATTACCAAAGCACTACCAAGATCTGTAAACTAAAAAATAATCAATGTTAATATGGGTTCTTTGGGACCCAAAATGCCTTTTTAGAGTTTTTAGAACTTAACTTTCTCTACAAATGTTAATCCAATTTTTTTAATTAGAATGATGTTTTTTATTGATTAATATTTTATTATGGGATCTACTTGCATTTATTATTGATTTTTAAAGTCACTTCACATAAAAAACTAGGTTAAATTTTATGAATAGGGTACAAACCGCTATGTTCACACTCTAGATTGATGTAATATGGATGAAGTATGCCTAGATGAAATTTCCTAAATGTAAATAATGGATAAAAGAGAATGATTATTAAAGAAAAACTATTAAAATGCAAGTTGTTTGAAAACACATTGTGATATGCAAAAACATTTAGAAATGTAAATAGAACTAAATAGAAAGTTGTGAAACAGAAAGTGTGCACCTGAGAACTTTTTGGAGACTAGAAATTACTTTTTAAATGCTATTGATCCTAAAAATTTTGCGTACTCAGATTCATTTTCCATTCTGGGCGAATTAGTCCCAGATCTAGGAAACTGTTCTAGAGCCCGTTTCAGACAAATGGGTATCCAAAACTATAGAAAAAACTTTTTAGGCCTAGAGATGGGACTCATTTTCTACTAATGGTGAATGAGTCCACTTTTTAATTTCTAAAATTCCAAAAGTGGGAATAGAAGCCCTCAATCTGCACTTCGTTTCCTAACAGGTGTCTACCTCTGAAACTCTAATTTTTGGCACTGTGAGTGACTTTTAGTGGATATTTTGACTTGAACAACAAGGATATATCTTCAATAACTTTTCAACTTAATCTTCAATGATTTCCAAGTCTTCAAGATACCTAAATCTATAAACACACAATCAAAGAGAGAGAAATGGTGAATGTTAGGGCATGGGGGTTTGCCTTAGTCAAACCCCTTTTTAGGTAATTAAACCAAAATGAAGAAATAGTGTAATGAAGAATGAAATAATGGAGTTAGAGACTTTCCATGATGATTGATCTTGAATTTCTGCAACAATGAATAAAGATTATGCCCTTGAATGCCTAAAAAAATGCTATCTTGATGACTTGAAATGATAAAACCCTAGCTTGCTTGACTTAAGAACATGATGAATGATGGATGAAATGAGTTATGATTTAGGGTTTAAAGACTTGTATTTATAGGAAATCCACCTAATTTTCTCATTAATTTGATCCCCAAGGCCGACATGAATGAAAAATAAACTTAAAACCTAATTTTTCCTGCTCAAACCCCAAAAATGACTCAAATGGGACTCATTCACCATCGAGGGAAAATGGGTCCCACCTAGATGGGACTCATTCGCCCCTGATGGAAAATGGGTCCCACAAGGGCCATTCTGCTAGCTAGAATGCTGAGAAGTAAGGAAATCAAGTTTATATGGTAACTTTGTCAGTTATTTCATCAAATTATGCCTCAGGATGCACAATACGGGGTCATTGGGTCCTATTAATAATGGTGTAAATGGTAATTAGGGCTAGGGACACAAAGTTCAATGTGAAGTGTGATTAGATACACTTTACAACATTAAGATGAGGTCGACATAGCCTAGAAGGGCAAAACATCTAATGTGAATGTGTAAAACACATTACAACACTAGATTAGAATTAAGTTTAATTTACAAGCCTTCTAGATTAATGTGATAATGCAATTAAATACATTTTACATTGTTGAATTAAGGGAAAATGGGTTCATTAAGTCTAGAGAAGTGTGAAAGTCTTTTACAACACTTTACAACACCTTTACAAGACATTGATAAATACATTTGCAAGGGTCCAAGACCTAATGTGGAAGTGTAAAAAACCTCACAACACTAAATAAAGGCCTCATTAAGTCCAATTTATCATCAATTATGCCTAAATCAAGCAAGGAAAAAGGTGTAAATTTTTTGTGTCCACAAGAGAAAAACAAGGTGAACTATTCTTGAAAAATGAAAAGGGAAAGAAATGATGGAGGGGAAAGGCGGTTATGAGAAAAAGAGGAGGCAAGTTTTGGGAAGAATTTTGAAACACATTGTTTGTTGTTCCTCATCATGAGAATGAGAGAGATTAGTTTTGCACTAGTTGTAATCAAAATTAGCTAACAGTTAATCAATTCCTTTGAGAATCATTTATTTTGTATTCAGTTCTAAATAGATTTTAATACATTCTAGCTTTGTCTCCTGTCAAGGGGGTTTGAGCAATTTGTATTCAACTATGCACTTCAAGAATGAATGTTGACTTCCAATATGATAGAATGTTGTGTTTAACCATCAACATGATTTTGTATTGGGCGCATTGTTTGATTTTAAGCCTGTAGTGAACGCTATTTTCTATTGTAATGAATGAGCAATGGACTAGTTTATCATTCCTTTTGTCTTGTTCATGAATCACCTTGGTTACTAATCAAACCATCCATCTGCAGGCACAACTATATAGGGGAAAAATAGGGTAGACCCAAATGCATGAACAAGAGGATCTACCATTGAATTTTCTAAGGCCCTAAAATCTCAAATTATGTAAAAATAAGATGCAAATAACAATTAGAAAAGCTACCTAATTGTTATAGCAAGTATTAGGGAAGTTTTTAGAGCATAAAAAGTTGTGTTTATGGCCAAAAAGTTGTTTTTGAGCTACAAAGGACTCATTCACCTTTAGTGGCAAATGGGTCCTTTTAGCATTTCAGAAAACTGATTTCAGGGTCCTATTCCTTGATTTATGCACTCTCAAATTCCCTATTATCAAGTACTCAAAGTCTATATGCAATTTTGTAGCTTTGATTATGTGATTTTCACTTTGAATGACAACTTTTGCAACTTTGAAAATTTGACAATTTTGCTTCAAATCTTGCTCTTCAACCTATAAATCTGCAATCACACACTCAAGGGTAGAAAAACTTGTTGTTCATTAGTAAATGGGGGTTTTCCTGAGTCAAACCCCTTGTAGGTAATTAAACCAAGTGATGAAATAAGGAAATTGAAGCATGAAACATGAAATATGTAAATGATGTCACCTTGGATAATGTGTTGTGAAACAAATCTGTAAACTAACTCATGTAATGGCCATGAAGTATGTAGATATTGGATGTGAAATGATGCATGTAAATGTATCCTCAATGAAAAATTAGCTATCTTAGCTCAATGATTCATAGAAGAATGGACATAGAACATCACTTTTCTCCAAATAACATTCAAGGATGTCCTAGGAGTCCTAATTGGATTGACTATCAACCTCACAAGGTTAGTTAATTCTCAACAAGGAGGACCTAAGAGGGGGTTCTTTAAGCTTTAAGGGGGGTTCACCACCAAGCCAAAGCTTTTTAAATACACTTTAACATTCAACTCACAAAACCTAGTAATTCAAGCCAAATAATGAGTGCAAATGAAGAAATTAGGCTACACCAAGTTAGGGTATGTGTACCTAGGAAGTCTAGAAATGTAATGAGGATTCCAGAAATGTAAAAAAATTGTCAAAAAGTGTTATGGAGGACTAAGACACCCTTACTAATGTCTTAGTCCTGATGTTGTTTTTTGGGGAAAATGTAGAATATTTAGATGTTGGAACATAATCTGAAAGAATCTCTGCAAAATACCCCTGTGAGGACTAAGACACCCTTACTGTTGTCTTAGTCCTATGTGGAATTTATGAAATATCTAAACGTGGTCCTAAGCTCCAAGGTCTACACTTGCCTCTTCTCAGATTTGAGGTCCTAAAACTTCTAAATCTGACATGTAAGTGAGTTTCCATGAAGATGACAACTTTGCAATTTTGCACTTCAAATGATCTTCAAGTCTTCAACCTAAACCTACAAACACAAACATGCAAAAGGGGAAAAACTTGTTGATTGTTAGTAAGTGGGGGTTTGCCTTGGTTAAACTAGGCTAGTTGGTAATTAAACCTTGAAATGAAATAGAATAATAAAGGAAATGATCAATGAACAACATGCAATTCTATAACTCACCAAACCCTTATTGTAAAGTCTATAAACTTGTGTGAAATGGCTGTAATGGATATGGGTCTTGAATCAAAGGAATGCTTGATAGATCTTGCTTGAATTGCTTGTTTGAATCAAAACTCTACATCACAAATGTTAGCAGAACAACACACGTGATGCAAGAATATCTTTCAAATGATGCTTGAATCTTGATCTGATGGCTCCAAATGCCTGATGAATTTCTCTTGAATGCTTGAATGCTTAGATGCTTAGATTGCTTGTTATGAAAAATGAGTGAAGGAACCTTGTATTTATACTTATATATGCTTAATATCCTGAAACTACATAACACCAAGTCAACATATGAATTAATTAAATAAAGAAGGATAAATCTCGCTAGAATTTGAAATTGAATCCTAAAAAATAAGCTAAGGAGGACTAGGACACCCTAGGTGGTGTCTTAGTCCTGAGGCTCAAATCTCGAGACATGGACTCCAAAAAGGGACCTATTCAGGTGCTCTCAAAATCAGGGTCCCAAGACCTTTAGGGGACAAAGATTCCCTAGGTGGCATTTTAGTCCCAACCCAAAAATTAGGGACACCCTGATGACATCATTAAATTATCATTTATTCATTGGAGAATGTCTAGATTAGCCATAAAAAGATATAATTCATAGGGCTTGTGGATGCAAAATAGGACCAATTAAGACATAAATAGGGATAAATAAAGCAAAGATGGCCCAAACAAGTGTGAAAATGCAAGGGTATGCATTTTACTACACTACATTTAGCCCCCACTTTAGTGAGAGGATGAACTTGCTTCAAACTCAGACTAAAGTAACCAACCACACAATCAAGAGGGGTTCAAATGTACAAATGCGAGTAAGATAGGATGACAATAATCAAGAGGGTGGCCAAGCCCCCAGGATCAAGATCCTATGGAAAACCAACATAAGCACAAAGGAACACACACGTAGATGATATATGAAGCCATAATCAGATCACAAACATACACCATCAAAGAAAAAGAAAAAGGAAAAAGGAAAAATGCAATGGATCAAGCTTCGACTAGCCATCCAACGTGGTGGACTGGGTCTAGGTTGTTTGTCTAAAAGGTTTACAAGTGGAATGTATTGTACACTATGCAAACAAAACACATACTCACAAGGGCTAGTGAAGATAGGTGTCCACTAGGTGATCCCTAGGAAGTCCATATAAATTTCATACCCCCATGACTACAATAAGGACAAAAAGAAAATGCATGCTCACAAGGGCTAGTGAAGCTAGGTGTTCACTAGGTGAGCCCTAGGGGATCATATCAAAGCCATACCTCCATGAATTTAATAAGGTACAAAAATAGAATTCAACACAATAAGAAAGAGGGATGTTCAAGAAGGGATTTTACTTAGTTTGTGCAAGGTCTCATCTTAGGGAACATTGTGCTTAACATCTCCAAGAGAGGACAAGTCAAATAAATATCAAGCTCTCAGAGGAAATCAAACCCAATGACACCACCAGGAAAATGACACATCACAAGAAGAAAGAAAATCACACAAGGAACATGAAAACAAATGCAAATGAAATCATGCCAAAATAATGCCAATGTATGCCCCCACTTTAAAGGAATTGCGAACATCATGTTGTGAGCAATTACTTTAAAGTAGACAAAATGAAAAGGAAAATAGGGTTTCCCCCAAAATGCATAACTTCGTACATCACATGCGAGCCAACTTAAGGCATGTCATCCACATCCCAGGCTTGCTCTTATGTGTTCATGAAAGGTGATCAACTAGCCGAAAGAGGAAACAAGTGACATACGAGGACAAGGCTAACTAACCCCTTATCCCCACTTAGTACAGGACAAGGATGAGCTGAAATTGATGAGATGAATGCTAGAGTGAAAATCAGTATCAATTAGAGGAAAAAGGTGCTTCAACACAAGGAAGAGCACCACATTCCTTAACATATTTAATTTTATCACACAAAGCCTTACATTCATTAGTACAATGACCATGAACTCTATGATATGTGCAAAATGAATTCTTGTAGTATAATTTCTTACGTGTTCTTGGAGGAAGGGATATCAAACGATCTTGGAGGAGTCTCAACAAGATACCCTCTTGATTAATGGTAGAGGATTTTCCTTTATTTTGTGATAAATATATCTCTTGCTTAGCACAAGATGTCATACTTACACAAGACCCTTTCAATTGCAATATTTTTTTCTCTCTATCTAAAGAATTCAAATCATTAGTGTTTTGTGTGATGACATTAATGTTAAGCAAGGATTTCTCTATTTCGTTCAAAGGATAAAAATTGAGACCACTAGTTTCTATCAATTCAGGATGCACTACTGTTAAAGTTGGTTTAGAGGAATCTTTTGTAAGAGTGTTGATGTTAAGTGAAGGCTTGTTTATTTCTATCAAAGAACAATAACCAAGACCATGGGTTTTTTCTTGTGTTTGAGGCTCTATAGGGACACAGATACCTTGTTATCTAGCACCACATCCTTTTCCATTATATCCAAGTTGTTTCACAAGTCTGCAACCTTTTCCATAAATCTTTTTCATTTCTTTAGGATTTGGTGGTTGTTGATATTCAGTTTCATCAAAGTTTGTTGTGTATGTTGTCCTTTCTTCTAAAGTGGTTGAGGTGGATGCTTTCGAAGGGTCTGCTTTTTCCTTTCCCTTTTTAGAGTCCTTTTTTGTGATCTTCTATTCTCCCATGAATGTAGGTGTGAAATCTAAGGAACCCCAATCATCTTCTAATAGCTTCGTGACTTCTTCAATGTGTTTTTCTTTGTCTTTCTATCACACGGGCTCCACTTGTGTAGTTGGTGTCAGTGTGTTTAAAGGATTCACTTTGTTTCAATCAAGTTGTAAGACACTATAAGGTTCATGATCAACATCAATTGTGTGCACTTTGTTGTTGTAGATGTATTTCATTTTATGATGAAGGGTGGAAGGCACCTCATTCATTGCATGAAAGTACAGTCTACCTAAAAGAAGGTTATATGAAATATGATCAGGCATAACATGGATTGGGGTTTGTAATGTGGCCTTTCCAGCTTTAATAGGTAAAGTGATTACACCAAGTGGTTTTTTTCACATGTTATCAAAGCCATTAATAAAGAAAGAGACAAGTTGGGTTTTTTATTTATCGACACCAAGTTTATCCAAAAGGTTTACACTACACACATTTAAGGTTGAGCCATTGTCAAATGGGTTCATTTTATCCCTATTGTATTCTATTGAGCTATGATCATGAGAGCCTCATTTTGTTTTTACACTTCCAAAGGGGGGAGTTCACTTTGGTGGAGAACAATTTCAATTTTTATTCCCTGAATCATGGCTGCTATGTCATTCGGGTTTTCACTAAATGGAACCATAACTTGTTGCAAGGCTATTTGAAACATAGTGTGATAATTAGGTGAATTCTGCATTAAGTCCCATAGGGATATTTTAGCAAGAGTATTCTTAAGTTGTTCAACAAGATCATATTCCTCCCCACTATATGCGATGCTAAACAGGGAGCACTAGGAAAAATAGGATTAGGCAATGGGAGGGATGTTGAAGGTGTTTGTCTTGGTTGCGAATTGTTCCTAGTAATGTATGTATGAGCAATGGTATTGTAACTCGGTTGCTGCAAAACATTGTTCTTAGGTGGTTCGAGGATAAGGACGGGTTTTTTTTTAACTTGTGGTTTTTGAGAGGTTGGATGGATGATAAGTTTAGGATCGGGAGAATAATTCAAGGGGTGTCTAATGTGCATAACCTCAGAAGACTTATAGTTATTTTCATGATCTCTTAGTGAAGAGGAATATAATGTTACTTCATCATATTCATCTAAGGGATTATTATTGTCAATGTTCTCATTTTCTTCCACTGTTATATATTCCCTAGTAGAAGAGTTTTTAGGAGAACTACAAACCAAATATTCTTGACATTCAAAGGTTGGTTCTTCTAAGATGACCTCATCGCATGTAAGGGAGTTATCAATGGCTGAATTGTCTTGTTCATTAATGATGTTTTTTTCTTGTTCAAGAATGTTTTCTCTAGGGGAAGAGAGGAAATAAAGATTACCATGGTTTTCATCAATTAAATCTTCTAACATCAAAGTACCTTCTTCACAACTAGGAGAAGAACAAATGTGATTTTCATGATCATTTACAGTTGTTTCTTCTTGTTCATCAATGTTTTGTTCACTAAGAGAGGTAGGAGGAGAGAAACAACTATAACTCTCAAAACTTTCATTGATTAGTTCTTCTAACATCAAAATATCTTATGTTTTAATAGGAGAGATATTAGGAGAAGAATGAATATGATCATTAGGATTGTCCAAGGTTGTATTATCTTTCACTAAAACACTCTCATAGGGAGGGAATATGAAATTTTTCTTAGCATTCCTAGAAAGGTAAGGTAATAACATTGTTTGAAAAAAAATGAAAATTACTTTTAACAATCTCATGTAATGCTTTAATATTGTAAACAATGTGTATCCAAAGATGCAAAATAGTTTTATCCAATGAATGCAAAACTTTAATAATACAAACAATGTATATCCAAAAATGAAAAGCACTTTTATCAAACTTATGCAAAGCTTTATGAATTATGTAAAAATTGTATATGCAAAAGTGAAAAGTACTTTTATTCATATTATGCAAAGTTTCAGAAATTATGTGAGAATTTTCAGATCTAATGATGCTTGTAATTGAAATGATTTCAAAAATGAGAGTCCTAAATTGATGTTTTTGACCTAGATGCATAAAATAGATGTTCCCAATACTTTCCAGACTTATAGTATATGTTAGCAGGAGGCTTAGAAAGCACATAAAAGCATATTTAAACCCTAAAAATTGTAGCTTCAAACTAAAAAAGGACTAAGACGCCAATAAGGGCATCTTGGTCCTACTAAAGGAATTTGAAGGTTCTAGAAACTAGAATAGAATGCAATCAACTCAAACAGGATTCTAAGGTAAAAATCCAAAGAGGGACTAAGACACTAGTAAGGGAATTTTTTTCCCAGTGGAGATTTTTGTCAGAAAAATAGCAAATTCTGAGTTGTTAATAGTGTTCCTAGATTGCCTACCTAGGGACCTAATGTTTGGAAATAGAAAATTTTGCAAATGAATACAAGAAAAAGTAACTAGTAACTGTGGACATCAAATCTGCAAATGGTCATAAATTTTAACATAATAATATCATGCTTTAGTCATTTCAAACACATTAAATTTAATATCCCTATGAAATACTTAACCATGTTAGAATATGCAAAAC
Organism: Sequoia sempervirens; assembly: GCA_007258455.2. Taxonomy (NCBI): domain Eukaryota; kingdom Viridiplantae; phylum Streptophyta; class Pinopsida; order Cupressales; family Cupressaceae; genus Sequoia; species Sequoia sempervirens. Next base: position 198,206,255 of record VDFB02373365.1, read on the forward strand.
TAAATAGAATAAGAATAATTGATTGCAAGCATACACAAACATGATCAAAACTTTATTCCATAGTGGATTGGTGTCACATGTGCTAGTGACCCTTTCCCAATCCTTGATCAATAGCTAAAATGATGAAATGCAAATGGAGATGATAAGCAAGATGAGCTCTCAAATTAAGAGAGTAACCTTGCATAAAAGTTGTGGAGTGATGATGAGCAAAATCAATTCTCCAATGGAGAGTGACTTTGCATGAGTGATTGTGGAGGATTTGCTCAATGTTGAAGCTTCTATTTTATAGATTTTCAAAATTCTAAGTGTTGAAGAGGGACCAATGTGGGACTAAGATTGGACCAATGAAAGGACACTTTTCAAGTGGTGATTGGTTGATGTATGTGAAAGATTTGGGAAGAGTGCCCATGAGAGGGAGAATTTGAATTTGAATTTGTGCAATGAATGCTGAGTTTGACTTTGGAAGGGGACATGTAAGAGACATGTAAGGCCTCATAAATGCTCCGTTTGGTGTACATGTCCACTTGGGGGGAGATTCAAACTTGGAGAATATTCTCCCTTTATGCCAAGTTGAAAATAAAGATTTTGATAAATCAATTAAATGCAATTTCATGTGCAAGTGGACAAATCTAGAGAATGCAAGTGGGTGAGATTAGTATTTAATCACCTAGGGTTAGATTAAATAGATGATGATTATGTTAGTTTAATGATGATTAGGTGAGTTGACTTTTAGGACTTTGATATTTGATTTATTTGAATTAGAAAATGATGGAATATGATTTAGGATTTGATTTAAATAAAGTCCTGATTTATTTAATTAAATGGATGATGCAAGATGAAGGTTGAAATGATTTATGAGAGATGAAATGATATTAGTTGATTAAACCTTTGGATTGACCTGATTTACCTAATGAATGGATTTGTTGTGTTTGATCAATTCAATGAGCGGATGACTATGCATAATGCTAATTTTACGTGTCTACATTTTGCCCCTCTTTGAAGCAATGTACTTGTTACGTTGGTTCATAACTTGTCATGATCAAAATCAAAAAAATTCTGATTTTTCGGATGCCCCAGCAGAAAGTACACTGGTACATTGCCCCCTCGAGAGATCAAGCGAAAAGATTCGATATGAGGGTCGATCTCGCAATAAAGAGGTTCAAAATGGATGGTTATGGATGATGATGCAAATGAGATGATTTTAAGATGCTTAGTATAACAAATCTATATTATCCTAAACAACTTAAATGGTGATATGATATGAGATGGATGAGATTGATGATGTGATATGCTATGATTATGCAATGGATGATTTATGCAAATGCTTAGACTAATAGATCTATATTATGATGATGATATGCATGTGAGATGATATGCAGAATACTGATGATTTATGGATGCAAGATGAATGCAAAATGGATACATGATGGATGCATTGGTGATGATGATTAATTATTCATGCTGTGATGTTAGTGCAGAAAATGCAGAAATTAGATGATGACAAAAGGATCCAACAAGCCAACATTATGAGAGATGATGATGAGAAATGATGATGATAGATGGATGATTTGCTTATCAAGGATTGGGATTTTAAAAGGATCACTTACTTTATGTTTGATAACACACCTAAGCATGATGCATCAAGGTATAAAGGACCAAGATGGCATTGTACTTGTGTGATGGACTTTGACTCGACAAATAGATAGGAGTATTCTTGTTCACACCTGACATACGAAAACCTTGCTAGGATGCACTTTAGAAGTTTCAAACATCTCGGACCAAAACATGGAAAGGTATAACCAATCAATGCAATAGTCAACAAGCTATCTGAAATATCCTCCATACATATCTAACAAAGCAAGTATTCACCAAGTTATTTTACAAGAACGTCCAACAAGCACAACAGAAAAAACAATAATGATCATTGCCCCATTCCTATCTCTCTAAATCCTTCGTTCAGATATCATCGAGAGGTCCTTGGACTGAGCGCAATAAGATAAGTCAAAAGATAAAGATAAAGCACACAAACAAGCTGGTGTTCTTCAATACCACTAACCAAAAGGGAATGTGTTTTTAAGGATAAGAACCTGAAACTTATTGCCAAAAGATAATGCCCATTGTAGGAAGGATACATCCTAGGACATGTTAGTGGATGATCGCACGTCATTTCATTTATCCATAATGTTCTTTTTCCGATAACCAATTCCCCTTGTAGGAAGGATTCATCCTACGATATGATGTTATCAGATGATTGATATGAGACTGTTTGGATGATGGACTATCGACACAAAGACTTGACCAACTTGTTTACGTACTGACTTAGACTTGAGACTTGACGCTTTTGAGATTTACTTTTAACCTGCTAGACTTGTTTCTAACTGTTTCACCAAAGGTTGAGGATGACGATCAGTTTATTATGAATGGTGTTTATTGGGTGCAAGCAAGATGAGGTGGATGGATTTTTTCAAATATTTGGATGTTTTTGACGTTTTGAAATGTTTGAGGTTGTTTTGGTGTTTTTTGGATTTTGCGATGTTTTTGATTTTTTTATTTTCTTATGTTTTTGGATTTTGATGTTTTTTCGAATGTTTTTGGATTTTGATGTTTTTCGAATGTTTTTGGATTTTGATGTTTTTAGAATGTTTTTGGATTTTGATGTTTTTTGAATGTTTTTGGATTTTGATGTCTCGGGGGATGATCAAAGATTAGCCTTTCCTACGTTTAAGCTCAAAGACGACGTAGTTCGGATTCTGATGTTTTTGGTGTTTTCTATTTTTGACTTGTTTTTGAATTTTTGATGTGTTTTGAATGTTTTTGGATTTTTGATGATTTGGATGTTTATGGATTTTGATGATTTTTTGATGTTTTTGGATTTTCGCATGATTTTGACGATTTGGATATGGATATGTGTGATGATATCAGTGCTCTATTTTGGGATATTGTTAAAAACCAAGCTAAGCTTGATTGATGGAATCAATGGATGATGATGATGATGATAACATTGTTGAGGATACACAACAATGCAAGGATTTGATTGATTGGGATTGATGATAACATTGTTGAGGATGCACAACAATGCAATGATTTGATTGATTAGGATTGATGATGATAACATTGTTGAGGATGCACAACAATGCAAGGATAGTGTTAAGCAACACAATGGATTTGGGAAAGATATCCCTAAGATGATGATGAATCGATGATGTCCTGATTGGATTTGATTGATCATGATTGATGAAGCTTGGTTTGAAACAAAAGATGTTTGGAATGATTTGATGTGACATTTGAAGTGCAATTTAGATGCAACTGGCAGCGATTTGTTTGGATTGATGTTCGATGAAAGATGAAGACTAATAGGGAATGTCTTCTTGTCAAAATATGCCATGGGCTAGTGACTCGGATTTTGGATTGCAAATGTTTTGACCAATTTGGCTTCACGTTTTCTAATGTTTAGATCACCACATAAGTCAGAGGACATAGACCAAGATTTATTCATGAAGCAAGATGCCAATATCTGCCCCCAGTGTCTAGCAACATATGGAATGCGATGGATGGATGCTTGGATAGGTCTGTAGATGGATGGATATGGATATGCAAAGAATGCCAAGGATTATATTGTGATAAGATAAGGTGTTAGGATAAAGAATGCTCATTTGGATAATGCTTCATGGCTCAGATAATGTTGCATAGGATAGGATCAATGAAAACGGCCCATGTCAAGATGTTTACCGTAAGCAAGCGTAAAGCGTGCCCCAAAATGTCATCAAGATCAAGATAACTTGGATGATGGATGCAAATGGATGAAAATGGATTAGATCGATGGTTTATGGATGAATGGATTTATTATGGATAAGATGGATGGAATGCTCGATTTATTACGGATGGGATGAGATGCTTTCATCTGAACTGGCGCACGTAGATGCTCGATTCTACACATGACGCCTATTTTCCAGGTTTTCATCATGGTCTTGCCCAAAGCGCTGCCCATGCGGTTTTCACTAGAGGACGATTTTTTTCTTTACTGTTTTCAATCCTTTTTCTAATTTTTTTGAATTTTTTGCTTTTTTTATTTTTTTTATTTTTTTGAAAGATTCATGCTGAACCACCTAGTGGTGTTGATGTAGATGCCCCTATCATGATGTGCCATCAATATCCTGCTTGAAGAAGCTGCTTTGCCAAGATACGTGCACTTGAATACAATTTTTGGGATTTCTGATCTACTTTGTTGATACCGGAGTTGACTTTGTGTTTGTGTGTACATCGCGATAGATTGCCTTCTGAATCCTTATGATGAAGGGTTGTTGCCAATACACGGTCAATGTAAGAATTGGATATTATGCATGGAGGCATGGATGGAGTGTGTTTAGGGATATGAGATGGATTGGTTGACAACTTGGAATCTTTGACTCTCCAAACTTGGGAAGATGAGCAATGATGGGTGGATACAGAAGTGTGCATGGAATTAGGACCAATTGCTCGATACACTTTGTATGTTGCTGGAAAAGCTTGTTGTTTCTTTTGCTGACATCTTTGGTGAATACTTTTCCCTCTTTTATTTTGCCCCATAGTTTCTTTGATTGATGGAGTTTGATAGGGATGATCTTTCTTTGTGTTCTTTGGTATCCATTTGTATTTGATTTGTCCATTATGCTTCTTAGCTTCTTTTGCTTTGATAACATTCTTCGTACTTTGATTCCAATCATTCATTTGATGTTGATCCCAATTCATGGATGGGGTGATGGGTGGATGAAGATTCATGGCGTGACTGGTTGTAGTATTGACACTAGTTTCATCATAAGGATTCTTCGTGCTCCCTATGTTGATGCTCACACTAGATAAGGTTGCCCCCAGTATGGTGGAAGTACTACCTTCATGCTTTGATTTCTCTTGTTCCAAGAGCTCTTGTTCAATAAGTGTTCTCTGATAGATGACCACCGTAGGTGACGTTCTTTCAATTTGTTGCTTCGCTAACTCTGGATGTTCTATCTAACTTGTTTCCTTGAGCGGATAATGATGGATATCTTTATTCATGATGTCCTTAATCTGAGTTTGGGGCATATTTGATCCTGATGTTGACAACTCCGTTTGATTGTAGGAATTAAGAATCTGCTCTTTTTGTGTAACAAAATCTTGTTCTAGATGAAGATCATCTACGTGCCCATCTGTAGAAAGCATCTCATAGGTATATGGAGGAGTATGTGCTACATGGATATGATCATCTTGCATGGATAAGAGAGTGTTCATTAGATTATTGTAGTATCTTGAAGATACAAATTCTTGATCTTGATTAATTTCGGAGTTGCTTTCGACATGCTTTGGATCAAGTTCTTAACATGGGGCAGCTTCAAAGGATGGATTTCTTACAAAGGACTTTTGGATGTCATCATTAGGCATGGTCAAGTTCAAGGTTCCTTCAGCACCTGTAACCATGAGGTCAAAGGGGATCAACATGTTTTGAAAATGACCATTGCTAGACCTTAGTGAAAGATTTTGATCTTGCTTTGGAATAAATTCTTGAGATATGTCCTCTAACTCATCAAGTGATGTAGAGACATTTTCGTCATGATCATTGGTCGATGGATCGTGCATTATGTTAATAGGATCAAATAATCCCAACACTCCTTGAAAGAGATCACTAAAAAGTGGCTCTTGATGTATGGTGAGTTGATCATCAGATTGTGTAGATACATCCTCGATGTGCTCCTCGATGGAGAAGTTTTGATCATTGTTTTCGACAATTGCGGTGGGGACATTGTGAATGTCTTCAACCATAGAGTCAAGTGATGTTGATATTTCTTGAATTGGCTCATTGTCGAGTTTTGTTGGTGGATTTTGATCATGATTCAAAAGTGACTTTTGACATATGTCGATTTGATCATTGAATGAGATAAAAACATCTCCAATGTGTTCTTTGATGGATAGATTTTGAACAATGCTTTCATCAATTGTGATGGGGAGATTGTCAATGCTAGATCACCAATGGTTGAATGCCCATTGTTATCCCCAATCATTTTTCGTGTTTCTGCTTGTGTTTGTTGGGTAGCTTGAGAGGCTTGTGGAACCACCTGATATTGTTGAAGCATTTTTTGGTAGGCTTGATGTGCTTTTAGTGTGATGCTACGATATTGACTTATTGCACTTGGTTTTGGCGGTAGTGGTGGTGTATTTGGAATCGTGTTGGATGCGGTGACAAGTGATTAAGATACACTTGGAGTGATAGTGATTGTTTGAGATGTGATGGGCATGATAGTGGTGGTTGGAATGATTGAAGGGATAGTGATGGTTGGAATGACCGAGGTGATAGGTCCTTGGGAAACTGTATTTTGATTGGTTGGGATCAACATTGTTGTTTGATTAGATACCATCCATTGGTGTGATGTCGATGGTATATTCAAAGGATTTGTCGTGATGGTTTGATTGATGTTAGGTGGATTGATTTGGATGGCGTGATTGGTGTTAGGTAAAGGGGGAAGCCCTAAACCAAGGAATGATGAAGGTAATGGTGGTGGAGATTTCCCTTGGCGCAATGCCTCAACTATTTTGGAAAGTTCCATAATTTGATCTTGCCAAATTTGTTCTTGATTTTGATCTTGACTCACTTGAGATAGTTGATTTGGCTTTTGTTTAAGCAGATTTGGGTGCCTACTTGCGGTTTTTCAATGGGATTATGGGAAAATTGACTTTGGATAATGTTCTGATTTGGGATGATGTTCAAATTTGGCATGATAGGATGAACATGTTGGTATTGGGAATCGTTTTTCCAAAGTTTTTCGAGTTAGGATTCATGTTTTGAAAACTTGCACTTGGTACATCCACATTTGGTTTGTACAGATTTGGTGGAATGACGTTGTTCATTTCAAGGCTCATGCATTGATTATTCGATTGGTGGATTTGTAGGTTTGGACTTAGATCTATCATTGGAAAATGTGTTCCAAACTTTGACTTAGGCATACTCACACTTGTTGTACCATTGAAATTTGTCGAAGGCAATGATCCTATGCATGGACTTTGATAATTGATAGGCATTGCAAGGCTTTGAAGATTCAATTGATTTGGATTACCCAAGATGTATGGATCAAGTTTATATTCCATGTTGTTCTTGTATTTTGACCTTGTTGACCTCTAAGGTGTTCTAGGATCAATGATGAGATGAAGGATGAAAGGTGTAAATGATATGGATGATGAAAATTTAGGACTTTGGATCAATGCTAGACTTAGGGCTTGATTTTTGATTGGTTTGATTTGGATGATGAACTTGTAAACCCTAAAATGTTGGATGTGATCTTTAGGATAATGTTGTTCAAGAAAGTTGTAATTTAATTAAGTGTGTGAGGAAGGATTCATCCAAACACACTTAACTAAGCAATTGACTTTGATTTGGTTTTGAGGATGATTTACCCAAGTCTAGAATGACGTTTCCAAAGTTCTAAAGTTGTTTGGTGGGATGGATTTTGATAAGTGTTTGGATGGATGAAGTGTTTGATTTGATCCTAAGAGACTTAGAGAGACTTTGTTTATTAGGCCAAGGTATTGAAGAACACACTTTTCTCTAAGAGCAATCAAAAGACCAATATGACCAAAAGATATCAAGCACATGTGTGGGGTCCAATTTGTTATCTTTGCTTAGCATATTCTTTTTACCAAAAACAACCACTTGATTATGTTTCAAACTGAGATGTCCAATGTCTTAATTTCCTTAAACCCCACAAGATATTTTATGTGGAAATTCAATGAACTTAAGGCAAGGGTTTTCCTATTGTTTACTCAAGGAGACAAATTGAGGTATAATCCAATGCTTAGGAACCTCTAAGGACGTGAATCCCAAGGGAAAGCAATAGCATATGGATTAAGTCAATGATATTTGTCTTCAAGAGGGTTTGAAATTTTGAAAATCATGTTGAATGTTTGTTTGCAAAATGTTTTCAAATACAACATTGTGTTTTAAAACAAGCAATGTAACATCCTAGGTTAGTGGGTACGTTTTTCTTAGTGGGCTTGCCTCATGCCCTTCATAGAATAGATGATTTTACATGCAACCTGTGGATGCTAAAATCTACAATATGGTTAGTTTAAAACACCATTTTAACATCCCTATGAAATAATGAAACACATCAATCATGCAATAAAAATGGAACAATATAAACTAAAGAATGCATATGAAAGACATGATCCAACTCTATCTCATAGTGGATTGGTGTCACATGTGCTAGTGACCCTTTCCCAATCCTTGATTAAAGCTCAAAATGATAAAATGCCAATGGAGATTATGGAGTGAAATGATGAACAAGATCAAATCTCAAAGAGAGTAACCTTGCATGAAATTGTGAAGATTGTGAAGATTGTGAAGATTGTGAAGATTGTGAAGATTGTGAAGGATTTGCTTGAGGATGAGGCTTGCATTTAAAGATTTTCAAAATGCCAAATGCTGAAGAGGGACCAATGTGGGATCAAAATCAAGCCAATGAATTGAGGACACTTGTCATCATGTGATTAGTTAATGTATGTGCAAGATTTGGGAAGAGTGCCCAAGAGGGGGAAATTTTGAATTCAAATTTTGCCATAAATGCTGAGAGGGGGACAAGGAAAAACAGCAATAAATGCCCTGTTTGACTTGTCATGTTGAGGGAAAATGATTGTTTTAATAAATCAATAAAATTGATTTATTGTGCAAGTGGGATGGGATTAGCCTTAGATTAGGATTAGATGATGATCATGCTGATTAATGCTGATTAACTGATTTGACTTTCAAGACTTTGATATTCTGATTTATTTAAATCCAGAAAATGATGGAATATGATTTAAGATTTGATTTAAATGGCTTTTTGATTTATTTAATTAAGTGGATAATGCAGGATGAAGGTTGAATGATAAGGATTTATTTGATAAATGAACTTATTTAATGAATGGATGAAAGTGATGAATTTGCCTAGTGTAAGAGCTAATTTGACCGAATCTGATCGAATGCATAATGTGAATTTTGCATGTCTACATTTTGCTTTGAAGCAATGTACTTGTTGCTGGTTCAAAGAATAAACTTGCCGCAATCGAAATTAAAAAATTTCATGATTTTTCTGATGCTTGTCGAAGAAGTACATCACATTGCCCCTCGAGATCGAGCGAAAGATTCAAATTTGAGGTCGATCTCGCGATAAAGAGGTTCAAAATGGATGGTTATGGATGATCATGCAAGATGATGATCTCAAGATGTTTAGAATAACAAATCTATATTATCCTAAACAACCAAAATGATGATATGATATGAGATGGATGAGTTGATGATGTGATATGTGTGATTAAGCAATCCGATGATTTATGATATGCTTTAGACTAACAGATCTATATTATGATGATGATATGCATGCATGTGAAATGATTGATGTTTCCTATGATGTATGATATGAATGATATGTGGTATGCAGTATATTGATGGTTTTGCAGATGCAGGATGGATGCATGATGGATGCATGACGGATGCATGATGTTAGTGTGGAAATGAGATGATGACAAGAAGATCCAACAAGTCCATGATTGAATAGACTTTATTAGAGATGATGATGATAGATGATGATGATGATTTGCTTATCAAAGATTGGGATTTTCAAAGGGTCACTTATTTTTTGATAAACGCCCATGCATCGCATGAAGGACCGATGGCGTGGTACTTAGTGTGATGGACTTTGACTCAACAAGCAGATAGGAGTATTCTTGTTCACACTTGACATACGGAAACCTTGCTAGGGCGTACCTAACAAAGCAAGTATTCGCCAAGTTATATTACAAGAGTGTCCAACAAGCACAGCAGACAAAAGATAATGATCGTTGCCCCATTCCTATCTCTCTAAATCCTTCGTTCGGATATCATCGAGAGGTCCTTGGAATGAGCGCAATATGATAAATCAAAAGAAAAGATCAAGTACACAAACAAGCCAATGTTCTTCATACCTTCAGCCAGAGGGATGTGTTTCAAAAGATGGGAGCCAAAACTCATTGCCAAAAGATAATGTCCATTGTCGGAACGGATCCTAGGACATGTTAATGACACGTCGTTTTGTTTACCCAAAGTGGTTGATTTGATAAAAGTGCCCATTGTCGGAGCGGATCCTAGGACATGCTTTGTATAGGATGATGATGGTTTGATAAGTTGATTGATAGGCTGTTGATATAAGGTCGACTGACATGTTTGAAAATGATCAAGACTTTGATTTTGTGTTTGTTTGTTGTTTGCTTTTGATTTTACGATTGAAGATTGATTTTCTTGTTGCGATTGTTTCGTTTGTGTTGCCAAAGGAAAGGTGGCGACTGGCTTATTATGGATGATTGATTATTGGCGGGTGCAAGCTTAGATGAGGTGGATGGATTTTTCAAATATTTGATGTTTTTGATCGCTGGTAAATGTTTTGAGGTCGCTTTTTGGTGTTTTTTGGATTTTATGTATGTTTCTTCTAATGTTTTGGATTTTGATGTTTTCTATGTTTTGGGGTTTTCCCAGACTTACAAATGTTTTACTTTTTGATTTTCTAAATTTTTTTTGATTTCTTTAAGTTTTGAATGTTTTGATTTTCATAGTCTCTGGCTGATCAAGATTAAATTTTGCCTAAATGCTTAATGTGAGATCTAATGAGTTCGATTGCTTTTTGATGTTTTTCCGACTTTTTGAGTGTTTTTCGATCTTGATATTTTGGATGTTTTGGATTTTGGTTATCTTCCTCTATTGTTTTGGATTTTCTAAGATTTGAGGATTTGGATATGGACATGTGTGATGATATCAGTGCTTTATTTTGGGATTTTGTTGAAAACCAAGCTAAGTTTGATTGATCGGATCAATGGATTGATGATGATAACATTGCTGAGGATACACAACAATGCAAGGATTTGATTGATGATGATTTGATGATGATAACATTGTTGAGGATGCACAACAATGCAAGGATGGATTGATCAAGATTGATAATGATAACATTGTCGAGGATACACGACAATGCAAGGATAGTGTTAAGCAACACAAGGATATCCCGAGATGATGATTTTTTGATTGGATTTGATTGATCATGTTTGATGAAGCTTGGTTTCAAACAAAAGATGTTTAGATGATTTGATGTGACGTTTGACGTACAGCTTAGATGCGACTGATAGTGATTGTTTGGATTGATGTTCAATGAAAGATGAAGCTTGATAAGGACTGTTTTCATCAAAATACGCCATGGGCTAGTGATTCGGATTTTTTCTCACGAGTGGTGGACCAATTTGATTTCACGTTTTCCAATGTTCGGATCGCCACATAAGTTGGAGGACATAGACCAAGATTTACTCCTAAAGCAAGATGTACATATCTGCCCCCAATGTCTAGCAACGTATGGAATGCAATGGATGGATGTTCAGATAAGTGTATGGATGGAGGGACATGGATTATCTTGCGATAAGATAAGGTGTTCGAATAACGAATGCTCATTTGGATAATGCTTCATAGCTCAGATAATGCTTTATAGGATAGGATCGATGAAAATGACCCATGTCAAGATGTTTTACCGTAAGCAAGCGTAAAGTGTGCTCCAAAATTTTACCAAGATCAAGATAACTAAGATGATGGATGCAGATAGATGCGAATGGATTGCATAAATGGTTTATGGATGAATGGATTTATTATGGATAAGATGGATGGAATGCTCGATTTATTATGGATGGGATGAGATGCTTTCATCTGAACCGGCGCACGTAGATGCTCAATTCTACACATGACGCCTGTTTGCCAGGTTTTCATCATGGTCTTGCCTAAAGCGCCGCCCATGCTGTTTTCTACTCAGAGGGATCTATTTTATCTTTACCATTTTCAACTTTTTGATTTTTTTTTTTTTGATTTTTGTTTCTTTTTTGATTTTTTTTTGTATTTTCCAAAGATTCATACCGAACCACCTGGTGGTGTTGATCGACGCTATGTCATAATGTGCCATCGATATCCCACCGGCGAGTCGCTGGTTAAGATAATGCAAATGAATGCGCCTTTGGGATTCTTTGATCTCATTTGCCGACACCGGAAGTTAACTCACTTACGCGCGACATCAAGGAGCAGATTGCCTCAACTTTATGATGAAGGGAAGTTTCCAATACATGTTCAATGTGAGAATTGGATATCATGCAATGTGCATGGAGGAGTGGATGGTGTTGTGTGTTTAAGAATAGGAGATGGATTGGTTGATAGTTTGAAACCTTTGACTCTCCAAACTTAGGAAGATGAGCAATGATGGGTGGATACTGGTGTGGGAATTAGACCAACCGCTGATGACTTTGTATCGCCGCTTGAAAAGCTCATGGATTTCATACATCTTTGATGGATACCTTTCCTCTTTGATATTCCATAGTTTCTTTGACTGATGGAGTTTGATAGGGATAATCTTTCTTCGTATTCTTTGGTATCCATTTGTATTTGATTTGTCCGATATGCTTCTTAGATTCTTTTGATTTGATAACGTTCTTCGTACTTTGATTCAGATCTTCTTTTTGACGTTGGTCCCAATTTGTGGATGGGGTGATGGGTGAATGAAGATTCATGGCGTGGCTGGTTGTAGTATTGACACTAGCTTCATCATAAGGACTCTTCATGCTCCCTATGTTGACGTTTGCTTGAGACGAAGTTGCCCCCAGTATGGTGGTAGTAGTACCTTCATGCTTTGATTCTGCCTGTTCTGAGATCTCTTGTATAGAATGCACTCTCTGATAAATGACCACCGTAGGTAACATTGTTTCAATTTGCTGCTCTGCTAACTCTGGATGTTCTATCTGACTTGTTTCCTTAGGTTGATAATGATGGATGTCTTTATTCATGATGTCCTTAGTCTGAGTTTGGGACATATTCAATCTTGATTTTGACAACTCCGTTTGATTGTAGGAGTTAAGAATTTGCTCTTTTTGTGTAACACAATCTTGTTCTGGATGAAGATCATTTACGTGCCCATCCATAGAAAGCATCTCATGGGTAGATGGAGGAGTAAGTGCTATGTGGATGTGATCATCTTGTGTGGATAGGAGAGTGTCCATTAGATCATTATAATAACTCGAAGATACAAATTCTTGATCTTGAATGATTTCAGAGTTGTTTTCGACATGCTTTGGATCAAGTTCTTGACATGGGGTAGCTTCAAATGATGGATTTCTTACAAAGGACTTTTGGATGTCGCATATTTAGTGCTACACGTCTTACAGTTCCTTTCAAAGACTGTAACTATGCCACAAAGGGGGATCGCCCATGCTTTTGAAAAGACCATTAAGGACCTTTGTAAAAGATTTCCATCATGCTTTGGAATAAATTTCTGAGATATGTCCTCTAACTCATAAGGCGATGTAGAGACATTTTCAACATCATCATAGGTCAATGGGTCATGGATTATGTCAATAGGATCAAATAATTCTAACACTCCTTGAAATAGATCACTAAAAAGTGGCTCTTGATGTATGGTGAGTTGATTATCTGATTGTGTAGATACATTCTCAACAAAAGTTCTCATGGAGAGGTTTTGATCATTGTTTTCATGTACTATGTGGAGGGATTTTCAAATGTCTTGCACTGGCAGGGTCAAAACTATTGACATTTCTTGAATTGGCTCATTGTCGTAGTTTGTTGGTGGAGCTCTGACTGTGGATTCAAAAGTGACTCTTTGACATTTATTTCATTTTGATCATTGGATGAAGTAAACGCAGTGCTCAAGTGGGATGATTGATCTTGATCCTTGTTTTCAATAGTTGTCATTTTTTGTGTTTGTGCTCGTGTTGGTTGGGTAGCTTGAGAGGCTTGGGAAACTTGAAAGGATTGTTGCACTTGTTGAGCTTGTGTTGCTTGTTGTTGTTGCAGCGATGTTTGAGCTTGATTTTGCTGTGAAGCTTGAGAAGCGTGCGTGGCTATAGGCGCTTGCCGAATTGTTTCATATTGTTGGAGCAATTGTTGGTATGCTTTGAATGAAGCATTGTAATTGCTTACTTGGCTTAGTTGCAATGGTGGTGGTGGTGGGATTGAAATTGTGTTGGATGTAGTGACAAGTGTTTGAGATACGCTCGGAGCGATCATGGTAGTGAGGGGTTGAGATGTGATGGGAGTGATAGTGGTGTTTGGAATGATTGAAGGGATAGTGATGGTTGGATTGACCGAGGTGATAGGCCCTTGGGAGACCGTATTTTGATTTGGGATCAATGTTGTTGTTTGATTAGATACCATCCATTGGTGTGATGTCGATGGTATATCGAAGGATTTGACATGATGGTTTGATTGACATTAGGTGGATTGATTTGGGTGGCGTGATTGGTGTTAGGTAAAGGGGGAATCCCTAAACCAAGGAATGATGTAGGTAATGGTGGTGGAGATTTCCCTTGGCGCAATGCCTCAACTATTTTGGAAAGTTCCGCAATTTGATCTCGCCAAATTTGTTCTTGATTTTGATTTTGACTCACTTGAGATAGTTGATTTGGCTTGTGTTCAAGTAGTTTTGCCATGCATGCTTGCGATTTTTGAATGGGATTATGGGAAAATTGACTTTGGATAATGTTCTGATTTGGCATGATAGGATGAACAATGTTGGTATTGGGAATCATTTTTCCAAAGGTTTCCGAGTTAGGATTCATGTTTCGAAAAAATGCATTTGGTACATCCATATTTGGTTTGTAGGGATTTGGTGGAATGATGTTGCTCGTTTGAAGACTCATGTATTGATTGTTTGGAGGATAGACTTGTAAGTTTGGACTTTGATTGAAATCTATCATGGGGAGATGTGTTCCAAAATTCAGATTGGGCATACCCACACTTGTTGTACCATTGACATTTGTCGAAGGAAATGATCCTATGCATGGATTTTGATAATTGATAGGCATTGCAAGGCTTTGAAGATTCAACTGATTTGGATTACCCAAGATGTATGGATCAAGTTTATATTCCATGTTCTTCTTGTGTTTTGACCTTGTTATGAAAGTGACTTCTAAGGTTCTTAGGACCAATGGCAAGATGGAGGATGAAAGGTGGATGATATGAGTGATGAACGTTTAGGAACTTTGAATCAATGCTAGACTTAGGGCTTGATTTTGATTGTTTGATGTGGATCATGAACTTGTAAACCCTAAAATGTTGGATGTTATCTTAGGATGAACTTGTTCAAAGAGGTGATAATTTAACTAAGTGTGCGTGGAAGGATTCATCCAAACACACCTAACTAAACAAATGATTTTGATTTGGTTTGGAAATGTACCCAAGTCTAGGTAATGATGTTTTCAAAGCTCTTAAAGTTGTTTGTGGGATGATGTTGATAAATGTTTGAGGTGGATGAAGTGTTTGATTTTGATCCTAAGAGACTTAGAGAGACTTTGTTTACTAGGCCAAGGTATTGAAGAACACACTTTTCTCTAAGAGCAATCAAAAGACCAATATGACCAAGAGATATCAAGCACATGTGTGGGGTCCAATTTGTTATCTTTGCTTAGTGTATTCCTTTTACCACAAACACACTCTTGATTAAAGTTTCAAACTAAGATGTCCTATGTCAAAATTCCTTTTCTTCCCACAAAGTGTTGTGTGGGAATTCCAAGAAATTGAGGCAAAGGGATTTCCTAGGTTAACCCTAGTTAGAGCAAATGACGATATAAATTCAAGTGATGAGAAACCTCTAAGGACATAATCCCAAGGGAAGGCAACAACACTTAAATTTGTCAAAAGGTATTTGCTCTATCAAAAGGGGTTTGAAATTTGCATGATCATGTTTAAGTGTTTGTTTGCAAAATGTTTTCGAATACCCACTGTGTTTTCAAACAAAAAATAATTACAAGCCCTATGGATGTGATAGACAATGTTTGTTGAGTCCCACTTGGACAAGTCCAGCTACGCCTACTCTAGCGGATGGTTAGATGCTTGACACTGGCTCCCCTCCCGGCACTCACTTATCCAGGCAGCCAAGCATCAACACCCATGAAACTCCATGGCATGCTTTCCATCTCTACTAAAAGCCGTGGGCCAGGGCTTCAGAACGACCATTCTTGCACCAACAAACGTTAAGGATTTTGGAAAATTCTAACACATAGGTTCTAGTAAGGACTTTCCCGTTCGAGGAGTTGACCTAACGTGGCAAGAGTCCCCTTTCGGATCCATCTTGTCTGAGCCAAACCGCGTGATTATGGCGTTAACCAAAATCCTCATATTTATATCCCTGGAAATACTCTTGGCTTTAGAGTGTTACCTAAGAGTCGTCGCTTGGGTGAGTACTTTTTCCCCAAGGCAGGCCCTCTAAGATAAACAAAAGCGAGCAAAGACACAATCCGTAACTCGATCGATCTTTGATGGCACAAAGAACGAGAATGTACGCGAAAATGCCCCTACTCACACTCGCACAAGATGTTCAATTTTTAAGCCCAAAATGAAGTGTTTTAAAGCAATAAAATGTATTTTGAGTGTTTCTCTTGCACCCTAGATCGCACGAAGCGCAAGGGGAGAGGATACGCACTCAAAAGACAAAATAACACAATCAAGCACTTGTTCGTTTTAGCCTCAAAGCAATGATGACTTCATTTTAAGCACCAAAATCAAGTGTGAAGTTTGCCTTGTTCAATTTTAAACCAAAACGAAATCTAGTAAATTTGTTCTAAGGTTCGTTTTAAGTCCTTTGCAATGAAAAGCAATTTGTTCGTTTTAGCCCCAATTGAAAAACTAATGTTCTAAAACGAAAAGGAAAACAATTTCTTGTAGTGTTGAATAAACACTTAAAGTGTTAAAGAACACATTGTGTTTTCAAAAAAACATTTCCCTCCTTTCGTGAAGTTGTATTGATCAAAAAAATCAAAGTGTTAAAAAACACATTGTGTTTTCAAACAAGAATCCTCCTCCTCTTTTGTTTTGCATCTTTTCGCCTTTGTTCGTTTGTATCCTTCGCTTGTACCTTTGTCTTTCACCTTTTTCGTTTTTCCTTTGTTTGTACCTTTCACTTACCCTTGTTCGCTTTTTTTTTTGGTACATTAATGGAAACTTCAACCTGAAAAACCCTATGAAACACCATTTTAACATATCTATGAAATAATGAAACACATCAATCATGCAATAAAAATGGAACAATAGAAACTAAATAATGCATATGAAAGACATGATCCAACTCTATCTCATAGTGGATTGGTGTCACATGTGCTAGTGACCCTTTCCCAATCCTTGATAAAAAGCCCAAGATGATGAAATGCTATGAAGATGGTGGAGTGATGAGCAAGATGAGCTCTCAAATTAAGAGAGTAACCTTGCATGAAATTGTGAAGATTGTGAAGATTGTGAAGATTGTGAAGATTGTGAAGATTGTGAAGATTGTGAAGGATTTGCTTGAGGATGAGGCTTGCATTTAAAGATTTTCAAAATGCCAAATGCTGAAGAGGGACCAATGTGGGATCAAAATCAAGCCAATGAATTGAGGACACTTGTCATCATGTGATTAGTTAATGTATGTGCAAGATTTGGGAAGAGTGCCCAAGAGGGGGAAATTTTGAATTCAAATTTTGCCATAAATGCTGAGAGGGGGACAAGGAAAAACAGCAATAAATGCCCTGTTTGACTTGTCATGTTGAGGGAAAATGATTGTTTTAATAAATCAATAAAATTGATTTATTGTGCAAGTGGGATGGGATTAGCCTTAGATTAGGATTAGATGATGATCATGCTGATTAATGCTGATTAACTGATTTGACTTTCAAGACTTTGATATTCTGATTTATTTAAATCCAGAAAATGATGGAATATGATTTAAGATTTGATTTAAATGGCTTTTTGATTTATTTAATTAAGTGGATAATGCAGGATGAAGGTTGAATGATAAGGATTTATTTGATAAATGAACTTATTTAATGAATGGATGAAAGTGATGAATTTGCCTAGTGTAAGAGCTAATTTGACCGAATCTGATCGAATGCATAATGTGCATTTTGCATGTCTACACAACCAAGGAAAAATATAGAGGTATGATGAAATCCTAACCTCTATATTTCAACCAAGATCGGACATGGCAAGTAACTTCTTGGAATCTAAGTTCCAATGCACCACCTTGATAAACTCGCTCAATGGATAAATAGGCCACTACAAAACAAGGGTTCTAGTTCGAACTTTCCATTCATGGAGATTGACCCATACGGCAAGAGTCCCCTTTTGGATCCATCTTGTCGGAGCCAACCGCGTGATAATGGCGTTTAACCAATACCCACATTTATATCTCGGCTGGAAATACTCTTGGCTTTAGAGTGTTACCGGTTGAGTCGTTCCCTTGGGTGAGTACTTTTTCCCCAAGGCAGGCCCTCTAGGATAAACAAAATCAAGCAAAGACACAATCTGTAACTCGATCAATCTTTGATGGCACAAAGAAAGAGAATGTACGCGAAAATGCCCCTACTCACACTCGCACAAGATGTTCAATTTTTAAGCCCAAATCGAAGTGTTTCAAAGCAATAAAATGCATTTTGAGTGTTTCTCTTGCACCCTAGATCACATGAAGCGCAAGGGGAGAGGATACGCATTCAAAATGCACCCAAGACAAAATCACAATTCAAGCACTTGTTCGTTGTATAGTCTTCAAAGCAATTGTGTGATTCGTTTTAAGCCCCAAAATGAAGTGTGAGTTTTGCCTTGTCCAATTTTAGCCAAAAGTAAAGTTTAGTCATTTTCTAATGTTCATTTTAAGCCTTGATAGCAAAAATCGCAACATTCTTTTTAGAGCCCAAAAGTATGTGAGTTGACTTAAAATAGAAACTTAAAGCATATAATGGAAGGCTCAAGCATTAAAAAATGCTTTTGAATTTCAAGCTCCAATGTCTAATTTTTCTTCAACTTGATTTGACTTGTGATCTATCCAACTTGATGCGAAGTACCTGAAAAATAAAAATGGTTATAACATTAAAAATCAGATTTGAAGGAACCCCTATGATCAAATAAAGCAAGATAAGAATAATAGTAACTAGCTTTAAGTGTTGATTTAATGCATTGATTAGTAAAATTCCCCTCAATAATGATATCATGCCCACAAAGACTATTTGCAATCTTGAAGTATTCAAGTGAAAAAAGCAAAACACTGACTTTGCACCAATCAATATTCAATGTATAAGGCACAAATAAGTAAAGCGTGGACTCCAATGCATTAACTATGTATTTGCTAATTTAATAATCCTCCGACCGCTGCGTTCAATATTTAAACAATAAATGATCATAAAGCCATCAGAAAAATCAAATCAAATTTAGTGATGCTCCTTCTTTCCATACATACGCTGCTTTCCTGTCAAAAATGTCAAAAGGTTTGATTTTTTACACACTACATTTAATGTTCAATGTCAGTTCACATCATCATTTTGAATCCAAAAATCTGATTGAACCCCAAAAGTCGATGTATGCAGCTCAAAGCATAGGGAATCTGAATGTTTAGCACCTAAAGTTTAAGTTTCCATAAAAACAACAATAAAAATCTCGTCCCTATCAAAGCACAATAGTCATAAACAACAAAGTACATGCTACAGTGCACACAGCTATGAGCTTAGCAGGAATTTAAAATGATATGGAACAACACCAAAACAGGCAAAGAGCGGGAATTTGAAATGATATGGAACAATACTAAGACAAGCAAAGACATTGATGGGAGAGGAAACTATATTTAATGCTTTCAAATGATTTCCCTTCTCCAAGTTGGCGCGCAGCTGCAGTATTGGGTATTCAATTCTCACCATATCTGCACCAGCTAATGCCTATTTAATGTCAGGTTGATTGAATTTTCCAGACAGTGATACGACAGGAACAGATATTTACATGTAAAGTGAAGTTAGAATGGCCTCCTCTATAGTGAAAACGCCTTCACTATGTTAAAGCACATTAAAGTCGAAATGCTGCCTCAAAATCCAGCGAATTCCTTGAACCTACACAGCCGATGACAATCAAATTAGAATGCATAAAACATCCTCATCAAATCCAACCAAAAGATTTGCAAAGACAACGATATAGGAGAGTAAGTAAAATCTCTTCAGGGAGACTACACGCCAATCAAGGAACTAGTAGGTGAAATGTGATGCCTCACACTCAACATACTCAATAGATAATAAAAAAGCATTAATGTGTGAGCACAGGCAAGATGTGCAAATTATTTTGACAGATTTCCTCAAAGATCTCTAGCAGCAATAGGCGCGCATACTCCATTACAATTAAAGATAACTAGACATTTTTGAAAACAACGTCGATGATTAGCAGCTCAAACATCGATAACTGGAGAAAAATAAGAACAAACTCATGGCGTGGTAGGTTTCAAGCTGTTGCAGTTGGCAAGTGTAAAGACGAATTCCATGACCTTTACCAGCGTCCCTTCCATCTACATACAAATGGATCAGTAGTAATGATGCGGGTCTGATGGAGTTGAAGAGAGGCATTTACTTCACTTTACATTTCCGATGTTTCCTTGCTCTCCTCCTACCATCAGCGTCGTTACCATTTCATCTTATAGAAGGCCACTTGATAAATCAAAAAAGCAATTGAAATAGGCAAATACAGAATACACATAGACACAATCTACTTCAACTTCTCACGCAAGACCCTGAAAGTCAACATAAAGTTAATACAGTGCGTAGGAAATAGTTGGTACTACCCCACATCTCCACCATTTCTTTTTTAAAAAAACTCTCAAGGCGATGTAATTGGTAGGTGCAAAGCCTGCACCCAATGACTATAGCAACACACTCCTAACCCCGCGCTGTGACTATACATCAACTCAAGCATTCATGACAGACACAATAAAGTATTTTAAAATGACATTAGATGTTTATTCTCTGTGCCAAGACCAAAGAAAGTTAAAACACTCTTTAAAAGTAGCTGGATAAAGAAAAAGATACGCAATCACAGGGAGATTGTTCCAAAGGGTACTATTAGCTGGGGCAGCACTGGCCAGTCACCTCCTGCTACCAGCAATGCTTGGGGAGCTGCTACATTTTCTTCATCACCTCCTACTAATACTAGACTGGGGAGCAATCATTCAGATGTTAGTACAGCCCAGGCTTCATCTGGAGGAAGTGGTACTCGTCCGTCAACTACGGGAAGTGACCATTCTCATGAACCTGCTACTCCAAATGCATGGAGTTATGCATCAAGCCGTCCCTCATCTCTCCCATTTTGCAAATACATCAGTTGAATCAAATGGTCCATGGGGAGGATCTAGAACTTCACAGAAGCTGTGAGAAAATCATCCTCAGCCTGCTCGGTTTACTCTGACATCTGTTGATTTTCCAACTCTTGGGTCTGACAAGAACCCATATTTGCGTCCACAGCAAGGCAATGCTTCTACTACACGACCAATGTTAAGCTTTCTCTAGCTGATTGAAATGATGAAACGCCTACAGGTAAGGACAAACGACCGAGGGATATGTTAGCTCCAGGTGAGGGACATGCACCGAAGGAAGGATTTCATAGGAAAACATTTGTACACACAATTGATTCCTGGCATTATGATGATGGGGTTAGTAACCACACAGCTTCAAATCTAACAAAAGAAAAATGGCATAGGGACTATTTTCCTCTTTAAATGGTGCAGGGCCGAATTTCTAATGATAGGATTTTATGTTTCAAAATGCAGTCTAAGTGCAGAAGCGTAGACAAGGTATGCTAGAAAAGAAGCGAACATTCAAAGCACAAATCTGAAGTGTAGACAGAGTACGTTAGGAAGGTTGCAAACTTTCAAAGTATCAATCATTCAATACTCAGTCTACTCCTTGCTAGGTATAAGTTATGTACTTTTGATTGAGCTTATGACAAAAAATGACAGATAAATAACATTAATCGACACATAACACAGAGATGATTTAATGTTGTTTTATCTATTATCTATATGGCATAACACAGATCAATAGATTAAAACTATTCAAATGAAGTCATATCAATGCATTCGATAATACAATCATCTATTAATGCGTTAAAAACATAAAGCCATATAACAAAAACTCATTAAACACTAGATTCATTCATTATATAGGCCATTCAACGCCTTCTCTCATGGTTGTGATAAATAAGGCCCTCCTTCTAACACCATTTTGTGGACATCAAATATGCAAATGGTCATAAATCTTAACATAATAATATCATGCTTTAGTCATTTCAAACACATTAAATTTAATATCCCTATGAAATACTTAACCATGTTAGAATATGCAAAACTAAATAGAATAAGAATAATTGATTGCAAGCATACACAAACATGATCAAAACTTTATTCCATAGTGGATTGGTGTCACATGTGCTAGTGACCCCTTCCCAATCCTTGATCAATAGCTAAAATGATGAAATGCAAATGGAGATGATAAGCAAGATGAGCTCTCAAATTAAGAGAGTAACCTTGCATAAAAGTTGTGGATTGATGATGAGCAAAATCAATTCTCCAATGGAGAGTGACTTTGCATGAGTGATTGTGGATGATTTGCTCAATGTTGAAGCTTCTATTTTATAGATTTTCAAAATGCTAAGTTTTGAAGAGGGACTAATGTGGGACTAAGATTGGACCAATGAAAGAAGGACACTTTTCAAGTGGTGATTGGTTCATGTATGTGCAAGATTTGGGAAGAGTGCCCATGAGAGGGAGAATTTGAATTTGAATTTGTGCAATGAATGCTGAGTTTGACTTTGGAAGGGGACATGTAAGAGACATGTAAGGCCTCATAAATGCTCTGTTTGGTGTACATGTCCACTTGGGGGGAGATTCAAACTTGGAGAATATTCTCCCTTTAGGCCAAGTTGAAAATAAAGATTTTGATAAGTCAATTAAATATAATTTCATGTGCAAGTGGCCAAATCTAGAGAATGCAAGTGGGTGAGATTAGTATTTAATCACCTGGGGTTAGATTAAATAAATGATGATTATGTTAGTTTAATGATGATTTGGTGAGTTGACTTTTAGGACTTTGATATTTGATTTATTTGAATTAGAAAATGATGGAATATGATTTAGGATTTGATTTAAATAAAGTCCTGATTTATTTAATTAAATGGATGATGCAAGATGAAGGTTGAAATGATTTATGAGAGATGAAATGATATTATTTGATTAAACCTTTGGATTGACCTGATTTACCTGATGAATGGATTTGTTGTGTTTGATCAATTCAATGAGCGGATGACTATACATAATGCTAATTTTGCGTGTCTATAGTAACAATCAATTGGATGCAAAGTTGAATGCATTTTTTTCAAATTTGAATGTAATAAAAATGTTCCTAAATACAATTAGGATGATGAACAATGCACTTTTCAGTTTTTCAATGAGATACAATGATGCAAGCAAGCAAAAATGCCACCTATATTCACTTTCACTAATGCAAATATGAGAAACCCTAGATGCACTTTAACTAAATATGAGAAACCCTAGATGCAATTTCACTAATGCAAGGTGCAATGCAAGAATGAATGCAACCTAGATCTAGGAATGTAATGGACTTCAAATCAGAAAATGAATGCTCATTTGAAATGTCGGGTTCACCAAAATGATTCGTAGAAGAATGGACATATAGAACATCACTTTTCTCCAACTAACATTCAAGGATGTCCTAGGAGTCCTAATTGGATTGACTATCAACCTCACAAGGTGAGTCAATTCTCAACAAGGAGGACCTAGGAGGGGGTTCTCTAAGCTTTAAGGGGGGGTTCACCACCAAGCCAAAGCTTGGAAAAGACACTTTAACATTCAACTCACAAGACCTAGTAATGCAAGCCAAATAATGAGTGCAAATGAAGAAATTAGGCTACACCAAGTTAGAGTATGTGTACCTAAGAAGTCTGGAAATGTAATGAGGATTCTGGAAATGTAAAAATATTGTCAAAAAGTGCTATGTAGGACTAAGACACCCTTACTGTTGTCTTATTCCCGCTGCTATTTTTTGGGGTAGATGTAAAATCTTCATATGTCAGAACAGAATATGAAAGAATCTCTGCAAAATACCCCTAGGAGGACTAAGATTCCCTTATTGTTGTCTTAGTCCCATTTGAAATTTTTGAAATCTCTTAATGTGGTCCTGAGCTCCAAGGTCCACACTTGCCTCTTCTCGGATCTGAGGTCCTAAAACTTCTAAATGTAACCTGTAGGTGAGTTTCTATGAAGATGAAAACTTTGCAACTTTACAATTTTGCACTTCAAATGATCTTCAAGTCTTCAACCTAAACTTGCAAACACAAGCATGCAAGAGGGAAAAACTTTTTGATTGTTAGTAAATATGGGTTTTCCTTGGTCAAACCCCTTGTTGGTAATTAAACCTTGAAATGAAATAGAATAATGAAGGAAATGATGAATGAACAACATGCAATGATACAACTCACCAAACCCTTATTGTAAAGTCTACAAACTTGTGTGAAATGGTTGCAATGGATATGGATCTTGAATCAAAGGAATTCTTGATAGATCTTGCTTGAATTTCTTGCTTGAATCAAAACCCTACATCACAAATGTTAGCACAACAACACACATGATGCATGAATATCTTTCAAATTATGCTTGAATCTTGATTATGGCTCCAAATACTTGATGAATTTCTCTTGAATGCTAGAATGCTTGAATGCTTAGATGCTTAGATTGCTTGTTATGAAAAATGAGTGAAGGAACTTTGTATTTATACTTATCTATGATTAAAATCCCAAAATTACATAACACCAAGTTGGCATAAGAATTCATTAAATAAAGGAGGCTAAATCCCGCCAAAATTTGAAATTAAATCTTGAAAATAATCTAAGGACTAAGACGCCCTAGGTGGCATCTTAGTCCTGAGGCTCAAATCTCAGGGCACAAACTCCAAAAAGGGACCTATTCAAGTGCCCTCAAAATCATGGTCCCGAGACCTTTGGGGAACAAAGATTCCCTAGGTGGCGTTTTAGTCCCAACCCAAAAATTAGGGACACTCTGATGACATAATTAAATTATCATTTATTCATTAGGGAATGTCGGGATTAGCCAAAAAAAAAAAAAAATCATAGGGCTTGTGGATGCAAAATAGGACCAATTAAGACATAAATAGGGATAAATAAAGCAAGGCAGGCCTAAACAAGTGTGAAAATGCAAGGGTATGCATTTTACTACACTACACTCAACCACATGCATGAATGCATTAAACCCTTGTCATGATGATATGATCTTGAATTATTGCAATAAACCCTTGAAATGCCTTATGAATTCTCTTGAAATGCTCTAATGATTGATCACTTGAATGCTTGAATGCTTCATAAACTTGCTAGGAGAAACAATATGAATTAACCCCTTATTTATACTAAATTAGGAGATTAACCACAAAATTCAAAGAATTAGGGCTAACACCGGATCTAGAAAGAAGCATTATTAAATTCCCACCAGAATGAAATTGAAAAAGGGGGGTCCCATTAAGGGAGGATCCATTCGCCACCTTGGGTGAATGGGTCATAGCTCATTTTACCAAGACCTAGCCTCGTGGGATTAAAAGAGAACTAAAAACCCATTCCAGATCAACTGAAAAAGGGGGGCCATGTTAAGGGAGGACCCATTCGCCATCAAGGGTGAATGGGTCCTAGCTCAACTTACCAGGGCCAAACTTTTCCCAATGAAATAATTTGTTAATTAAATTATGATTTTCGGGATAGATCTTCAGGAGGTGTCAAAATTAAGGCCTAAATTTGAATTATAAGGGGTTAATTATCCAATTAACCACAATTAATTAAAACCAACTAGATAAGTGTGAAAGTGCTTTATAACACTTTACAACACTTAAACAAGGTACACATTATGTACGTTTTATTGAAAAAGGGTCCCATAAGGCTTAATTAAGCAAATTTATTCTAGAAAAGTGTGAAAGTGTGTTACAACACTTTACAACAAACAAGGTACACATTATGTACATTTTATTGAAAAAGGGTCCCATAAGGCTTAATTAAGCAAATTTATTCTAGAAAAGTGTGAAAGTGTGTTACAACACTTTACAACACTCTTGCAAAGGATCAATTAAGGCATGTTTTAGTTAAATAAAGGTCCTAGAATAGTGTGAATGTGTACAACACATTACAACACCACTCTAAGACATCATTAATTCATCTTTAATGTCAATTAACAAACCAAGTAAGGGAAAAAGGCTACTTTTTCTGTTACTACAACAACATTAGTTTTTCTTTGGATTTGTTACAGATTCATGTCACCTTGTAAAGTAGATTGTCAGGGAATTAAACAAGCTTTCCAATTCTTGATATGTCTCATCGTTGTGTTTAACCAAGCAGACTGCCAACATCTAGAAATTGTAGGATTGATTCATCATTTTGGTATTAGAGCCTAAAAGGTTTGGGAAGTGAAAATCAGTATGCTTGTAGGATTTTGACACTTGTCTGTGTGTTAATAATTTGAAAGGTTAAGAAGAAGAACCTGAGTACAAAAAGAATGGGCAGAGGAAAAGAAAGAGGAGCCCTAGGTGAGGTATCAAGCAGACAAAAAGAGGAACGGTTAGAAGATGTAGCAACATACTAAGACGAAAAACATCAAGAAGAAAGACAATATGAGGAAACAATATTTTTAGAATGGGATAGAGAAATGGTAGAGTTGAGAAGAGATTTAGAGAAGTGTAAACAGTGGTTTGAAGAGAGTATCCAAGAATATGGTTGGTATTGGCCATTGAAAAAAAGTTGAAGTGGCCTGTGTACAAGATTGTTTAGAAAAGAAGAAAGCAGAATATGGTTGTCTTGAAAAGAGATGATGAAAAAGGTTGTCATAGTAGAGAGTTATTAAGTGAGCACCATTATCCAAGAGAGGTGAAGGAAAAAGAAGGTGCAACGAGTGTAGAAGATTTTTGGGCACAATTTTCAGTGATAGAACAGGAGTGGATGGAAAAACTTGCTAATGATATAGGAAGACAAATGGGACAATGAAGGATATAAAGATGGAGTTGGCAGCTGATGAAAATGAAGTTATTGTTGTGGAAAAAGAAGAGCTATTGACTATTGAAGAAGAATGGTTGGAAAAGAGAACTGGTGACGGTAAGCAAGTTGATTTGGATGTTTTAAATAGTGATGCTTTTGAATCTTTGAATGAAATTGTTAAAGGGAAGATTTTTAAACAAGAAAATGTAAAGGGTATGGAACCAAATAGTGACAGTGATATATATGAACGTGAGATGGAGATTTGGAGACTTGTAGATGAAAAATACATAAGAAGGAAAAGATACCAACAGAAAAAGAAAAACAAACGAAATCAAGTTGAACACATGCCCGTTGTTCCAGAGCGATGTTGGAAGACACGAAAGAAAAGCAAACAGAGATAAATTTCGGTTGATGACTTCATGTGCAGGAGCACATTAGGAGCACATGTTTCTTTTGTCTCCTAGGGAGCCTGACACAGGAGGTTTTCAAAATTTTGGTTTTGATTCTTTTATTTACCGCTTGTGGTGCTAAATTTTGGCTTGCATGCCCGCGTGAAAAGGAAGAGATGTACGGTTAATGGAAAAAAACTGATTATGTAGAGCAAAAGGGGGCGAACTGTTCTTTAAAAATGAAAAGGGCAAGAAATGATGGAGGGGAAAGATGGTTATGAGAAAAAGAGGAGGAAAGTTTTGGGAAGAATTTTGAAACACATTGTTTGATGTTCCTCATCGTGAGAATGAGAGAGAGAGATCGGTTTTGGACTGGGTGTAATCAGAATTAGCAAATAGTTAATTGATTCCTTTGAGAATCATTTGTTTTGTATTCAGTTCTAAATAGATTTTAATACATTCTAGATTTGTCTCCTGTCAAGGGCGTTTGAGCAATTTGTATTCAAATACGCGCTTAAAGAATGAATGTTGATTTGCAAGATGAGAGAATGTTGTGTTTAACCATCGCCTTGTTTACCATCACCCTGATTTTGTATTGGGCACATTGTTTGATTTTCAGCCTGTAGTGAACGCTATTTTTTGTTGTAATGAATGAACAATGGATTGGTTTATCGTTCCTTTTGTCTTGGTCATGAATCGCCTTGGTTACTAGTTGAACCATCCATCTGCAGGCACTGCATTAGTTTGTCTTTGGATTTGCTGCAGATTCTTGTCACCTTGAAAAGCAGATTGTCAAGGAATTAAACAAGCTTGCCAATCCTTGATATGTTTCATCGAATGTTGTGTTTAACCAAGCCGACTGCCAACATCTAGAAATTGTAAGACTGAGTCATCAATATGCTTGTGGGAATCAGTGATTTTAGCCCTTCTCTATAAGTGTCAACTAGTCACACCTCACTAAAATTAGATATCTTAAAATATATTCCACTTTAAACTATTATTCTTACCTATTTCAATCCAATAATTTCTCATCAAAATGATGGATTTGTATCCAATTAAAAGCTTATTATGGAGTACTTATCCAAAGTTTCACCTACCCTCCATGCCTTACAACATATTATGGTTTTGAGTTTGTAATGACACATAAAGACCTCAAAAATCCTTAACATGTGGATCACATCTTTCCACATAAACTTGGAACTTTTTCCCAAAGTCAAAATTCCATTCTAACTTTTGCGACTTTCCATGTATCATGGAATTCTTCAACTATGGGATTTAGATCTCAATGAGGAATTGGAATCTAAAGGTTATAAGTTCAAAGTCCAACCCAAAATCTATATGATCAATTAATGCTGCAATTTCTGGATCAAAAACATCTCTTTAGGGATTTTAGAAGTAAATTTTATCTGGAAATATTAGTCAAATTATTTTTAATTAGAATGATAGATTTTATCTAATTAAAATTTTATTATAGAATACTTGCATTTATTGTGGATTTTTAAACTCATATCTCTCTTGAAAGACTATGTTAAATTTTCTCATTGGCCTTCCGCACTTCTTCAACATACCCTTTGCACACCAAGGTGGATTTTAATAACAACACAACAAACAAAAATAAAATGTAAAATTTGTAGTAAAGAGGAACCTTCTCTTTAAAAGAAAAATTTGAATCTAATTTCATCACCATCACTTGACTAAGAGTTGCTTTGTTATAGACAATTTATAGTACATGCATTTCATGTATATCTTGATAGATTCTATTTCTTCCAATAAATATCTATTGATTTATACCAATGAACGAAAATTCAACATACTAAAAACTGTGACCATTTTATTCCATTAAAAAAAAGGGCCCATCTCTATCATCAATATATATATATATATATATATTTCATATATACAATGCAACATAACTTAACATTAGAATTTTTTTAGAAAATTGATTTTATGTTATGTATTATTATACTTAATTATTTATTAGTTACAACTACATTGACTACAAGTACCATAAACAAATTTCTTGCAAGCATCGTTGAGTTTGACCTTTCTCTATGAGTGTGAGCCACCCATTCCTCTCACTAAAACTAGACATCTTAAAATACTTTCTACTTTCAAATTTTGAGCTTATCTATTTTACAAAAAAAAAAATTTTAGTTTATCTATTTCATAAAAAAAAAGTTGTGCTTATCTCAAGATAGACAATGGTAGGTCATAGAAAGAATATTAAATTAAGGAGGACACAAGATAATTTCAAGATAGACGAACCATTTACTTGAAAAAGTCATTGATGAAGAGTGGATTGAATACATCCTCTATTCATCTCTTTAATTTATGTTCTTAGCAATGATGGTTTCATCAACACAATAGAGGTATGTTGGTTTATTTTAAATGTTTTAAAAGACCCAACTTTTAATGAATTATATCATTTTGGTGAAAGGGAAAAAATGATCAGTATGAAAAATGAAAATTTAATGGTTGAGATCGTTTCAATTGTCTTGGATTGTATTTAGATGATATCAATCCTTGGTCTTTCAAATTAACTCACTCCTTTTAGAAAGAACACCTTCAATATAATACAAGACCGAAACAAAAATAAAGATAAAAAATGAGATGTGAAATTTTCTCTCTTGCTGGATGGGGCCTTCTAGTATGTCAACATTGTGAATAATAGAGCATAAGCAATCAATGACGATTGGTTGTATTCTCTGTTTTCTAACATAACATGTCACTTTTGAATATAAAATCCAATTGTACAAGTACTTTTGCATATAACTGTGTGTTTCTCGATCAAAATTTCAAATTATAATGCTGATAATAGATCATTAAATGTGATCTGAAACTTTGATTGAAAAACACACACTTGAATCGAAAAACACTAAATTGTAGAAAAATTATACCTACTAAAATCTACTCATTAAAAATTATAATCAACCGCTCACGTAATCGGACTCTCCCAGCTCGAATTAATGGACGACGTCATAAGAGTTGACAATAGAAAGTTTTATCGTGCACATAAATGATTCCTTAGAAGCTTCCGAGTTAGAAAAGATATGGATTAAGAAAGAAAGTAGGCTAGTCAATAAATAACTTGAAATTAGACCTTCGGCTTGGGCTCAACTGCACCCGTTGATTTGATTGCTTCCTTTTATCGACCTTAAAGAATAATAAAAGTGGGCCAAAGGTGTAGGAACGGTCTACATTCTTTCCAAATCGTTTGAAATACATCAAGAGCATTCTGAATATCAGAAAGTTAAAGCTGAGCATGCTTAAGTGGAATAATTATTGTTGTAGAATTGACACTAAATCTTGAATCTTCCAGAAGCTCTGTAGTAGTTAGTGGATGGTCACCGAATTCGCCGGAATGTATTAGGTTTTTTTTTTTGTTTTGTCCTATTCTTTTTTCTCATTTTTAATAGAGATTTTGACACTTTCTCAACGGCTCCCAACTAAATTTCTGCATTATTTCAATAAAAAAAACTAAATAAACAAATAGGATAAAATCTTTCACCGTAAGACATCCCGTAAACAACCAGCACGCTTGAACAAAAGAATTTGTTGATTTAATTTTAAACATCATACTTGGTACACCAAAATTGTCTATATAATCACCTGAACTTCCACAACAATCAAGTAAGTCAAATATGCTTTTTGAACACTCTTAAGTAAATACAATGGCAATGGGTTCAGTTGAGTTGCAGCAAGCCTTAGAGACCATTTTCTCGTTTGTTCCCACCCTTGCTCTAAAATCCGCCATACTTCTCAATATTCCGGATATTATGGCTAGTGCAGGAGCCGATGCATCCCTTTCTCTTGATGAGATCGCCGCAAAACTCCCCACTGAAACTCCCAATCTGCATTACCTTTCTCGCATCCTCACATATCTCTCTACCCAAGGCATTTTTGTCCAAACGAGCGACAACCCGTCTGATATTCGATATGGGCTCACTGATTCTGCGAAGAGATTTTATGTTAGGGAGAACAATCCAGGGAGCCTTGTGCCACTCCTCCTCATGCAAACACACCCGGTGTTAATGGCGCCGTGGCACCATCTTCATGAATGCGTGCTTCAAGACTGCCATGCATTCGAGAAGGCTCATGGAAAGAACTTATGGGCATACGGGAAGGATGACCCACTTGTTAACAATGTTGTAAATGATTCCATGTCGACTCTCACATTTCTGGGTATGGAGCAAATTGTGAGCTGCTACAGTGGTTTTAAGGAAGTGAAAACCTTGGTTGACGTGGGAGGAGGAAAAGGAACGGCCTTGGCGCACATTGTGAAGGCTTATCCCCACATCCATGGAATTAACTTTGATCTTCCTCAAGTTGTTCAGACTGCCCCATCAATTCCAGGTAAATCCACTCTTTATTTCTTTTCTACTTCCCAAAAACTGTGGATATAAGTATATCTACAGTATTTTTTTTCCAGAAGCTTTCTAATCAACAAATCCCTTTTTCCCAAAACTTTTCCTGACAATATTGTCAAAGTAATATTTATGCAGGCATCGAGAACGTGGGTGGCAGTATGTTTGATAGCATACCCCTTGCAGACGCCATATTTTTTAAGGTAAGAATCTATAGAAAATCTCTAGTTGACCACTATCTCATTTAGTTGTAATTTCCTGAGAGAGGTTTGCGTACATTATTTTAGCTTTTTAGTTATAATTGCATTCTTTGTGGATGATGCAGAATGTATTAATAGACTGGGATGAAGAGAGTTGCCTACAGATACTTGGAAATTGCCACAAGGCTTTGCCTGAAAACGGAAGACTCATAGTGGCAGAAAACATGACGGTAGAAGCGTCAAGGCCAAATAAATCTATTGAAATGGTTGCGGATCTGGTTATGATGGCCCTTGCAAATGGAGGAAAAGAGAGGAGCGAGCAGGAATGGAAAAGGCTGCTTCAAAAATCAGGATTCAGTGTAGTAAAGATCGTGGGGTTGCCTGGACTATTCTCAAAAATGAAGATTATAGAAGCCATCAAGGTTTAAACACAATTTAAGATTAAATTATTAATCATGACAGGGTAAATGACATTCACAGAGTTTCTTAGACTTCCTTTTCCTTTCAAATCACTCACTTCGATGATAATTTGAAGTTGCTACAATTGTTTTAGTTTCTCTAGAATTGTTTATGTTCAGCATATATCTGCCTTTACAAATAAATTATGCGGTGAAATTGCTTTGAAAGTGTCACTGTTAATGTTATCACATTTGTATCTCATTTTTTTTATTTTCAAATTGATCACCTAATTAATGACTACTTCATTTTAGTTCTTTTTCATTATTTATAAATTTATCACATAGTTAATGATTACTTCATTTTAGTTCAATTTCTTTATTTTCAAATTGATCATCTAGCCAGTGCAATTTCAATTTCAAATTGAGGCTTTTATTGGTTTCGAGTTAGTCTAAAGAAGGTATAACTTAATTTTATGTTTAATTTAGGTTAATTAAGTAAGATTTATTTATATAATTATAATTTAATTTCAATTAAAATTTGAGAGTTGTAAATAGAGATATTTTTTACCCAAAAAAAATTAATTGTATTTTTCCTAACATTCTCAATCTTGTTTTAGATGTGATCTCTTCTCATAAACACATGGATTCTCCTCATAATTTCTATTTCTAAATTCAAATATCACCTAAGTGACTAAATTTTCTAGAAGTGCAAGTGCAAATGAAAGTGATTCTTCACTATTGATCCCTCTTATAAAACATGTGGAAACTTACAAAACACAAATCATATATATTCTACAAATCTTTTTTTCAAACCAAATCAATCTTATAAATGATGAAACATATTAATAATTGCTACATAGCCTACTCACACATTTTGCACACTGTGCATTTATAGCCACAATTACGTGATGTCAATAACACTTTTACCTATTATGCTTACAAATGACCATATTGATTCATAACACTTGCTAGTCATTATAGCACATTTTAACATTACACATGTTGATTTTTTTATTTTTTAATGAGGGGAATCGGCAGTGCTAGCAGGACACACCAACCGGTACCATAGGAGCGCCGGAGAGTCGAACCCATGGTGGGCGCCCTACTACAAGGAACACCTTAACCAACTGGGCTCGGACCGGCGCCCCTACACATGTTGACATTAACTAATGTTATCCATACCAAATATATTAGGAGCACTCATTTTAAGATCAATCATAAAACTTAAGAAAAAAACTTGATAGAACCAATAATAGGTATACATTTTTCAATCATAAAACTTAAGAAAAAGATCCAATAGAAACAATCATAGGGATACATTTTCTCAAAGAGAGATAATTAATAGTTGAGAAAATATATATGCGAGAGAGAGCATATTAATAGTTGAAAAAATATATATGTGATTGTATAACATACATCAATCTATTTATCAATATATTCACATATGTAAATATAATCAAAACAATATTTCCTAAAAGTATATAAAGAAACAAGAAATACAAAGTTGTAATTTTCTTCAATAGTTGAAGAGGGCTATGTTTTCCTCTTTCTCTTCCATCAAATCCACAACCTACACGAAAAGAATGAATGTGAAGAAATGAAGAAATGCTTTGTTGCTATCTTATGGACGTTGTGTTTCTCCTCATATACCATACATCTAATGGTCAAATTTAAATCTCATCCTAGGGATGATATTGATTGTTCATTCCTTAAAACCCTAAACTTTATTTTCTAACTTTTACTTAATTAAAAAATATTGCACTATTAATGGTTAAGATCTTGGTGGGGGTTTATAGCACTAGTGTCTTAATTCATAACCTGAAAGACTTGCTAGAGATTTAGTAGTAAAATATATTCGATTATTTTTAGTTTATATTTTTGGATATTTTTGTGTTATTAATAATATTTCATTTTCTTGGTTTAGACTAGTTGATTTATTTATGAAATTTTCTTATATTTTTTGACAAATTTATTTAATCATTATTATACATTTTTTTGTTATTTCTAAAAATATATATGTGTATGTGTGTGTATGTGTGTATGAGTGTGTGTGTGTTTTGTAGACAAAGTTATGAGTTATTCCATTTAACTTAAACTTAATTCTATATTTTTTTATGCTTAAATAAAAATGGTGCATCAAGCTTGTTGTAAGGTGATTTAAAGATTTTCTAAATTATTTGAAAAAAAAATGAGTTAATTTAATTAGTTTTAAAAGGGAAAATAATTTTGATGCTACATAGGTTGATTAATTACGAAAGTTAAAATATAAGTTGTAAATAAAGTCATATTTAGTTTTACTAAATTTAATAAACTTTATGCTAAAGAAATGTGATGGAATTTTTTGTATTAAAATTTAAAAGTGAAATATATTTTGAATTATTAATATTTCTTAAGGTTATCAAATAAAATTTAAGGATGCTTTGTTTAGTTGAATGATTTCAATGTTAAAGAATGATTTCATTTATCATTTCAAATCAAATGAACATTATAAGGAAGTTAATTTAATTGAAGGTTATTATGTTTAACAATGTTGTAAATTAGCTCTGATTAGTGGTGATAGACTTTGCTATGCATAAATGGCATGATTAATTTGCTTCTTCTTAGTGATTTAATTTTTCTTAAGAAAAAAAGAAAAAAGTTTGAGTTTGTGTTCATGTTCACATGTTAAAAATGAGTGCATGACACTTAGGTATCAGAGCCCCCAACTACAACATCAATAACTTTCTAAATCATTTTTTATGTCTTAAATTATTGTGAGTATTGGTGACATGACAATGACTATGTGATAATTCATATGGACTATGATAGAAATAAAAATGAATAAACTTGGGTGAATTTACCTTAAATTGAAATCCAACTCAATCTTCCCTTATCGTTAAAGTTAGATATAATTATACCAACCTACCTTGCAAAGAACTTGTAAGTAAACAGGAGGATCAAAATTAATCTTATTAAATAATATAATTGGGTATTTTAATCATGGTGATTAAAGTGATTGGTTGTGAATGAACCTTGTGAAGATCAATCCATAATTAGGACATTATGTTTTCATAAACCATGATCCATAATTAGGACATTATGTTTACATAAACCACGATATGGGGTAAAGAAACATTAATTCATTTAAATTAATTTGATAAAAAATAGCTCCACTTTCTTACATTTGTATGGCCATGGGTCTTAAAAAATGATAAATTTTAATTCTTGAAAAGGAGTTAGCTTATTCAAGTTGTGGTTTGACTAGTATAAATATCTTCAAAATTCTTTGATAGGAATAAATCCTAGGGTTAACAAAGTACAAAATCACTAAAAAAACTCATATATCATACCTCATGTAATGTGATCATTTTTCCTTATTATATAGGAAGTTCTATCAAGAAATGAGGGTGTCAACTTTAAATATAAGATAAATGACTATTATAGGGATTTAT
Organism: Sequoia sempervirens; assembly: GCA_007258455.2. Classification (NCBI taxonomy): domain Eukaryota; kingdom Viridiplantae; phylum Streptophyta; class Pinopsida; order Cupressales; family Cupressaceae; genus Sequoia; species Sequoia sempervirens. Next base: position 198,241,900 of record VDFB02373365.1, read on the forward strand.
ATCCATAACTTAGTGTTGAGTTTGAAACAAACTTATTCATTAAACCTTATACAACTTGAACATAGATGTTATTGAGTTTTCCCTTCAATACAAGAATCACTTGCTAATACACCTTGTAATTGATAAATTAATGACTCAAATAATGAAGGAAAATGATTTATATAAATCCAGTCTAGTCTTTAGGAAATTTTTATTAGTTAAGTGAAAATCCTACTTTGGCTAAACAATAAAACTTAAAGGTTGCTCAAATCTATTACAAATTAGTAGATGTGACCTTGTAGGGTTAAACATGCCTTTAAAGTGACTTTTCGTAATATTGTTATAAGAAATAATTTAATCATTTTCTTATAAATTCAAGAGCTAATATTATAAATGGAAGACTGAGTTGCAAGAGTGCCATAGTTTGATTGACTATTCTAAATGGACATATAACTTTAAACTTGTACCTTATATTTAAACTATGAAACTAAGATTTAAGCTTAATTAATGGGTTAAATAAATGGCTTAATAAAAAATTAGTTGATTAAAAAGTGTTAAATGTGCTCTCATTATTTAATCAGGTGACCCAAATAAAATAATAAATAAATAATAACAAGAGTAAAGCTTAAAAATATAATATTGAGATCAAATCATAAGGTCCAATGAGTTTGGAATTCTATTTAATCAAAGACAAGAACTTAGTTTGATCAAGGTTGCAATTTAATTCACCCATTATTGTTATTATTCTATTTAACATTATTTACCTTAATTGGTAGTCATTTGATTTGTACGATGTGGCATGTAATGATGTGCATCCTTATGATTTTTAGATATTATCTTTTCACGCTTGATTAAACTATTTAGTTACTGTTAGCGTAGCATATTGCATTGTCTACTGATTTGTTTAGACAGTGGTTAGGTGATACCTATTATACAGTTACATGCATTTTCTCAGTCTCAGTTCATTTTCTATTCATCAGATAGGTCATCGAGCATTGTACCTCTCATTATGGTATCAAAGCTTGCATCGCTCCTGTACCTTTCATTATGGTGATTAAATGTTGTTTGTGCTTTTAGTTTTTTATTTTTTTAAACATTAAGAGGATGTAATTCTGAAAAAGAAAAAACGGTTGATCTGCAGTGAGGGTTAACAACACCTCTACTATGTCACAGCTAGATGTTACTTACAGAGTCATGTGGATCCATCTTTTGTTCTTATGTTAAAACCAGGGAAAGAGCCGTTGAATCTGAGAGTTTAAGAGAAACAAACAAAAATGCAGAGGCCAATAAACCTTCAAAAAGAGGCACACAAATCTCATAAAAACATACCCAAAAAATAGCAGAAGGAAGGAAAGGTACGCAGGTTAGAAAGAAACCAAAACAGCAAAGACAAGAAAAAAAAACAGTTACTTTTTAGATGAGCTAATGAGATCCGTCATTTGTTATTAAGCATGATTTTTGAAATTTGTTTTCATGAGCTTTCACTTGACGAGATCAACATCTTCTTATTTATGCAACTTTACAATTGTGGATCTTGCGGATATCCTTTAAGTTTGTGCTCATCAAACCATATCAGTTCTAACATTGGTTCAAAGTATCGCAAGGCCATCGGGAAAGCGGGCTGCAAGGGAGGAATTGGAGTAAGTTTGCAGATCCCCACGACGACATACAAATGTGAGTACTGCCTTTTTTTAACTTTGACCAGGGAATGTAGAAACTATCTACCAAATTATTGGTGTACTCATAGATGTACACATGGCTTACTTAAGCCTACTTAGGTGTCTTTACACTTACATGCCAAGGAAATGGTCTTTGACACCTCTTGTTATCTTTGTGGGTGGTTATCCACCACCACTCCATGTTGAAGGAGTCTTTTCCCTTCATTCATGGGTGGTTAGGAGTCTCACCCTATCTTTCTGGGTGGTTATCCGCCACCACTCCATGTTTAAGGAGTCTTTCCCTTCATTCATGGGTGGTTAGGAGTCTCACCCTATCTTTGTGGGTAGTTATCCACCACCACTCCATGTTGAAGGAGTCTTTCCCTTCATTCATGGGTGGTTAGGAGTCTCACCCTATCTTTGTGGTTAACCTTTTGCCACCACTCCTATCCACATTTTGTGGATTTTGGTTTCCATGTACTTTCCTATTTAAGGTTGCTCATTCTATCAATCTATTAAGCTAGTTTTTACATCTTTTTGTGCTTGCATTTTATCTCCTTGATCCTAAAATCCTTCACGGTATTAGAACTTTAGGTGGAGATAGAGCAAACCATAGTTGAACGAGTGTTTTTTAGTTTGTTTCCATTATTGTGAGTTTGTAATTTCAGGAAGATGGTTAGATGTCTTTAAGCTTTTGGAGGCGTGATTTCACCACAATGGAGGAAGATGTAAATCTTTGGTTCTAGATGCATGCATTTTTTTGCAAAGCATCTAGTATAAGTTTCTTTAATTTTGCTTTTGAATAAACAAACTTAGAATATTAAAGTTGCTAATTAACTATCGAGCTCTGCACTGCTCCTCCCATCGGCAGCCATAAGTGTTTTTTTGTTCTAAATTCTTGTCTATATGAGATTCCAGTGTCACATCGTCATGTGCTTCCAGAGTTTCTTTCTAGTGGGACAAATATTGAGCATTAGCTAAACAATGGCATCATCCCTAACAAAGGGCATCTTTGCAGTTCTTTAGTAGTTGTAGCTTTCTTCTCTAATTTGAATAATTTGTTGACAACCACATTATCGTTGTTGGCCCACCATCTTTGTCATCTTTGCAGTTTTCTCTATATCCATCTTCACATGATCTTGGATTAACATCATTGCTTTGTGACATGTGGACATGCGAGAAATTTTCAGAGACACACATCATCTGGATTTGGATTCTAGAATCACCTATTCTTTTGGATTGGCTTCTCTAATCACCAGTGGGTCTGTTTCTTCAAATGTTCATCATTGCATGGGAACTTTTCCTTTATGAGGGGGATTCATATCCTCTTTTTCTCCTCCTATCAGAGGGACATCTATTGTACTTGCATGACAGAAGTAGTCCTTGGGGGGTCACATTGAGTCCTCCTGCTATCCTTCTTTCTTTACTACAATCATTTCATTTTCTCTCTTTCGGAGAGGATTTTTTCCCATGCGGTTTTCTCCTCTTCTCTAGTTATGAGATATTTCATGTTGTTCATGGGTACCTAACATGGCCTAGTAGTCAAGACCCATCTTTATTATTCCCACCTAAGTTATGCTTAAGAGTGTTGGTGTACTCATAGATGTACACATGGCTTACTTAAGCCTACTTAGGTGTCTTTATGCTTAGGTGTCAAGGAAATGGTCTTTGACACCTCTTGCTATCTTTTTGGGTGGTTATCCACCACCACTCCATGTTGAAGGAGTCTTTCCCTTCATTCATGGGTGGTTAGGAGTCTCACCCTATCTTTGTGGATGGTTATCCGCCACCACTCCATGTTGAAGGATTCTTTCCCTTCATTCATGGGTGGTTAGCAATCTCACCCTATCTTTGTGGGTGGTTATCTGCCACCACTCCATGTTGAAGGAGTCATTCCCTTCATTCATGGGAGATTAGGAGTCTCACCCTATCTTTGTGGTTAACCTTTTGCCACCACTCCACTTCTATCCACATTTTTTGGATCTTTGTTTCCATGTACTTTCTTATTTAAGGTTGCTCATTCTATCAATCTATTAAGTTGGTTTTTACATCTTTTTTTGCTTGCATTTTATCTCCTTGATCCTAAAATCCTTCACAAATTCTAAATACATATTAATTTTTAAGAAATCAAATAAATATTTTTGTAACAATTTTTTCTTTTAGAAGTATCACATAGTCATTGTTATCTACGATTCAAATATTCTACATCAGAATGCTTGAAGTGGCTTATCCAAGCGTAAACATCAATAAATAATAAGTTTCCCCTTTATCTAATACTTGGAAAATAAAATATGGAGAATAAATAATCAAAAATTATATGTGGAAAATGATTAGTACAAGATGATGCCATAGAGGATAGTTTAGAAAAAAGTACATAAGGAAGTTTTTGAAAGTGCATTCTTGTTGCAGGAAAACCTTTACAAATTTTAATTTTTTGCATATGTAGGTAGGAGTCTAGGTTTCCACAAATTCGTTTTTAGGATTTAATAAGGTCATGTGACCAAAATATGATGTAAATAATATTTCTAGGTGGTTTTAGGAGTTTGGTGTCAAAGTTGTCAACAAATGTTGCATTTTTGCAAACTTACACAATGCATTTTTATGTCAATTTGGGTGGTAGTTGGAAGTTAAATGATCAGACCTTTTGAAATTATGTTGTTGGTCATTGGAGAGGTGTGCAACATGTTTAAAAATCCTCTCTAACATTCGAGAAAGGTTGGCTTGTGAAGGTTTGAAGACTTAAAGCAATAAAACTCAGTTTGGTGGTGTGTTTTCTAAAAATTCTCTTAATTTGTGTTCTTGTATGATTTTGTACAGCATGTAATTGATGTGCATCCTGTGCAAACTAGTAATGGATGGTGTAATATTTCACTTGAATCATTTTGGAGTGATTTTCATCAAGATTGAAAGGAGTTAGAGCATATTTTCTGTGGGTAGCCTGATTTACTAGGGTTTCTTAGGATTTGTCAATAAAAATGGATTTATAGGCCATTCCAATGTAGGATAATTGTATAAATTGGTGGAATGGGCCTATTAGGGGTTAGTTTTATGATTTTCAAGTTTTTTTGGTAGGGTGATGTTGTTCAGGTCATTTTTGCACGTGCCCTAGCTTGACAAGTTTGAGTGTCAAGCCTTAATTTACTGGCTTTTGAGAAGGACAACAAGAAATTGAAGTGGATTGTCAAAACCAATGATGAAAATTTCAATTTTGTGACTGGTGGGATGTGTGTGTGTAGTTTATTTTCTTGGTAGATAAGTAAATCATAGACCTCCTTTGGAAAAGAGGCCTAATTGGGCCTTGGAGCAGCGTTGCAGGTAAGTTTTTGATGTGTTGGTCCAAAACAACCCTAAGAGAGGGTTTGATATGTTGGAATAAAACATAATGGGTCCTTGAATGTGTGTGCCTAAATTGGTGAAAAGATCATCTGAGGAAGATATAGTTGAATAAGTGTGTCTATTGACCTATTAGCCAATAGGTGGGTATACAAGGGAAGATACCCTAGTTGGTGATTGTGACTTGTGAAACTAGTTAGAATCAGTTGGATTTTGTCTTAAACCACCCTTGCATCAATTTTAGTATGATATGATGCTATAGAGGATAGTTTGGAAAAAGTAATTAAGGAAGCTCATCAGGTAAGTTCCTTTTTTCTTCTTTATACTTTTGAAAGTTCATTTTATTTTTGGAAAAAAAATTAACAAGAAAGATTTCACATATTTAAATTTCTAAGAAATATTGAAGTGTGGAGTTTAAGGAATAAGGGAGATATAAGTAGTTAAGCTTGAATGATTTATTGAATTAGAGGATAAGGCATTTTGGTATTTTTTTATGTATGATGAGAGTCTTTAGTAACACTTGGTAAATGGGTGTATTATTAGTTGAGATCAACAATTATTATATATGGCATTTAAACATGGTTAAATATATAGTTCTTTTTTTTTCTATACCTATTATATATAGTGAGACCTCTAGAGATTCACAAGCAATATTAAAAGGATAAAAAGCAATGTGATTATATTGGAGGAAGGAGGAATTGAAGGATGGAGGATCTCTATCATCTCAAGCTAGTTTCTCACTTTGATATGATGTTTTAGATGAGAAACATATTTTTTTGTTTGATTTTATTTTTATGTTGACATAATTAAATAATGCATATATTGTGAAGTTTACTTTTGAAAATAGAAAATAGTCAACAAATGGAGTGCTCACAGGCTTATCACCCTTCATGTTAAATTTGTCCAAGACTTTGTCAATATACTTTTCTTATGACAATTTGATTCCCCTCCTATGTTAGTCTCATATTATGGTCATACCAAGTATCATATTTTTTCCCCTAAGTCTTTCATTGCAAACTTTTGAGCCAAGTATTGCTTCAAATCACAAACAACTATCATGCTAGCGTCGGTTAGTAGCATATCATCAATATAAATCAGCAATAAAAAAACCCGCCACTATCCAATACCTTATAGTAGACACATGTATCAGATTTGTAGCATGTGAAATATTTTGAAGACATCAAAAAAAAAAACTTGAGATACCATCATTGTGGGGCTTGCTTGAGCCCATAGAAACTTTTCCTCAACTTGCAATACAAGTCTTCTTTACCTTGTTTCTCAAAACCTTCAGGTTGATGCATATATAATTCTTCATCTATGTCACCATGAAGAAATGTAGTCTTCACATTCAGTTGTTCCAACTCAAGATCATACACCGCTATGAATATGTTTGAAAGGGTAGTTGTGTAGGATTTTGAGTTTAAAAGGGCTACAAACTTGAATCAAATGAACTGGTTGTTATGAGTTGGAAGATTGCATTTGAGGCTACTTTGACTATGAAGATTGAAACAAAGGTTGCATGGACCTTTTAAAGGGAAGCATATAAGGCAAGACATCACATGATGGAGAATAATCGCAAGCAGAGGATGGGAAATGTGTGGAAGTTAAATTTCTCATAGAAACCTACGATGAGATGTGAGAATGTGCCTCGCGTAAATGAAAGAATCCTCACGTGATGGGAAAGAAGCCTCACATGATGATAAGGGGACATAGATGTTGTTTTCAATAGCAGGGAATGGACATGCCATGGAAGCATAAAGTGGCTACATTGAATTAGAATGTGATGTGGTGGGTGATGGACAAAAATATGCCTTACACAAAGAATGGCTATTGTGACTTTCATCACAATTTTGTTCAAACTATCGCAAGTTTGATGCATTGGGAAAATGTAAAGAGGCCTCTCAATTCCTTTCAATACAAAATTGTGAGCAATTTAATGGTTGACTATAATTTGAGATAGATGTTGATGAGTTTGAAAATGGTTGCAAATTAAAACTCTGATTTGGTTGTGAAATTTTTGAATCATTTCCACTCCCAATATCATTAATAGGCACATATTCATTTGTTTATAGGCCCTATGTTTGCAAACCTAGAAACACCTTTTTGTTGAAGATGACATCTCTGCTATGAACTAGTTTGTTTGTAATTGGATTCCACAATCTAAATCCATATTGTTCTCCTTCGTACCTATTAGAATTGGCTATGGTTGCCAAGATCTTGAGACCAAATGGAAAGTACAAAAAGAGAGAATAGATTGTGACAAGAATAAACTGTATTCTTATCAATATGATTGTGTTGTGATACAATGAAAGAACCCCTTGGTTATATAGCCAAGGTGAGATGTAGGATGTCATATGATTATGACAATTTTCTTAATCATATGACATGAGACAACTAATCACACTTACCTAGCTTCACATGTAGCAGTTGTCAAAAGATAAGATAACAACTAATGACAACTAACACCTTCTAGAAAGATTCCTTCCTAGGACCTAAGTAAACTTAACATGTGTAAATAAGTCCCCTAGTAATGAATTAACAAGGTGCAAGACTTTATTTACACCAATAGTACCCAACAAAGATACACCGCTCAAATTTGAAATCCAACTTCATTTGCTTCTCCTTGGGAATGTGAATGAAAGCTTCATAGCCAAAAATCCATAGATGATTATATGAAATTTTTCTTTCCATCCATCTCTCCTTTGGAGTGTCAAAATCCAATCAAGATGAAGGGATTCAATTGATCAAATACGGCATTGTGTTAACTGCTTCTTCCAAAATTTCTTTCCCAAATCTGCATTAGAGAGTATACTCCAAGCCCTCGCTAGAATTGTTTGATTCATCTTCTCATCTACACCATTCTCTTGAGGTGTGAATGGTACAATTGTAATGCATTGAATTCCATTATCTGCGTAATAGCCATTCAAATCCAAAGAACAAAACTCACCCCCATTATCCCTTTTCAAATATTTGATCTTGTTCCCTATTTGGTTCTCAACAATAGCTTTAAAAAATTTGAATTTGTTAAAAATTTCAAACTTCCTATTGAACATATAAACCCATACCTTTCAAGTACAATCATACATAAAAGTGAAAAAATAATTTGCTCCTCCATAAGAGGTTACCTCTATAGGGACGAACACATCTGAGTGCACAAGCTTCAAAGGCCTATCTTTTTGTCAAGTTTGGTCATCAAAAAATTGATCTACCTCATTTTTCCAACAATGCTCACATAGGTGACCCAAATCCATAGATTTCAACCCCAGAAGATAATCCCTTTCGATAAATATTTTGAGTACCTTCTTGCTCATGTGCTCAAGCCATTTATGTCATAGTTTTTCTTTGCTTTCCACAATCGCCATCACAACTCCCACTTCTAATAGGACTATCTAGCACATATAAAGTGCCCAATATTTTTCCTCTTGCAACCAATAATTCCCCTTTGGTCACCTTCCAAGAGTTTGAAGAAAAAGTGATGCTACATCCTTAAGCATCAAACTATCTAGGAAAAATTAGATTTCTTTTTTAATTTTAGAACATGTCTTGCATCATGTAATAACCATTTATTTCCATTCTTCAACTTCAAAATATTGTTGACTTTTCCAATGATATTACATGCTTTGTTATCACTAAGATAAACTCTGCCAATTTTTTTGTCTTGATCATTTTGAAAGGATTCCCGACATGAAGTTACATGGAATGATGCACCAGAATCCAACACTCATGAATCAGCTATAACATCACTTGTTGATAAGACTAAAAAACCTTCACCTTTTTTGTATGTGGTGTTAATTCCATTGTCCTTTGATTGGTTTTGTTCCTTTTTATATGACCAACAATTATTTTGTATATGACCTTCTTTACCACAAAACCAACAACCTCCATTTCTTCCCATAGACATTGATCTTCTTGTATATTTTTATCTCCTTCTATGGCTATTTCTACCTCTTTCTTGATGTCTACCTCTATTTCCAAAAATCAAGGCATCACCAGATGTTCTTCCTTTATTTTTCCTTTGCATATCTTCACTAAGAAGAGTTCCAACAACATCATCAAACCTGAGTTTAGTTTTTTCAAATATAGAGATGTTGATCAACATCATTACTCCTTCCCAACTATTTGAAAGAGAACACAACAATAAGATGAATTTGATTTCATCATCCATGTTAATGTTTACCAAAATCAATTGGTTGATTAGAGTGTTGAATTCATTCAAGTGATTGGACACAATGCCTCCTTTTAGTTTTAGATTGTACAACTTTTTCATAAGATATACTTCTTTTGAAGTTGAGGCCATCTTGTATGTATCAGTGAGTTTCTCCCATAATTCTTTCGAGGTATTTTCCACTATGACATTGAAGTGAATGTTGTTGGATAGTGACAATATAATTGTTGCTCTCACTTTCTTGTCCAATCTCTCCCACTCCTCATCAACCATTGTAGCTGACTTCTTTGTTTTTCCTTCCAACGCAAGTGAGAGATCTCCTCTAAATTAGCAATGACTCCATTTTCACCTTCCACAATCTGAAATTTTGCATAGAGAACTTCTCTATTTTATATTTATTTGCTTCCTCCATTTTCTTCGGAAATGATCACAGTTTCATGATCAACTACTTTGTCGAGCTTTGATACCAATTGCTAAATAATTTATTGGATGTTAAATGAAACAAGATTGCAAAAATTAAAACTCAGAAAAGAGATAATTCACAAACACGAAAACACATAGATTTATAGTGGCTCACCAATTTAGCTATATCCACTTTGAAGTGGGTGAGTTTTTTATTAATATATATTTCTTAATTACATATGATATCAACATGACATCAGCAATACACAATAATAATTACATTATCCATTATGTTTGGATAAGCCTTGGAAAGAGAATACAAAAGGACAATGCAATGGAATGAAAAATTAAAGTGTATGTTAGACTTCATATCCAACATTGAATTTGTGTATTTATAAACAAGAGGCACATTTGTGTCAGGTTTTTCCTATTGTTGGGTGTGCTTAGTTGTTTTAAAAATTTAGTTAGTAAAAGTAGCTAGGGGTATAATGTGATTGTTTGTTGTTGTATAATGTTATTATTATAGTTGATTAATGTTTTAAAAATTAAAAAAAATATTCATGTGGGGTGTGCTTGTTGTTTTAAACGTTTAGTTAATAGAAGCACCCAAGGGTGTAATTTGGTTGTTTGTTGTTGTATAAGGTTATTGTTATAGTTGATTAATGTTGCAAAAATAAAAAATAAAAAAATCATATGGGTGTGCTTGGTTGTTTTAAAATTTTCGTTAATACAAGTAGGTAGGGGTGTAATATGATTGTTTGTTGTTATATAATGTTATTATTATAGTTTTTTTTTTTTTTTTAATTTTATAGATAAGTGCTACCAAAACAAGGGGTAGCTCCTAAGTACATCCAAACAAGAATACAATAGGCCCACAAGAATCATAAAACATCCCCTAGCAACTAATACTGATCCAGCCCGTAGGCATCATCAAACAACCCCTAACAACTAATGCTCCAAAAAATGGTAGATTATAGCCAGGTAACTGCCAACGTAGTGATTCACCTAAGGCTCCCCTCACCAAGCCAAGAACGGTTGGAAGCCATAAACTGAGAGAAGGCCTCCATATTCGAATTTTTGAACCCTATTCGGAAGACTTCCCATGCATCCAACATATAGTTCACTAGGGATTCCCTACATTGGGATAATATTTTTGCCTCATCTTCATCGCCTCTGTAACCTCCTCCAACACCATTGCAGGGTCAAAGAATAAGTGTGAAGTCACCCATCAATCCTAATTCCTTAATTCCATGGTTTCATTTTGCTAGTGCAAGAACATTTTGGCCTACCAATGCATCCTATTTAGAAGCACAAACACCCATTCCCTTGGATCTTTATATCCAATGGCTGCCAATCATCGCCTCATATATTCTACTATCAGACCAATGCTAATTCACATTTAACACCCATGATACAACTTCCATAGTTGCATTGTGCACTTCTATTTTGGATTGCTAAGAGTCTACTACACTCAGCCACAAGGGCTCCTTAGCACATAATGCCAGTTGCCAAACTAGAACACCATCTTTGAACAACTACATTTAGTGTGCTTATCGTGGCACCACACATGCCAAATATAGCCAAACCTTTTCCAAGATACCCAATTGACCGAGTAGACAACTCCTATGGATTTTACAACCTTGATACTAAGCCACGAAACCGCATTAATACCCTACCAACTTTAGTCGGAATAGACCTCACAGTATTATGTGACTTCCATTTTGATTGAGTGTACTGGTTGTGGAGTTGTCAAATCTTCTTCCAAGCACATCAAGATCATCTCAGATACATCGCATAAGTGAGATCCCACCTTCAAGTTTCCCCATGTGACTTTGTACTTCCCCTATTCCCCTTGGGATTCTAGCACATCTTTTTCCTTGTCTCTATCCCTATATCCTGAGTCCTACCTAACTTTCTAATTTGGAATCGATGATCAGCCCTTCCTCTTGCCATACACTTGCATTCGCCAAGAAATCTGTAGCCTTATTAGCTTCTTTGAATGCGTGCCTAATCCTATAATTATCTAGTTTTCCAAGAAGTACCTTAATTTGGGAAACCCAACAGTCAATCTTCCAATTGGGGACCGGCCATTAATTATTGCTTGAATGCAAACCATCAAATTTCCCTATCTCACCCATTGATCCCCTTGTAGACACCTAAAAATGGTCTGGAGAATCTAATTAATTGAATACGACTTATTTGATTAATTAATCTTAAATTTTTCTACTTAGTAAATAAATAGAAATATTTATTTATATTAAGTTCATTTATTAATTCTTCTATTTTTCTCTCCTAATTAAATAAACAAAATCAAAAACTTTGTTTTATTTAATTATTATCATTTTCATCATATTATTTCTCTTAATTAAATAAACAAAATTAAAAACTTTGTTTTATTTAATTATTATCATTATTACTTCTATCTTAAAATTAAATACACAATTTAAATAATTTGTGTTATTAAAATCACCTTTCTTCTTAATTAAATAAAGATTGCTAAAAATCTTTTATTTAATTATCATTCTCCTTTTAATTTAATAAAACCAAACCCTATAGTTTGATTTATTAAATTATTTATTCCTCATTTTTGCTAAATTTAAATAAATTAAAATTATTTAAATTTATTGCATAAAGTTTGCACTATTCCCTCACCAATAAATATTTATTTCTCACCAATCAAATTAATGGCACTGCCATTCACGGGAAAGCTTCAGGGAAAATCTGCAAGAAGATCTCTCAACAACCTTCCACCCACCTTCCCTCTTATCTTGCCTGGTGTTTTCATGGGGAGAAACCATTCTCCATGATCAGCTCCTTCTTCTCATCCCATGCCTTTGGATTCTCTAGAAGAAATCACAGCCCCTCATCCCAGTTTTCTGTACAATTGTGCTACCGTGAATGCTATAAATACAGCTCTTGGGCTACAAGAAAAGGATCCCAACGAATGTAATCTTACTCTACAGGTTTCCAAAGCACTCAAGCATCCAATTCATCCAACAATCATCCAGCAACCATCCAGCATCCATCCAGCTTCAGCATTTGCAGCCATGGCTGCCATTAGCATAGAGTTTGCATATTTAGATTAAAATAGAGTAGCATAATCTCATTTCTCATTCTCTAAGTGTCACTTAATAGTTTAATTAGCTTAAGAATCTGAGAGCTAAGTAAATTAGAGAAGTTTTTAGAGTTAGAGAGCAATAGGATAGCATTTTGAAGCTTTTTAGTTTAATTTAGTTTAAATTCATTGAGTTTTAGATACAATTATCCTATTTAGAAGCGTAGATGCATTGTTTATTTAGTTTTCCCCTTCTACACGCTTACAGAATGGCGCCCACCATGGGGCAATACCCCGTATTTTGCTAATTTTTGAAAATCTTGTCGTACAGGAATCGGCGTAAAAGTTTTTGCGGGATCGAGAGTTTTTACAGCGCGCCAGGTTCTTGTTCCAGCGCGCCCGGTAACTGTTCCAGCGCGCCGGGTTTCTGTTCCAGCGCGCCCGGTCACTGTTCTAGCGCGCCTGGTTTCTGTTCCAGCGCGCCACTTCTTTTCATTTAAAGTCATTTCTTTCATCTGGATCCGACGCGTCCGCGGCCAGATTTCATTTATTTCTTTCTGTTTGGTTAAAATTTACCAATCCTAGGGTAGAAACAATAAAATTTACCAATCCTAGGATAGAAATGGATAAAATTTACCAATCATAGGATAGAAATGGATTAAAAATGTACCAATCCTAGGATAGAAACATCACACTTCTTTTGAGGTTTTAAAAATTGAACATCTTGCTTGTCATGGAGCAATATCTCCATTAGAAGTAAATCATTTGTCTTTTGGGCTTAAAAAGAACAAAATCTTGTTGTGTTTGGGTGACAGGTTTATGCTCTCCCCTTAACTGGGTGCATCAGAATACCAGACTCACCATTTACTTTATGCAATTTTATGCTTTTGTTAAAACCTTTAGACAGGCCTGCCGTAGTGGGAAAAAGTACTCACCCTACGGGAACGACCTGAGTGGGGACAGCCAAAAGCCATGGTATTCCAACCCACTTTAAAATTTATGTGAATTTGGGGAAACCCTCTTTCAACGGAAGTGCGCAGGATAACCATCCCCAAAATCTTTGTTTTAAAGATTGGGAGGTCTCTAGAGGGAGTTTATCCATTTGCCGCTCCGAACGGAAACCCTATCTAAGAACTTAGAACTAGAAGCATGCTTGTCAATTTCCAAACATTGTAATACTCGGCGGTGCAGGGGCGGGGAAGAATCTACCCTCAAGCACTCACCATATAATTTCCAAGGACTGTTTGCTCAAGGGATCTGGTATCCACTTCCGCTTTCACCGAAAGTAACGCACTGAAAAAGACAACAAAAACACCTAGTGAGACATGGTCGGGTGAGCTCCACGCAATCGTCAGGCCATTCGAGAGAGACGATTGACTACTTGAGCCCAGAAATTTTGAGACATTTATTCTGATTTTATTTTGATACCGATTTGTTGTTTCAACATCGATCATCAAACATTTAGAATTTACATTCAGATTTATATTCACTTAATTGTTCCCTTGCCAAACGAATCCGAAAACCAAAGAGGACACTTGCCTACAAACAACTCCTAAGAAAACAAAGGTTTCTATATCAAAGCAGGAAAGTTCTACTCCAACATAGAACTTTTATTCATAGGTATCATGATTTCTCTAGAGGTTATACAGACGACTACGTCGTAGCTCCCTTAGACTCACAAGCATACTTTCAAAGAAGAGCTCTTAGGCAACATCACAATCATAGTCAGAGAATTCGTCCTGAATACATCCCACAACCGGCCATCCAATATGATACCAGACCAAGTGAGTTTCATAGAATAAGATAGTTTTTTCTGTCTTAAACCCCTTCAGGTCATAGTTTTAGCGCGCCCGGTTTCTATTTCAGCGCGCTTGGTATCTGTTTTAGCGCTCCCAGTATCTATTTCGGCGCGCCATAAAACCCGAAAAATAGAGAGTTAATAGGGCATTTTGTCAGCTTGCCCATATCAAATACAAGGTTTCTATCAGTTCAAAACAATTTTTTTTACAGTCCAGAACACAATAGTCATACAAAAAGAAAAGCTTTACCCCTATACCTAGATCTTGCAGCATCTTGCATAGTGTCGTTATCACCAAAATCTGAGATTTTCTGTCAAAATTTCCCTATCAAGGATTCTATCATCCTTTCATCACGAAACTAGACAAAACAAAATCAGATTTTAAATCAACAAACTTGACACTTATCCAATCAAATCCAAGATCAAAGTCTAGGGTAAACCTTTTAACGTTTGTATGCCTATCTTCACACGAGCAGCATATCAAAAACAACAAGAACAAGAAAATGAAAAAATAGCAGCCATGACTGAAGAAAACCCTTGGGGATGATATAGCAACACTGATCCTCTTATTAACTCACATGAGAAGGAAATAACTGTAGAAGAAATCGAGAAAGTACAACAAGACCCTCATTTCCATAAATTTATGGAAAAGATGCTAGAGCAAGACATGGAAAAGTATCTTCTCTTATTAGCTGACAAAGGTGCTAAGCTTCCTAAAGACTTTGATGTCAATCAACTCAAGGAAGAAACCACACCTAACTCAACTAATATAGAGAATCCAAATCAAATAGATACTTTGACAAGACAAATCCAACAGTTACAATTACAATTCTAGAATATCCAACAAGGGCCAACAAAGAGGTATCTATTACAAGACATTTTCCCTTATCCATTTGACTCAAACATCAACATGATACAATTTCCAAGGTATTGTGAGTACCCAACATACAACAAATACAATGGGAGAACTGATCCGTTTGACCACGTACGAGAATTTTGAGCTATGAGCATAGAGTTCACACACGAGGACTCTTACTTATTACGGTTATTCCCAAGAAGCCTAGGAAACACTTGCATGGAGTGGTTTTCTAAATTAGAACCTGGAATTCAATCCTTTGAGGAACTAATCAATAGGTTCATAACACACTTCTCATTCAACATCCAACATGGGGTAACCTTAAAAGAACTTTACAACACCAAACAAACAAAGGGCGAAAAGTTTCTCTCTTTTCTCCAACGATGGAGAAGGCTATTTGCTAAATACCCTAGATCTATTCCTGAAGAGGAGAAGATAGAGATGTTCATTGATAACTTAGTAGATGACATGAATTACAGATTGGACTTACAATGTCCATCCACATTTGAACAAGTTATCGAAAAAGGGCTTAAAATTGAAGAGGCTCTAATCAAAAGAGGAACAATCAAACATTTCACTGAAGGTTCAAACAATAACCATTCCTCTAACAGCAACAACGAAAAGCCAAGATTTTGGCAAAAGAACAAGAATACTGATACCATGGTCGATGCACATACATCTAAACCAGTATTCACCTTGACACCAACTACTACAAACAAACAAAACAATGGTTTTAATATCAAACAAAGTAGTGACCAAGGAAATAATCAAAACAGTGGAGAAACGAAAACCCAATCATTCCAACGACCCTCCAATAAACGAAAATTCACGCCATTAGGACAATCGTTGGAATCAGTCCTCAAAGAACTTTTAAACGAAAAACTCATTCAAGTGCAAGAGGCTAGAAATTGGGACCCTCAAGTCAAACCATCATGGTGGAATGACTTACATTACTGTCACTATCATCAAAATAAAGGTCACATGACTCAAAATTGTTGGCAATTAAAACATGTGGTACAAGACCTCATAGATCAAAAGAAAGTATTTGTAGAGGGCCCTCAAACAAACAAGGATCATACAACATTCAAAAATCCTCTACCCAATTATCAAAAGGGAGAATCTTCTTCTGCAAACACCAAAGGTAAGAACATTGGTTATGTTTATGATGCAACAATCCTTTGTTTTTCTGCTGCCAAAGAGGATGAAGAGTTATGCAATCAAATCAACCAAGACAACGACATTACATCTACCAATTTGGTACAACATATGGACAAATCCGAAAACCAAATCAATGTAGTCACACTCAAAGGGAAACAAGAGTACCAACCGGTTAATGCCACAACAAGGGCACAATCCAAAGTTATATTGAAAGGAGCATCAATATCATCCCCATTAGTGGATCCTCCCTCCAATCAATATAATCTCATCGATCAATTGCAGAAAATACTGGCACAAATATCAATCTTGGAACTTTTGAAGATTTCCCCATCACACAAAGAGGTTCTTGAACAAGCTCTTGTATCAACTACGGTACTTAACAATCTGGATGTGTGTCAATTCCAAGCTATGGTGGGACATCTATCTGCACCTCATTGCCTTTCTTTTTTCGAACATGATGATGTATCACTCACCCATCCGCATAATTCTGCCCTTCACATTGAAGTCCTTATCCATAAACATCGTGTAAAACGTGTCCTGATAGATGGAGGGGCTGGTTTAAATATTTGTACCTTAAAGCTGATTCGTGCACTAGGATACTCAGATGAAGCCATTGATACCAGAAGAAAAATCACAATCAAAGCAGATGATGAAGAAGAAAGGTCCTCTACAGGATTGATCATATTACCCATTCAAGTTGGGCCTATTGTCCAAAAAGTGGTTTGCCAAGTCTTAGATAGGGAACTGACATACAACATACTGTTGGGACACCCTTGGATCCATGATATGCAAGCAGTACCGTCTACCTATCATCAATGCCTAAAATTTCCCGTCAATGGACAGGAGGTAACAATCACAGCAGACTACAATGACACCCAGGCTTGTCATACATTGAAGACATCTCAGGATACATTCATACCTAACAATAGAGAAGTTGGCACATCAGATAGTGAGCAACAACAAAGCTTCATTTCAAAGTGGCTTCCAAAACAACAAAGATCACAAGAGATAAGGGTGGCACAATCTAACCCTTCAAATGTTGAAGAACAATTGGCTCCACTCTCACATCAATTCACCAAAGAAGTACAGATAAGTGACAAAGGAATTAGTGAATATGGTGTTGGACACTCATTCCATCTATCACAAATGTTACCCTCCTTACAAACACATGGACAGCCATCCACAAACACCCACACTTCACAACAATCTACAACAGCATTAGATGGCAGATTTGTAAAAGCTGGGAGCTTAGATGAAGAATCAGAAGATAAGGCCATACTAAATTGGCTTTATAAGGATGAGGAAGCCCCCGCTTCCACAAGTAACATCATAGAGACAACTCAATATGGGAAAGGAAAAACTATTCTTGAGAAGATGGGATATTCAGGACAGGGACCTCTTGGGTTAAGGAAACAAGGCATAACATAACCAATCCAGCCTCTTACGCTCCAACATAAGGATAAAACTGGACTAGGATACATAGAAAAAGCAAGAGCAGAAATCACCAATAAAACTGTGGAGCGTATTCTTCAAATAAGAGATAATTCTGAAACAGATTCAAATGAGTATGAGTGGGACAACTTATCAGAAGTTTCCTATGAAGATATTCAGATTGATATTATCAAAAAGTATACCCCCAATCACGAGGAGGGTCAAAGCTCAAGTTTTAATCCTATTGTCTTTAAAACGCAAAATTTTGATGACTCAAGTGAAGATGAACGGACATCGATTGAGATAAATGATGTGGAAGAAAATACCTTTGTAGGCCTCGACATAACCATAGACAACCTAGACGACATTTCCGTCCGAGCTTTCACAATCGCTGACCTCAACCCATCTAAGGATTCATTGCCTTTACTACATCCCGAACTTATCGAATGGGAAGCCCAACATCCTATTAATCTCCCTGTTTTTGACAATGATTCCTCCATTATTAACTACCTTTGCTGTGAGGAATCCGATGCTTGTTCTACCAATACTTCTTTTAATGATGCTTTTAGGCAGGAGGATGCCAAACCTTCCAGTTGCAAAAATATGAAAAAAAAAAAATGGATCTAATGGTGAAACCATTCTATGGCAGTATTTGATCCTAAAATAGTAAAAATAAAGAACGCATCCGATGGCAAAAACCTCATTGAGGCACCAAAGGATGGAAGGTTTGACATTCTCCCGCAACATTACCATGAAAGATCATCAGTGTTAATAGAACCCACACAGTCTATTAATATTGGCACAGCGGAAAAAGCAAGAATATTACACCTGGCCGCATCCATGACAGATACAGAAAAGCCAGATTTTATCAAATTCTTTGAAGAACGATGCATCAATTTTGCTTGGTCATACTCTGACATGCCAGGCTTGGACATAGATCTCATTATGCATCACTTATCCTTACCAGCTGGCACTAAACCAGTAAAATAGAAGCTGAGAAAAATGCATCCACATGTTGCATTATTAGTGAAAAATGACTTGAAGAAATTACTTGATGCTGGATTTATCAGATCTATTGACTATGCGGAATGGATATCCAACATTGTGCCTGTTTCAAAGCCAGATAACACCATCAAAATATGTACTGATTTCCAGGATTTAAATAAAGCATGTCCAAAGGATGATTTTCCTTTGCCAAACATAGACATGATTGTAGATCTCACAGCCGGCCATAAAATGCTATCACTCATGGATGGATTTTCAGGATACAATCAAATCAAGATAGCTCCTAAAGACCAAGAAAAGATAGCCTTTACATGTCCATGGGGCACTTTTTGCTGGAACGCCATGCCTTTTGGGTTAAAGAATGCAGGAGCTACATACCA
>VDFB02373365.1:198261219-198335055 GCA_007258455.2 Sequoia sempervirens
TCTAATAGACTCCTGTGGATCCTTTATCTGGGATAGTGGCAATTTCCTAGTAGGTCGACCTTCTGGGGAATACGACTAGCTCAACTCCCAAACAAATGAGAGCAGACCAAACCAACACTTAACCAAGACCCAAAAAAACATCTCAAATCAATCACACACTTCCTTAATTGATACTTGTCCTTTGCATGACGTGTAGACACTAGGTCAAACAAACCTAATGAAAACACAAATGAACTTTGAAGTACATGCTTTCACAATGAGAAGATAACATGTAGAACACATAACTCGCTTCACCATACACTGGAAAACATCTCAGATTCCTTCAAATTCATCCACAACTAATGCAACAACCTTCATACACAAAAATTTCGATCAGTCCATCCAGACTATACAAACAACATACTAAATAACATTGATAATGGATTGGTTTAATGGAGGAAGAATTAATCAATATTTTGTTGGCTACTGCTATGCATGTAATAAGTTTGGACGCAAAGATAATCAGTGTAGATCAAGGGTTAATGGAGGTCAAACAAATCAAAAAAATGTTGTTTTCTACAATTGCAACAAACCTAGACACATTTCAAGATTATGCAGAAGTAAAGGGGGAAAGCAATTTGATTTGGTAAAGAAGAATGAACCAGTAAAGACAATTGACAAAAATGAGGTTAAGAAAGAAATGAACAAGATATGGAAGAAGAAAGAAGAGCTGGTAACATCAAGTGAGTTTGTGCCCTCATATGGTGTAGGAAATCCCTCCAACAATTAGACCCAACATGGTCTTAGGGGGAGCATTAATAGAAAATTGTTCAACCCCCTAGCTATATGGTGTGTTAGACTTTGGCATGAAGATATCTTGTAAAGAATGAATAAACAGAGCTCATGCAAAAGGAAACAAAAGAAAAGTTGTAGGCATGATCATTTATGGAGGAAATTAGGGATTTTAGTTATTAGATAAACCAGACATGGTTTGTAAGTTGAAAAAGACACTATATGGACTTAAACAGGCTCCCAGAGCATGGTATGCAAGGTTGGATAGATATTTGACACAACAAGGGTTCAACAAAGGCTCTGCAAACAGTAATCTCTATTTCAAGGTTGAAGGAAACAAAATTTTGATAGTGGTTATGTATGTTGATGACATCATCTTCAGAGGAAATAAAGGTATGTGCAAGAGATTTGTAGAGGAGATGCAAAAAGAGTTTGAAATGTTTATGATTGATGAGTTGAATTTATTTCTTGGACTTCAAGTGAATCAAACTGATAAGGGAATATTCATTTCACAATCAAAGTATGTTAAAAAATTGTAGAAGAAGTTTGGAATGGATGATTCCAAACTGGTCTGTACCCCTATGGTGACTGGATGCAAAATGAGTAAAGATGATGAATCTCCTAAAGTTGATTAGAGAATGTACAAATTTATGATTGGTGGACTATTATATCTTACTACTACTAGACTAGATATCATGCATGCAGTATGTTTGGTTTTCAGATTTCAAACAAAACCTAAAGAAGCACATGTTACGGCTGTAAAGAGGATATTCAGGTATCTAAAAGGAACTCCGAATTATGGCTTGTGGTATCGTAAGGATATTGATTTCACTTTGAGTTCTTACAATTATGTAGATTGGACTAGTTGTGTGGATGAACAAAATATTACAAGTGGTGGTGCATTCTTTCTTGGAGGAAGATTGGTTTCATGGCTAAGAAAGAAATAGGATTTAGTTTCTTTATCCATTGTAGAAGCTGAGTACATTGCTACAACATCTTGTTGCACACACGTATTATGGATGAAACAAACATTGAAGGATATAGGAGTGATGTGTGATGAGCCTATCCTTATCTTCTATGATAATACAAGTGCAATAAATATTTCAAAGAATCCAGTAATGCATTCAAGGATAAAGCACATATCTATTAGATATAATTTATTGAGGGAAAATTTATTGGAGAATGAAGTCAGGCTGGAATATGTATCTACAAAGGATCAAATTGCTGATATATTTACTAAGGATACTTTTGAGTATCTCCAGGAGAAGTTGGGGGTTAGTGCCCCTCCTTCTTTGAACTAGGTGCACATGGAGGTGCATTAGTTCAGTGGATCTACAAATTCTTCATTTGTGTGGACTAATGACTTGGTCTACTCCTCAGGGGGAGTAGGAAGTATCATTGTTACAATATGAGATGTGGGTGCACTCCTAAGGGGGAGTGATCATATTCCTTTCCATTGATGTCAAAGGGGGGGAGAGAGTCATGTGAAAAATAGTGAAAGAAAAAGGGGGAGAGAAAGTCATGTGAAAGAGAGAATATTGCAAGGAAAAGAGAGTGCAGGAAATGTTGTGTAGGCTGTCTTATCTAAAAAAAATAAAGGAGAGTGTAGGAATGGAATAGATGTTTTCTTTGATGGTTTTTCACATCATGTGTTGCCATGAATGACACAGGGGGAGATTGTTGCAATTTTGAATGAGTATGGTGGTGTTGTCATTAATGTTGTCATTGATGTCAACACATTATAGGTTATTGCTGAGAAAGGAAACAAGTGATTGAAGGTTGTGCATGTATAGTTGAGATACTATAGAGATGTTATGAGTACATGGAGCTATCTTTATGGTGTTGTCCATGTGATGATATGATGAGTTACCAAGTGCTTTTGAGAAATAGTGAAGAAAAAATTGTGTGTGTGTTCAAAATGTGCTCCGGTTTATGCTCTGCATTTCTTCTATGTTGATCCTATGCTTGTGTGGATTTGAAGTGTTGTTTATGTGAATCCTTGGGTGATATATCCTAGATTATAGTTTCTAGTTTAATGAAGAGTGAAAGTTGTGTTCACCAGTGTGTGAACTGGTCTGATAGAGTTGTTATCTGTGGATTGGGAGAAATATTTTTCTCCACATTCCTCAGATGGTTTTTTTTTTATTCTTGTGGATCTGGAAGGCTTGTAATGGTGTTATTTATTTTCTATCAAAGGTGTTCATGGTTTGGTGCTCCAGAAGACTAGTTTCAGATTTACTATGTGTGTCTATATAGTCTGAATGGACTGATGGAAAGTGTTCTATGTATGAAGGTTGTTGTATTAGCTATGGATGAATTTGAAGGCATTTGAGACGTGTTACATTATATGGTGAAGCATGTTATGTGGTCTACATGTTATCTTCTCATTGCGTAAGAGTGTACTTCAAGGTTCATTAGTGTTTTCATTAGGTTTGGATGACTTGGTGTCTACACATCATGCAAAGGATAAGTATCAATTAAGGAAGCATGTGATTGATCCAAGATGTTGTCTTGGGTCTTGGTTAAGTGTTGGTTTGGTCCGCTCACATTCTCTTCCACTGTGGGAATGTTGAGTTGCCGACCTAATTTGAATTTGTAATATGAAGTGTGTGTAGCCGACCTGGAGAAAGTTTCTAAGGTTTAATATGGTATAAATTCAAGTCAAGATATTATGGTTTGAGGTATGAAAAAGCCACAAGTGTGAGAAGCAAGAGTGTGTGAAAGTGAATTAAGGAAGTAGTACTTTAATGTGTTAGACTCTTGAAAGCAGCGAGCCGATGGTGTCTGCAATCTTTTGATCAAGGTTACGAATGTGTGTAATTTGCTGTGGTGGATTTTTTCTATTATTTTTTATATCTATAGGAAGTGAGCCTCCCTGTTGGACAATGAGTCCTATTTGCAGGTAGTGAGCCTTGTATCTAGACAGTGAGTCCTATCTTGGGGAGTGAGCCCTTTGGCAACGAGCCTCTTTATAAATGGTTTTGCAATTACTCTATATTGTGAGTTAATCCTCACTATGGTTTTTCCCTTATTGGGTTTTCCACGTAAATCTAGTGTTTCTTGTGTTGATATTGCTTTTTGTTATTTTCACTTCATGCTCATACTTAATAATAGATTAAAGTGGATGTGGAGTTAATAATTTTTTGAGATTTGTGAATGAGATTGGTGACAATTGATTCACTCCCCTCTCATTTTTCTTGTGCATTTTAACATTTGGTATCAAAGCCTCAGTTGCGTGCTTGAATTTCATGCTCATGCTAGGGGGGTATTGTTGGAACACTGGTACATTTTGACCCATTTTTCGATGATCGTTCATTGAAATTTTGACGGTTGTTCGTCGCTATTATTTCGTCAGAATTTCGATGACATTTGAAACATTGAAATTTCGGCCCGACATCGGCCGTCAAAATTTTGACGAACAATCATCGAAAAATGGTTCAAAATGTACCAGTGGAAGCTCAATGCTTCCACCCTCTAGTCAACACTAACCACACATGTCATGATATGGTCTAACAACCTCCTATGGATCCTTGATTTGGGATAGTGGTGGTTTCCTAGGAGGGTGACCCTTTGGGGAATACAACTAGCTCAACTCCCAAATGAATGAGAGTGGACCAAAACAACACTTAACCAAGACCCAAGAAAACATCTTAGATAAATCACATGCTTCCTTAATTGATACTTATCCTTCACATGACATGTAGAAACTAGGTCATCCAAACCTAATGAAAACACAAATTAACTTTGAAGTACATGCTTCTGCAACAAGAAGATAACATGTGGACCACATAACATGCTTTACCATACACTAGAACAAATATCAAATTCCTTCAGATTCATTTTCAGCTAATGCTAAAACCTTCATACACAAAACACTTTCCATTAGTCCATCCGGACTGTACAGACAACATTCTGAATAACTCAAATAATGAATTGGTTTAATGGAGGAAGCATGAATCAATATTTTGTTGGCTATTGCTATGCATGTAATAAGTCTAAACACAAAGCTAATTAGTGAAGATCAAGGGTTAATGGAGGTCAAAAAAATGAGAAAAATGTTGTTTGCTACAATTGTAACGAACCTAGACACATTTCAAGAGTATGCAGAAGTAGAGGGGGAAAGCAATATAATCTGGTAAAGAAGAATAAACAAGTAAAGACAATTGAGAATAATGAGGTTAAGAAAGAAATGAATAAGATATGTAAGAAGAAATAAGAGCCAATAACATCAAGTGAGTCTATTCCCTCATCTGGAGCAAACACCGATAATTAGACCTGACATGGTCTTAGAGGGAGCATTAACAGAAAATTATTCAACCCCCAAAATATCTGGTGTGTCAGAATTTAGCATGAAGATATGTTGTAAATAATCAATAAACAAAGCTTAGGCAAAAGGAACTGGAAGAAAATTTGTAGGCATGATCATTTGTGGAGGAAATTAGGGATTTCAGTTATCGGATAAACCAAACATGGTCTATAAGTTGAAAAAGACACTATATGGACTTAAATAGGATCCCAGAGCATGGTATGGAAGGTTGGATATATATTTGAGACATCAAGGGTTCAACAAAGGCTTTGTAGATAGTGATCTCTATTTCGCGGTTGAAGGAAAAAAATGTTGATAGTATTTGTGTATGTTGATGACATCATCTTCAGAGGAAATGAAGGTATGTGAGATTTTGTGTAGACACCTAAAAATAGTCTGGAGAATCCAATTAATTGAATACGCCTTATTTGATTAATTAATCTTAAATTCCTCTACTTAGTAAATAAATAGAAATATTTATTTATATTAAGTTCATTTATCAATTCTCCTATTTTTCTCTCCTAATTAAATAAACAAAATTAAAAATTTTGTTTTATTTAATTATTATCAATTTTATCACATTAATTCTCTCTTAATTAAATAAACAAAATTAAAAACTTTGTTTTATTTAATTATTATCATTATTTCTTCTATCTTAAAATTGAATACACAACTTAAATAATTCGTGTTATTTAATTTCACATTTCCTCTTAATTAAATAAAGATTGTCAAAAATCTTGTATTTAATTATCACTCTCCTTTAATTTAATAAAACCAAACCCTATAGTTTGATTTATTAAATTATTTATTCCTCATTTTTGCTAAATTTAAATAAATTAAAATTATTTAAATTTATTGCATAAAGTTTGCACTATTCCCTCACCAATAAATATTTATTTCTCACCAATCAAATTAATGGCACTACCATTCACGGGAAAGCTTCAGGGAAAATCTGTAGGAAGATCTCTCAACAACATTCCACCCACCTTCCCTCTTATATTGCCTGGTGTTTTCATGGGGAGAAACCATTCCCCATGATCAGCTCCTTCTTCTCATCCCAAGCCTTTAGATTCTCCAGAAGAAATCACAGCCCCTCATCCTGGTTTCCTGTACAATTGTGCTGCCGTGAAAGCTATAAATACAGCTCTTGGGCTGCAAGAAAAGGATCCCAACGAATGTAATCTTACTCTGCAGGTTTCCAAAGCACTCAAGCATCCAATTCATCCAACAATCATCCAGCAACCATCCAGCATCCATCTAGCATCAGCATTTGCAGTCATGGCTGCCATTAGCATAGAGTTTGCATATTTAGATTAAAATAGAGTAGCATAATCTCATTTCTCATTCTCTAAGTGTCACTTAATAGTTTAATTAGCTTAAGAATCTGAGAGCTAAGTAAATTAGAGAAGTCTTTAGAGTTAGAGAGTAATAGGATAGCATTTTGAAGCTTTTTAGTTTAATTTAGTTTGAATTCATTGAGTTTTAGATACATTTATCTTATTTAGAAGTGTAGATGCATAGTTTAGCTTGTTTCCCACATTCTACAGCTTACAAAATGGCGCCCACCGTGGGGCAATACCCCATATTTTGCTAATTTTTGAAAATCTTGTCGTATAGGAATCGGCGTAAAAGATTTCGCGGAATCGAGAGTTTTTACAGCGCACCAGGATTCTGTTTTAGCGCTCCCGGTAACTATTCCAGCGCGCCCGGTAACTGTTCCAGCGCGCCGGGTTTATGTTCCAGCACGCCCGGTCACTATTCTAGTGCGCCTGGTTTCTGTTCCAGCGCACCACTTCTTTTCATTTAAAGTCATTTCTTTCATCTGGATCCGACGCGTCCGCGGCCAGATTTCATTTATTTCTTTCTGTTTGGTTAAAATTTACCAATCCTAGGGTAGAAACAATAAAATTTACCAATCCTAGGATAGAAATGGATAAAACTTACCAATCCTAGGATAGAAATGGATTAAAAATGTACCAATCCTAGGATAGAAACATCACACTTCTTTTGAGGTTTTAAAAATTGAACATCTTGCTTGTCATGGAGCAATATCTCCATTAGAAGTAAATCATTTGTCTTTTGGGTTTAAAAAGAACAACATTTTGCTGTGATTGGGTGATAGGTTTATGCTCTCCCCTTAACTGGGTGCATCAGAATACCAGACTCACCATTTAATTTATGCAATTTTATGCTTTCTTAAAACCTTTAGATAGGCCTGCCGTAGTGGGAAAAAGTACTCACCCTACGGGAACGACCTGAGTGGGGACAGCCAAAAGCCATGGTATTCCAACCCACTTTAAAATTTATGTGAATTTGGGGAAACCCTCTTTCAACGGAAGTGCGCAGGATAACCATCCCCAAAATATTTGTTCTAAAGATTGGGAGGTCTCTCGAGGGAGTTTATCCATTTGCCGCTCCGAATGGAAACCCTATCTAAGAACCTAGAACTAGAAACACGCTTGTCAGTTTCTAAACATTGTAATACTCGACGGTGCAGGGGCGGGGAAGAATCTACCCTCAAGCACTCACCATATAATTGCCAAGGACTGTTTGCTCAAGGGATCCGATATCCACTTCCATCACTCTGAGTACGCACCTGGAAAAGACAAAAACACGGGCACCCTCTAGGGGTGACATGGCTGTGTGTCTAGTCGGCCTTAATTCCAAAGGTACTTAGACGTTCGAGTATATAACGATGACCTTTTGTCTCTAGGAGTGAGTCTGGTTGGATTGTCTTATCTTGTTATCAAACTAGTAAAAATCAAGAAGAATCATTGATTCTTGAGAACATACACTACTTGTTTAGATTCTAGGATTTTAAAACCATTCTATTCTTGATTGCTGTGTTTTCTGTCATTAAACTCATATAAGATCATCACAAAAATCCTAAAAAAATCAAAACACTTGTGGATTTCTCATGATTCGAGATTGGGTATCCACCAAG
Source organism: Sequoia sempervirens (assembly GCA_007258455.2). Lineage (NCBI taxonomy): Eukaryota > Viridiplantae > Streptophyta > Pinopsida > Cupressales > Cupressaceae > Sequoia > Sequoia sempervirens. The sequence goes on from VDFB02373365.1 coordinate 198,269,241, forward strand.
TTTGTCAAGAAATCTCTTGCCAAACGAATCCGAAAACCAAAGAAGACACTTGCCTACAAACAACTCCTAAGAAAACAAAGGTTTCTATATCAAAGCAGGAAATTTCTACTCCAACATAGAACTTTTATTCATAGGTATCACGATTTCTCTAGAGGTTATACAGACGACTACGCCGTAGCTCCCTTAGACTCACAAGCATACTTTCAAAGAAGAGCTCTTAGGCAACATCACAATCATAGTCAAAGAATTCGTCCTGAATACATCCCACAACCAGCCATCCAATATGATACCAGACCAAGTGAGTTTCATAGAATAAGATAGTTTTTACATCTTCCAGCCCCTTAGGGTCCATAGTTTTATGGCCCCAGTTTACGTTTTATTTGTGCTTGGTATCTTTGTTTAGTGCTCAGGAATTGTTTTCAAGCCTTGGGATCTCAAGCCTGCTTGTATCTCTGCCTTCTAAGATTCTATTTTGTGAGCACAGTATTGTCTATTTAGGCGCCTCTGCTTGTCTGTTTATGTACTTTGATTATGTTTAAATGCGATGCACAGTCTGTTTTAGCCTTTGATTGTGCCACCTAGTCTCTGTTTTAGCGCGCTCGGTATCTGTTTTAGCACGCCACAAAACCCGAAAAATAGAGAGTTAATAGGGCATTTTGTCAGCTTGCCCATATCAAATACAAGGTTTCTATCAGTTCAAAACAATTTTTTTTACAGTCCAGCACACAATAGTCATACAAAAAGAAAAGCTTTACCCCTATACCTAGATCTTGCAGCATCTTGCATAGTGTCGTTATCACCAAAATCTAAGATTTTCTGTCAAAATTTCCCTATCAAGGATTCTATCATCCTTTCATCACGAAACTAGACAAAACAAAATCAGATTTTAAATCAACAACCTTGACACTTATCCAATCAAATCCAAGATCAAATTCTAGGGTAAACCTTTTAACGTTTGTATGCCTATCTTCACACGAGCAGCATATCAAAAACAACAAGAACAAGAAAACAAAAAAATAGCAGCCATGACTGAAGAAAACCCTTGGGGACGATATAGCAACACTGACCCTCTTATTAACTCACATGAGAAGGAAATAACTGCAGAAGAAATCGAGAAAGTGCAACAAGACCCTCATTTCCATAAATTTATGGAAAAGATGCTAGAGCAAGACATGGAAAAGTATCTTCTCTTATTAGCTGACAAAGGTGCTAAGCTTCCTAAAGACTTTGATGTCAATCAACTCAAGGAAGCAACCACACCTAACTCAACTAATATAGAGAATCCAAATCAAATAGATGCTTTGACAAGACAAATCCAACAGTTACAATTACAATTCCAGAATATCCAACAAGGGCCAACAAAGAGGTATCTATTACAAGACATTTTCCCTTATCCATTTGACTCAAGCATCAACATGATACCATTTCCAAGGTATTGTGAGTACCCAACATACAACAAATACAATGGGAGAACTAATCCATTTGACCACGTACGAGAATTTTGAGCTATGAGCATAGAGTTCACACACGAGGACTCTTACTTACTACGGTTATTCCCAAGAAGCCTAGGAAACACTTGCATGGAGTAGTTTTCTAAATTAGAACCTGGAATTCAATCCTTTGAGGAACTAATCAATAGGTTCATAACACACTTCTCATTCAACATCCAACATGGGGTAACCTTAAAAGAACTTTACAACACCAAACAAACAAAGGGCGAAAAGTTTCTCTCTTTTCTCCAATGATGGAGAAGGCTATTTGCTAAATACCCTAGATCTATTCCTGAAGAGGAGAAGATAGAGATGTTCATTGATAACTTAGTAGATGACATGAATTACAGATTGGACTTACAATGTCCATCCACATTTGAACAAGTTATCGAAAAAGGGCTTAAAATCAAAGAGGCTCTAATCAAAAGAGGAACAATCAAACATTTCACTGAAGGTTCAAACAATAACAATTCCTCTAACAGCAACAACGAAAAGCCAAGATTTTGGCAAAAGAACAAGAATACTGATACCATGATCGATGCACATACATCTAAACTAGTATTCACCTTGACACCAACTACTACAAACAAACAAAACAATGGTTTTAATATCAAACAAAGTAGTGATCAAGGAAATAATCAAAACAGTGGAGAAACGAAAACCCAATCATTCCAACGACCCTCCAATAAATGAAAATTCACGCCATTAGGACAATCGTTGGAATCAGTCCTCAAAGAACTCTTAAACGAAAAACTCATTCACGTGCAAGAAGCTAGAAATTGGGACCCTCAAGTCAAACCATCATGGTGGAATGACTTACCTTACTGTCACTATCATCAAAATAAAGGTCACATGACTGAAAATTGTTGGCAATTAAAACATGTGGTACAAGATCTCATAGATCAAAAGAAAGTATTCGTAGAGGGCCCTCAAACAAACAAGGATCATACAACATTCAAAAATCCTCTACCCAATTATCAAAAGGGAGAATCTTCTTCCGCAAACACCAAAGGTAAGAACGTTGGTTATGTCTATGACGCAACAATCCTTTGTTTTTCTGCTGCCAAAGAGGATGAAGAGTTATGCAATCAAATCAACCAAGACAACGACATTACATCTACCAATTTGGTACAACATATGGACAAATCTGAAAACCAAATCAATGTAGTCACACTCAAAGGGAAACAAGAGTACCAACCGGTTAATGCCACAACAAGGGCACAATCCAAAGTTATATTGAAAGGAGCATCAATATCATCCCCATTAGTGGATCCCCCCTCCAATCAATATAATCTCATCGATCAATTGCAGAAAATACCGGCACAAATATCAATCTTGGAACTTTTGAAGATTTCCCCATCACACAAAGAGGTTCTTGAACAAGCTCTCGTATCAACTACAGTACCTAACAATTTGGATGTGTGTCAATTCCAAGCTATGGTGGGACATCTATCTACACCTCATTGCCTTTCTTTTTCCGAACATGATGATGTATCACTCACCCATCCACATAATTCCGCCCTTCACATTGAAGTCCTTATCCATAAACATCGTGTAAAACATGTCCTGATAGATGGAGGGGCTGGTTTAAATATTTGTACCTTAAAGTTGATTCATGCACTAGGATACTCGGATGAAGCCATTGATACCAGAAGAAAAATCACAATCAAAGCATATGATGAAGAAGAAAGGTCCTCTACAGGATTGATCATATTACCCATTCAAGTTGGGCCTATTGTCCAAAAAGTGGTTTGCCAAGTCTTAGATAGGGAGCTGACATACAACATACTGTTGGGACGCCCTTGGATCCATGATATGCAAGCAGTACCGTCTACCTATCATCAATGCCTAAAATTTCCCATCAATGGATAGGAGGTAACAATCACAGCAGACTACAATGACACCCAAGCTTGTCATACATTGAAGACATCTCAGGATACATTCATACCTAACAATAGAGAAGATGGCACATCAGATAGTGAGCAACAACAAAGCTTCATTTCAAAGTGGCTTCCAAAACAACAAAGATCACAAGAGATAAGGGTGGCACAATCTAACCCTTCAAATGTTGAAGAACAATTGGCTCCACTCTCACATCAATTCACTAAAGAAGTACAGATAAGTGACAAAGGAATTAGTGAATATGGTGTTGGACACTCATTCCATCTATCACAAATGTTACCCTCCTTACAAACACATGGACAGCCATCCACAAACACCCACACTTCACAACAATCTACAACAGCATTAGATGGCAGATTTGTAAAAGCTGGGAGCTTAGATGAAGAATCAGAAGATAAGGCCATACTAAATTGGCTTTATAAGGATGAGGAAGCCCCCGCTTCCACAAGTAACATCATAGAGACAACTCAATATGGGAAAGGAAAAACTATTCTTGAGAAGATGGGATATTCAGGACAGGGACCTCTTGGGTTAAGGAAACAAGGCATAACATAACCAATCCAGCCTCTTACGCTCCAACATAAGGATAAAACTGGACTAGGATACATAGAAAAAGCAAGAGCAGAAATCACCAATAAAACTGTGGAGCGTATTCTTCAAATAAGAGATAATTCTGAAACAGATTCAAATGAGTATGAATGGGACAACCTATCAGAGGTTTCCTATGAAGATATTTAGATTGATATTATCAAAAAGTATACCCCCAATCACGAGGAGGGTCAAAGCTCAAGTTTTAATCCTATTGTCTTTGAAACGCAAAATTTCGATGACTCAAGTGAAGATGAACGGACTTCGATTGAGATAAATGATGTGGAAGAAAATACCTTTGTAGGCCTCGACATAACCATAGACAACCTAGACGACATTTCCATCGAACTTTCACAATCGCTGACCTCAACCCATCTAATGATTCATTGCCTTTACTACATCCCGAACTTATCGAATGGGAAGCCCAACATCCTATTAATCTCCCTATTTTTGACAATGATTCCTCCATTATTAACTACCTTTGCTGTAAGGAATCTAATGCTTGTTCTACCAATACTTCTTTTAATGACGCTTTTAGGCAGGAGGATGCCAAACCTTCCAGTTGCAAAAATATGAAAGAAAAAAATGGATCTAATGGTGAAAACCATTCTATGGTAGTATTTGATCCTAAAATAGTAAAAATAAAGAACGCATCCGATGGCGAAAACCTCATTGAGGCACCAAAGGATGGAAGGTTTGACATTCTCCCGCAACATTACCATGAAAGATCATCAGTGTTAATAGAACCCACACAGTCTATTAATATTGGCACAGTAGAAAAAGCAAGAATATTACACCTGGCCGCATCCATGACAGATACAGAAAATCCAGATTTTATCAAATTCTTTGAAGAACGATGCATCAATTTTGCTTGGTCATACTCTGACATGCCAGGCTTGGACACAGATCTCATTATGCATCACTTATCCTTACCAGCTGGCACTAAACTAGTAAAACAGAAGCTGAGAAAAATGCATCCACATGTTGCATTATTAGTGAAAAATGACTTGAAGAAATTACTTGATGCTGGATTTATCAGATCTATTGACTATGCGGAATGGATATCCAACATTGTGCCTGTTTCAAAGCCAGATAACACCATCAAAATATGTACTGATTTCCAGGATTTAAATAAAGCATGTCCAAAGGATGATTTTCCTTTGCCAAACATAGACATGATTGTAGATCTCACAGCCGGCCATAAAATGCTATCACTCATGGATGGATTTTCAGGATACAATCAAATCAAGATAGCTCCTGAAGACCAAGAAAAGACAGCCTTTACATGTCCATGGGGCACTTTTTGCTGGAACGTCATGCCTTTTGGGTTAAAGAATGCAGGAGCTACATACCAGCGGGCTATGACAACAATCTTCCACGACATGATGCATACCTTCATGGAGGACTATGTAGACGACATCTTAGCCAAATCTTACGCCAGGGAAGGACATCTAGAGATATTGGCCAAAATATTTGACAGGTTGGAAAAATTCAAAGTCAGATTGAATCCAAAGAAATGTGCCTTTGGAGTAACATCAGCAAAGCTCCTAGGATACATAGTTTCTACAAAGGGAATTGAAGTAGATCCGGCAAAAGTCCAGGCCATTATGGAAATGCCACCTCCTAAGAATATCAGCACATTAAGATCTCTACAAGGCCGACTACAGTCCATCAGAAGATTCATCTCCCAACTAGCAGATCGGTGTCATCCGTTCAACCATCTCTTGCATAAAAATGTGCCTTTCAAATGGGATGAACAGTGTGAGAGTACCTTCAATCAAATCAAGCATTATCTGATGATGCCACCAATCTTGGTACCACCCAGTGAAGACAAGCCATTATTGTTATATATTGCAACAACAGACATTTCTTTAGGAGCCTTGCTAGCATAAGAGGATAAAGAAGGAAAGGAACAGGCTATATACTATATCAGCAGGACACTCAATGGACATGAAGTAAACTACACCTTCATTGAAAAATCATGCTTAGCAGTAGTATTTTCAACACAAAAATTGTGACACTATATGCTTACTCACACTATCAAGCTTGTTGCAAAAATTGATCCTCTCAAGTATTTACTGAGCAAAGTAGCTTTAACAGGAAGGTTGGCAAAGTGGGTCATGCTCCTCAGTGAGTTTGATATTCAGTATGTGGAAAGGTGAGCTATCAAAGGACAAGCCATCACCGATCAATTAGCAGAAGCTCCATTATCTGACAATCATCATATGACCATGGAATTTCCTGATGCAGATATCCTCAATGTCACAACACAACCATGGCAACTCTACTTCGATGGATCCTACACACAACATGGATCAGGAGCAGGTATTCTATTTGTCACACCTCTTGGGCACACAATCCCGCGATCATATAGGCTTACCTTCCGTTGCACTAACAACATGGCAGAATATGAAGCTTTGATCCTTGGAATTAAAGTGGCTATTGAATGGAAAATCACAGAACTACAGGTGTATGGAGACTCCCAGTTAATCATCTATCAAGTCAACAATGATTATCAAACTAAGGATGACACACTGATTTTGTACAAGAGGCTGGTGGATGACCTACGAAAGTACTTCATAGAAATCAAATTTGAGCAGATACCAAGATCAGAGAACAAAGCAGCAAATGCCATGGCCACAATAGCATCTCTTCTACAAATGCCTGAAACACAAGATCGTTATCGATTTATTGTAGAATAAGTATCAAATCCTGCATACGCAAATCCCAAATCCCAAACCATAAGCCTTTTAGATAGTGCCCAATCCTCCATTTATGGAGACATTTATGCTTATCTGAGAGATAATATCTTACCACCGGATCTTTCTCGCAACCAAAAGCGCAACTTCATACGCCAATCCGCCAAACATACCATTATTGCCGACACCCTTTACCGTCGAGGCCTAGATGGTACTCTTTTACGTTGTTTAGAACATGACGAATCCGCTTCTGCTTTACACGAGGTCCATGAAGGAATTTGTGGAACACATTCAAGTGGATTATCTTTAGCCAAGAAACTCCTTCGTTTAGGGTATTACTGGCCACACATGGAACAAGAATCTTATCAGTTTGTCAAAAGATGTTCAAAATGCCAGATCCATAGCAATCTTATACATGCACCAGTGCAGGAGCTACATCCATTTGCAACTACATGGCCTTTCTGTCAATGGGGATTAGACCTGGTAGGGAAAATTCACCCATCTTCATCTAATGGACACAAATTCATTATCACAACAACCGAATATTTTACAAAATGGGTGGAGGCAGTTCCCTTAACCACAATCACTGGAAAGCAAATATCATCTTTCATTCTTAATTATCTCATTTGTAGATATGGGATACCCCAGTCAATCATCACAGATAATGGCAGGCCTTTCAAGAACCAAGATGTCCAAGAACTATGTGAAAATTTCCACATCCAACATCACTTTTCAACCCCATATTACCCTCAAGGTAATGGACAGGCAGAAGCTTCAAATAAAACAATCCTCAAAATTCTCAAGAAGACTATAAATGAAGTGGGATGTGATTGGCATGTTCAGCTAAATCCTGCTCTTTGGGCTTATAGGACTAGTATCAGAACACCAACAGGAGCTACACCATATGCTCTTGTCTATGGATCAGAAGCAATACTACCTATTGAGGTAGAAATTCCATCCCTTCGAGTCTCACTAAAGGGACTCATTTCAGATGAAGATTATAGGATCTCTAGACTTCAGGAATTAAAGCTACTTGATGAACGTCGACAACAAGCTGTTAATCATTTGACAACCTATCAACAAAGGATGTCTAGCAACTATAATCATAGGGTTAAACCTAGAGTCTTCCAGATTGGAGACTTGGTCCTACTGGAAAACCCTAGAAATCAAGCAGACAAAGAAAAGAAGGGAAAGTTTGAACCTAACTGGATAGGACCTTATGTAATCATATCAGTCTATGGATCAGGAGCATATAAACTGTCTACACCAGAGGGAGACATGTTGGAGGAGCCCATGAACAACATTCATCTCCGGCGATTCTACACTTGAGGATATCTAGTGCATAGTCAATAAAGTTGTCTCGATGAAAACCTGGCAAACAGGCGTCATGATGACAGAAAAGAAAAACAAGTGATGAAAACCTGGCAAACAGGCGTTACTTGTGATTTTCACCAAAACTCCTCTATCTATTGGGTACAGTGTTGTTACGATTGTTTCCTTTCATATCATTTCCATCTATCATTTGAGATTATCACTATCCATATCATAGTAAGGATACCATGTTTTACCCTAGCTTGGGGGCAACATCCTAAAGTTATCTGGTACAAGTAGACTTTCAGCTTGCATGGAAGGGCAGTTAAACATAACAACATCAAGTGGCAACCCATCAAAATCCAAAAACATCAGAAAATTCAAAGTCCAAAAACATCAGAAAATCCAAAATTGAAAAAACATCAGAAAATTCAAAATCCAAAAACATCAGAAAATCAAAAACACAAAAATAGAGTCTACATAAGTCAAAAGTGGAGTCTGTGTCAGTCGAACTACGTGGTCTCTGCATGTATAACGTAGGAAAGACTAATCTTTGATCAGTCCCCGAGACCCCTAGGATAGGTCTTTTAGGTCGCATCACTTGGTCAAAACATTTGGGAAAATCATGCACACATCAGCACACACATCTCGACAATGATGATCTAATCTGAATAATGATTTGAAAATACATTAAGTAGAATTTGAATTGTTGTGCTTTTTATCATTTGATTATCATTTCTTTGGAGCAACTCAATGATGTATTGAACTAGAGATGTAAGGAAGAAGAATGATATCTTTTCTTTGTCTACTGTTTGTGAATTAGTCATTATTATTTTGTGAATTGTCGCGGGAAATGCTCTACCAAGTATCATGGATGACATTTAAATTCACTTAAGAAAATGATTAATTCTTGTTTGTTTACGCAAGAAATGCTCAGGTCATCATTGGTCTATCTTATACCATGATGCTTGTGTTCGCTTGCAATATCAAATATCATGAAAGAAATACTCAGGTCATCATTGGTCTATCTCATATCATTGATGCTTGTATTCACTTTCAACATTTTAAAATAAAGCTCAGTGATGATACAAAGCAAAATCAAAAGATTATTGAAATGACACTTAGAATTGCATGGTTAAAATAGATTGCACCCATATTAGTCTTGCATATGCATTTATAGATTGTTTCAAAAGCTACCAAATTTCAATCTCAAAAGCTACACGTATTCCCTCTCTACATCATATCACCATCTCTTCAATATTTCTTAGGATATCATCTCTTTCTGAATCATTTTCTTTCATTTCAGTCATCTCAAATTCCATCCCATCTTAATCTATTAATTCTAGCACAAATCATTTAATCACATCCTTGGTTTTGTTCCCAATCTTGTTACAAGCCTTTATCCAATCATCATCATCATCATCATCATCATCATCATCATCGGGATGTATCCTTCCATATCATTTTGTGTTGTTTCGGGATGTATCCTTCCCTCATCAACAACACTCTTATCATCATCATCAATCAATCTTGGCTTGCAACTTGACTGGGGTAACATCATGTTTATCCTTGAATCCATTTGTGCTTACTTTTTTTTTTTATTCAAAGGTAAACGCTTTGACCTGAGCTATGAACCGATACAAACTTATTCAACAATAACACCCCCAATGGGTTTGAACCTTGGTGGCAAGAACAACAATTTCGTACCTATAAAACCATCACACTATGCCAATACAGCCATTTGTGCTTACTTACTTTTCATCTTCTCCTTTCATTATCTCTTCCTCATCCCATCCCCTATTCTATTCATCATTTTGCATCATCAAGTCCCAGTACATTAATCAATCTTATACTGGGGCATATCAATCAATCAAAGAAGTCAAACCACATTGCCTAATCAAATCTGAATCAGCTCTTATGAGACTTTGATCAAATCTTGTGAGCCTCTATCATTGATCCTCGCCTATCATGAGGTCAATTATCAATCAATCAATCATTGATCCTCACCTATCATGAGGTCAATCAATCATCAATCAATCATTGAATCTCACCTATCATGAGATCAATAATCTTCTAAGCTATCAGGATCATCAATCATCATCATAATCAACTAGAGGAATCATTATTTCTTTATCGGGAGATAAATTGTTTCATCATTGTTTCTTCATCAAACCATTATCAAAATCATCAAATCATCAGAAAAATTTGAAATTCTTGAAAAATCATAAAAAATCCAAAATTCATCAATTTATCTCCCGAGGGGGCATATATCACTATCATTTCGAAATTCATCATCTGGGGCAAGTCTGGGGCATGCTTTAAAAACCTTTCGTCAATACTGGCAGTTGAGGCAAAATCATTCTTTGAAGCACTGCAAACACATCACTTCAAAGAGGGGCAAAATGTAGACACCTAAAAATGGTCTGGAGAACTTTAATTGAATTGAATGTACCTTATTTGATTATTTTAATCTTAAATTCTTCTACTTAGTAAATAAATAGAAAGATTTATTTATATTAAGTTCATTTATTAATTTTCTTTATTTTTCTCTCCTAATTAAATAAACAAAATCAAAAACTTTGTTTTATTTAATTATTATCATTTTCATCATATTATTTCTCTCTTAATTAAATAAACAAAATTAAAAACTTTGTTTTATTTAATTATTATCATTATTACTTCTATCTTAAAATTAAATACACAATTTAAATAATTTGTGTTATTTAAAATCACATTTCTTCTTAATTAAATAAAGATTGCTAAAAATCTTTTATTTAATTATCATTCTCCTTTTAATTTAATAAAACAAACCCTATAGTTTGATTTATTAAATTATTTATTCCTCCTTTTGCTAAATTTAAATAAATTAAAAATATTTAAATTTATGCATAAATTTGCACTATTCACTCACCAATAAATATTTATTTCTCACCAATCAAATTAATGGCACTGCCATTCACGGGAAAGCTTCAGGGAAAATTTGCAGGAAGTTCTCTCAACAACCTTCCACCCACCTTCCCTCTTATCTTGCCTGGTGTTTTCATGGGGAGAAACCATTCTCCATGATCAGCTCCTTCTTCTCATCCCATGCCTTTGGATTCTCCAGAAGAAATCACAGCCCCTCATCCCGGTTTCTTGTACAATTGTGCTGCCGTGAAAGCTATAAATATAGCTCTTGGGCTACACAAAAAGGATCCCAACAATGTAATCTTACTCTGCAGGTTTCCAAAGCACTCAAGCATCCAATTCATCCAACAATCATCCAGCAACCATCCAGCATCCATCCAGCTTTAGCATTTGCAGCCATGGCTGCCATTAGCATAGAGTTTGCATATTTAGATTAAAATAGAGTAGCATAATCTCATTTCTCATTCTCTAAGTGTCACTTAATAGTTTAATTAGCTTAAGAATCTGAGAGCTAAGTAAATTAGAGAAGTCTTTAGAGTTAGAGAGCAATAGGATAGCATTTTGAAGCTTTTTAGTTTAATTTAGTTTAAATTCATTGAGTTTTAGATACAATTATCTTATTTAGAAGCGTAGATGCATAGTTTAGCTTGTTTCCCCATTCTACCTCTACACTCCCTTACTAATGCATATCTGTAGGCCCATCATTAGTGCCTCAAGCTCCACTACGTTGTTAGTGCACACCCCTAATTTCTTTAAGGTTTCCCAAGTGCACTGTCTCGCTTGGTCTCTAATAAGACATCCAACCCCCGTAGTGCCGGGATTTCCCTTAGCCACCCCATCGAAGTTCAATTTCCAAGGGAGATCCACTGGCCCCTTCCAATGGACTGTCTTTCTGTCAACCTTGTCTTCCTCAGGCAAACACACCTTCATCCTTTTTAGCTTATTCCGTTCTTTTTGAATCTCTTCATCCCATTTTGTGAATCTCAATTTTGCACCAAGCCTTATCCTGTTGTTAGCCACCTCGATTATTGCCTCCTTCATCCTCTCTATTAGTCTATTATTATCTAGTGCTTCACCTTTGAAAATTCTCCTATTCCTTTATTTCCATATGTGTCAAATCACCAATGAAGGTTCCAATAACCAAAGCCCCTACCAATACCCATTTTTATTGCCAATTTTCCATGCGTTCAAGAATTCTCACAATTTCTCCTATCTCAGACCATGAACTTCAAATGACCTTTGTAGCCAATCCCAACATTCCACTGCAATAGGGCATGATAGAAATAGGTGATCCACCTCCTCCTTAGCTTGTTCACACATCACACATCGAGTTGGGCATGCAATTCCTAGTCTTTTTAATCTTTCCATCTTTAAGCACCTCTTATGAAAAACCACCTAGAGAAACACGCCAGCCTTAGGGAGCACAACTTGGTTCCAACATAATTTTTCCATCCAATCTATTCTTGCTCCAATCTCTACCTGTATTTGATAACCATGTTTGGCAGTGTATTCGCCAGATTTTTCCCCACACCATACAATGGTGTCCTCTTCTTTGGACACACACACTACCCGATTGTTTAACTCTTCTGAGATTTCCTCCAATTTCTTTTGTTTGAGGTGCACATGCATCAATTTTTTCCACTTCACCCTCCCGCCACCTCCATTTTCTTCTGAATTAATATACTTAGCAACTTCAATTCCCCATGCATCCTCAAGCCATCCTAATTCCTAATCTAACTTGAATTTCTTTACAAGACTCCTATATCTATTCCAAGAATTTGTGTAGAACCTAGCCTTTTTTCCATTTCCAAGTTTCCATGTAATATGACTTGTGATCAGTGGGTGACATTTATTTATGAATCTCCAAATGGCCGAGCCTCCCTAGAGATTGTCTATCATTAATATCCTAAAGGGGGAATCATTTTCTAAATATTTATTCTGGGCTATGCGGCACCACAAATTCTCTGGGTGTCTGTACATTTTCCAAATCATCTTTTCTCCTAGTGTTGTATTTTTCCTCCCAATCCTCCTTAATCCTGCACCACCATCAGTTTTAGGCTTGCAAGCAGTTTCCCATCTGATCAATGGTATTTTCCTCTCCTCTTTTGACCCTTCCCATAGGAGTCTCTTTAGAATCTTCTCTATACCTTCTTCGATATTTTTTGGAGATTTATAGCAAGCCAACACTGCCTTGGTCATAGTGATCCTGCTAGCCAAAGTCAACAATTTATTTTTCCAAGACATCGCCTTGTTTCTACACTTGTTCATCACCTCCTCCTAGTGCTTGGATCTATAGGCCCCCTCAAAAATCTAAACCTCTAGGAATATGGCAGGAAACTTATCGATTTGAAACCCCAGTAATGTTGAGATGGCTTTCTAAACATTAGCCCTTGTGTTGAAGAAATAGATTCTTGATTTCTCCTTATTCATTTTTTGCCCCGACTATTGTTCATACTCTACCAGAGTCACTTTGATGCATCTTTCCTCCCTAATGCTTGCCTCTCCAAACAAGGTGGTGTCATCAGCGAACTGTGTGTGAGTAATTTTTTCCACATTCGGGGCCACAGTGATTCCAATCCACTCAAAATGTGGTCTTCACCTTTTGATTGCACAACTCAAAGCCTCTGCCATGATAACAAATAATGATGGGGATAAAGGGTCCCCTTAGCGTAGTCCATTGGTAGCCACAAAAAATCCATGCAGCGAACCATTAATTAGGACAGAGAATCTAACTGTGGATATACACTGCTTGATTAATGAGCACCATTGATTACTAGAGCCCATGTGATCCATGACTTTGAGCAGAAAGTCCCATGAAGCTTTGTCATAAGCCTTGCATACATCCAACTTAATAACCATGCTAGTTGTATGATTTACCTTTAGCAAATGTACCACTTCACTGATGAGCAAAATACTGTCTACGATCTCTCTCCCCGGAACGAAGCCATTTTTTTCAAGAGAAATAATTTTGCTGAGTAACTTCTTGAGTCTATTTTCCAGTACTTTTGCTATTACTTTGTACACCGTATTACAAAGAGAGATTGGCCTATAATCATCAAATGTCCTACATTCTACCCTCTTGGGAATTAGTGCTATAACCAAGTTATTGAGGTCCTTGACAAATCTCTTTGTCCTTCTAAAATCCTCCACCAGTAACCAAATATCCCTCCCGAGAAAGCCATGGAAATTTTGGAAGAACCTAGCCGGGAATCCATCCGACCTAGGGGCCTTATTGGGATGCAGCTGAAAGAGGGCCGCCTTAACTTCATCCATTGAGACTGGTTCTTCAAGCATTGCATTTTCCTCGCTTCCCACCCTTCTTTCAATTGTATCTAAAATACCCCCTTCACCAAAATCACCTACTTGCTCTCCCAACAAATTTTTGAAGAAGGGAACCACCTCAAGGCCCACTTTTGAACTGCCATGCTTCAAGGTGCCATCCTAGGAGTGAATTGATTCAAATTGTTTCCCATTCTTCAGGAAAGAACAAAGGCATGGAAGAATTTTGAATTTGAATCACCTTCCTTGAGCCAGACTTCTCTTGATTTGTCCCTCCAATAAATTTCTTCCCTCTTAAGAAGTTCTGCAAGTTCTGATTTTAGTTCCTTCTCTCACAGGAATTCCTCGTTCCTCACTCCATCCCTTATCACCTTCTCATTTAGTTCTTGCAATTCACATTCAACCCTTTCCTTTTCTGTGAATATGTTCATGAATTTTTCCCTATTCCAGTCTTTAAGCCTTTGTTTCAAATATTGTAGTCTTTTTGAAAATTTGAAGCTAATCGATCCCCCCACTCGAAACTCCTTCCACCACCTTTCTAATAGGCTCAATATCCCATCATCATGCTACCACATATTCATGAACCTAAAAGATGACTTTGGTAGCTCTGAACCTCTACTGAGATTAAGTTCGACTGGAAAGTGATCCGATATGGAAATTGGAAAAATGTGAGCTTCAATGATGGAACAAATGTTGCGCCACCCAGGAGAGATCAAGAATCTATCCAACCTCTCCAAGATTGTCGTAAAATCCTTGCACCTGTTGGTCCATATGAAAACTCCATTCAAGGATTGGCAGTCTTCCAGTCCCGAGCTTGCCACGAACCTTCTGAAATCTATCATGACTTGGGATTCCAACCTTATCCCTCCACTTTTCTCAGACATGTCTAGGAAAGCATTGAAATCACCTCCAATGATGAGGCTTGAATCCATATGACACTTAATGAAATCTAGAACCTTTGACCAAAGCTCAGATTTCTCATTTGTTCCAATAGGGCCATAGATGTTAATGAGCATGAATTTGAGATTTAGACTCATACTATAGATTTCCGCTGCCAACCAGTTCGTTTGTGAACATTGTACTTTCACTAATACTTCAGACTCCTTCTAGATCATCCCAATACCCCCATATGCTCCTACCAATTCTTGAAAGTGACCATTCCATGATCTAGTGTATTTCAAAAATGCACACGCATCTGCTTTTGACAACTTGGTCTCTTGCAAAATAATTATGTCGCTTACACATGACTAAAGATGACGCCAAACCAGGCGTCATTTTTCAGGGGCCTTTAGACCCCTGACATTCCATGTAGTCAGCTTCATTACTTCCCAAGGGAGGCCTTCCCTCCCTTAGTACTTAAACATTCCTTAATGCTAGGATAGTTCCTGGCGACTGCCTCCTCTTCCCTCAAATTCTTGAAGGGTTTTCTTCCTCTATTTTTCCCTTATTTCCTGAGTTTACCCATACCCAGATGCATGGTTGTAGTTTGAGTTATGCTTCTTTCATCAATGATGTCTAGCTCATCCTCAGGTTCCAGCTCTGTGTCTAAATCTGATGTAGGAGTTGGATTATCCATCTTAGCTTTATCCTAGTTACCCAAAATGAACTCTTCTTCAAGAAGTCAGTCTGTCACAATGTCCTTAATTTCACCTTGCTCCGCTCTCGGCCCCACTAGTTCCTTTTCCTTTGAATCCTTTGTACCTAAGACAATCACACTTGTTACATATGGAACGATTTGCATTTCATCGGCCTCTCTTTTCCTTTCCTTCTCCACTTTCTTGTACTCCTTCCCTTGCACATTTTTGCACGTCATCTCATTGTGCATCCGTGAGCCACATTTGAGGCAAAACCATTTGTCCTCTTCCACCTCAATTTCTTGGGTCCAGATTTCTCCCTCTACCTGTAAATTAATTGACCGAGGTACAGCGTTGATTGTGGATATCTTCAACCTAGCATATTTGTATAGGTCTCCATCTATAATATTGATATCAATGTCTAACAATGTCCCCAACGATTGTCCAATCTTATCCAGGCATTCTCCATTCCAATACTCAAATGAGAGATTGTATAGGAAGATCTAAATCGATTGGTCATACGGCTGTAACATGGTTGGGTCAAAAAATTTATTCCAGGGTTACATGTATAGTGGGAAATTGTCCATGTGCCACACTCCACCTTCCGCAACTCTCTTCTTAGTTTCTTCGTCTGCAAATACCACCACGAAAAAATTCTTTGTCAAAAATCTAAGTAATGCCTCCGTCTGACAATTTATCGTTATCCAATCCCTAATCGCTTCCCTACTAGGAGTGCCCCCAATGAAGCTGCATATTAGTGTGAATTCCCTCAGTATTTCTACATCATTTCTTATTTCTTGCAACACATCAATCATCGAGATTTCCTTCGCCTCCAGCTCTTTAGGGTTTTGTCCTTATTCCAATTTGTAGTTCAGCTTTCCCTCTTCATTTCTTCTTCCATGATTGTGGAATCTATCCTTTTTTCTATATACTGGAGCTCTCTAAATCCTGGAGGGTCAAAGCCATGGCGGAAAATCCTTCCAAAATCCATCATCATGCCAATCATCCCTTGTTGCTTCTGAGGGCATGTCATGTCGTGCGCGGGCAGGGCAGTGAACCATCTGCTCTTCTATTGGTTGTTGTCGATAGTGCATGTGGTAGCAATCGACCCATCTTCCCTTGGAGAACATCCATTGAGGGCTATGGTTGCTAGCTAGCGATAGTGACGCATCTGGAATTTCATGAATCACCTCATCCACCCAGCTTTCCCTAGCCTCGCCCTTTAGACCTGGTTCCTTCTCGCCCCCCATCATCTTCCTTTGTGGATCTCCAAGAGACAAAAGTTTCCACCTTTGTTTACGTCTTCCAGATCTCCAAGAGACAAGATTCCAAAAAACCAAACTTTTCCTCTTCCAAGTCGCGCAAAACGCCGAGTCTCATTTAGAAAAGGGTTGGTGAATTTTGCTTGTTCTATATAATATTATGTTATATATATTTTATTATTATATTATTATATTATACTATATAGTACATATTATTATAGTTAATTAATATTGAAAAAATAAAACAAATATTCAATTATACAAATATATATTATTATAATAACTCCACACACACACACACACAAACACGCATATATATATTTCTTCTTAAATCCTTATGATAATGTGATATTTATGTAATTTTTTCCTTGCTAAATTATATTATTACATGTATATTTTTCTAAATCTCTACCTTAATATTTAATGGGTAGATTTTATTGAAATATTAATTGTAGATAGATAAATGTTACTTTGATATTTATTATAGATAGATAAATTTTATTGTGATATTTAATTCACACCGATAAACAAATTTAAAATATGCATTGAGTGTACTCGTATTTATTTAATAAACTTTGGAAATCTTACCAATTATTAAATAAACTAATAGTTGTGTGTAGTGACATGCAACGATGAACCGATAGGCGGAGGGGAGTGAAAATGGTAGGGATGCAATCTAAGAGAGAGTGGAGGATGTTTGCATATCTGCACATAGCAAATGACAAGCTATATTATAAGTGTTATTTGGAACATTGATTTTGTTGTGTTTTATCTTATTACCCCTATGTGTAGATATGTATGTATACTATAGTAGATTAAAAAAAGATTGATACATACCAAGAGAGATAAAGTGACCACATTTAAGAATCCTTATGGCATCATTAATAACCCTTTTATGATACCATTAGACTAAAACAGTAGGGAACAGATAAAGGTACTAATACATGTAGGTTATGTCAAAAGGATAATAGAATTATCTGAAAGCTTAGAATATTATTGATTTGCAATAGGACATACAAATGTCAAATAAGTATATTTACATAAACTGTCATGTACAATCATAACAATAAAGAGATAATTGCATCCATGGGATTTTGTTGATGTTAATGGAAAAGTAGATTGGTACAAAAAAATTGAACTATATTTTTTCATTTTGTTTGGGAATATGACTTTACATGCCATCGGAATATATCTCCAGAGATTACATGTAAACTTTTTTTGGTTCAAGATTTAAAAATATAGATTTTTCTTTCAATGTAATAAATTATGCTCAAAGAAATGTTTAATATTACACTTAATATACAGCCTATGAAACATATGAATCTTGTCTAAATCTTATGTCAGAAACATAGAGATATGCACATAGGAAATATAAAATGAAACATAACAAAATAAGGCCTGCTCTCCACCCTACTATATTGGGTCGTGGAGCCTCATGGGCTCTCACCAAACCCCTGAGCAAGAACATACATTGTCCACCACTCTGATCAATGGTGAAGTCAGTGTTCCTTATTACACTTAATATATAGCCTATGAGGATATAATTGTTTATTTGACCATTGTGACTGATTTTGCAGTCACTATGATTATTCTCAAAGGTCATTTATAGTTCACATTACTTCATCAAAATCCCCATTATGGTTGGATTATGCTCTGCAAGAATGACAACAAAATGTGAAGTTTAGTACAATGAACATCTGTCATTGGTAGACAATATCTAAATCACGAGATATAAAGAGTTCTATAATTTATAATAGATAATATACAATGCACATGTAATAGAAGGGATGAAATAAATAAAATGTAGGCATACCTTGTGCATGTCGTAGAATGCAATAGGAAGACAACAAAAGAATTCCTACTCTCCACCCTACCATATTGGGTCATGGAGCCTCATGCGTTGTTACCAAACCCCCAAGCAAAAAAATAATTTGTCCACCACTTTGATCAATGGTGAAAGCAATGTTTTGGCACCTGTTAACTTCATAGAAGATCTAATGGCATCACAAAATCTGTGAAGGAGAATTGTTTGGCTTGAGTATTCTCTATAAACATGAAAAGATAGTACGAAGTTTAGTGCAATGAACATGTGTCATTGGTAGACAACATATATAAATTAGGAAATGTAAAGAGTTTTATAATTTATAACAAATAATATGTAATGCAGTTATAATAGAAGGCATCAATTAAATAAAATGTAGGTGTACCTTGTGATGCAATGGATTGCAATATGAACACAATAAAAGAAGGCTTGCTCTCCACCCTACCATATTGGGTCATGGAGCCTCATGGGCTCTCACCAAACCCTCGAGAAAAAACATAAATTGTCCACCACTTTGATCAATGGTGAAAGAAATGCTTTGGCACTTGAGAAATTGGTTGAGTTGAAATCAATGCTATAGATTTTTAATAAATTGACATGCAGTTGTGAAATAAGAGATGGAATAAAATATATATAGCCTTAAGTTGTATATAGATAGAATGTAGTTTAAGGTCGTACACCATGCAAATGTGCGATCATAAAGCTATTTAGCATTTTGGAGATCTATATACCTTTTATATAAATAGAATGTAGTTGCAATCTAAAATAGTTTGACTTAGATATAGGTACACACAAGGAAAATGTGAAATTTAGTGAGGCGAACATGTTTCATTGGTAACCAATATCTAAATTACAAAATTTAAATAGTTCTATAATTTATAAGAAAAAAATATGTAATACACCTACAATAGAAGAGATCAAATAAAGAAGGTGAAGGCATACCTTCTGCACAGGGTGGGATGCAGTATGACCATGATTACATCTCACATATAAAAAATGATAAAGAAGTGAATTTAGAAATGGTGGAAATTCTATATGCATGGAAATGAAGATTGAAAAGAGAAGCAATTCATTTACCGTAAAGAACAGAAAAATTTCATGATGATGGCAATGAACACAATTGTTGGAGACAATCCTCTTGTTTGATTCATAGTGCACTGTAATTGTTGGTTTGTATCTTGCAGTATCTAGCAAAATAGAAAGGTGGATCTACACATAATGTTAAAGAACCCAATTCAAGTGAAGAATCGAGTTGTGCGCATGTAGGAAATATAAAATAGAACACAAAAAAATGAGGCATGCTCTCCACCCTACCATATTGGGTCATAGAGCCTCATGCGCTCTCACCAAACCCCTGAGAAAGAACATACATTGTCCACCACTTTGATGAATGGTGAAATCAATGTTCCTTATTACACTTAACATATAGTCTATCATTCAAACAACTCCTTTTTGAGGCTGAAAGAAACAATAACATAGATGCATATCTACACATAGGTAAAATAAAATGAAACACAACGAAAGAAATCTTGCTCTCCACCCTACCATATTGGGCCATGGATCATCATTGGTTGTTACACATATATCTATTTGTACAAGTGGTCTTCAAACATATGATTCTTGTCTGCATATAATGTCAAAAACACATAGATATGAACATAGGAAATGGGTAAACCCACAAAAGTGTTTTACAATTAGAGTGAGGAAGGAAAAGTTGAAAAATTTGACCCCATGGAAAAAAAAATTGTTTTTGGGGTTCAAGCGAACTATTTGGTTTGAACAAACCAAAAGAGGGTTCACTAGAACTTAGGTTCAAGCGAACCCATTTAATGAAATGCCTCACCATTCCTGCCAAAAAAGATGAGGAACACCCCATTTGAAAGGGGGTTCACTCGAACCCCCCTTTTCCCACCTTCCTGCTCTCAACCACAAAAAAAGATTAGAATTTTTTCCCTTCAAAGCTCAGGATGAGGATGAAAATAGAGGAGACTTCACAAATCCAACTAGAATCAGGTATTCCTTAGAATGAGCTATCCAACAACTATAATTTTAATATCTTTTGGTTTTATTATGTATTTTTTTTTTAGTTTTATTAAACATAGGTTTTTCACCGAAAAGCAAGCTCTATGTTCTGCACATGTGGAAATATAGTAGATTATCAAAAAAATATTGAAAAACATGAGTGCACCAAATATTGAAGTCCTTGATCCAACAAAAAAAAAGAATTTCAATACATACAAAAAAAGTTATGCATTATATGGTCCTATGTCTGAATTGTAATTGGTTTGACTTTGAAACTTGATTAAGGAAAAAATATTCAATAAAACACTATCTAACCAATTGGAAGCACTAGATATCAAAGTTACAAATCTAAATTTGAAAGAATTAGAATTTTATCCTTCATGGAAAACACGTTATGCATTATACGGTGAGTGTCACTCCTTAAAAATGTTGTTTTCTAAAAAAACTAGTTTTGAAGGAGATGGAAAAAGAAGTGCAATTTGATTCCAAAATTTTTGAAAAAAATATATTTAGAATCTACAGACAAAATTTCACAAATCACTAGTTTGCATCATCTTCAAATTCCTCACGGTTTAGCTGCTATAGGTGCCCGAAAGTGAAGATTTAGTTAGAAAAAATTATTTCAGTGTCCAATTTGGCCAAAAATTGTAAACCAATATTGTGGAATGACCCAAATATAAAATCTAACACAACAAAATGAGGCCTACTCTCGATCATACCTATATATCAATGCATATTTTTTTTCCAAGAAGATATGCAATCATTGCATGCC
Organism: Sequoia sempervirens; assembly: GCA_007258455.2. Classification (NCBI taxonomy): domain Eukaryota; kingdom Viridiplantae; phylum Streptophyta; class Pinopsida; order Cupressales; family Cupressaceae; genus Sequoia; species Sequoia sempervirens. Next base: position 198,290,869 of record VDFB02373365.1, read on the forward strand.
TTGGATGCATTTGTAGGGATTTATTGCTCGGATATATATAGACACGGAAACAATGTGTGAAAATGTATATATGTGGAATTACATGTAGACAACAAGTAGATGATGGGAAATAAATGGTCACATGACAACTAAAAGGGATAAGCGCCATTACAATAAACAAGGATGTGAGGACCAAGTATTCAGCTTTGACATTATTCATAGTGAGTGGATAGAAATCACTTGTTTTATGTTTTTTTGCAGGGGGGTGGTTGGTAAAGCAATAGAAAAGTCTTCATGATGAAACCATTGATTGGAGTGATGGAAAATGGATTTCTCCCATGTGCAGATATGTATGTATGTCATAGTAGATGCAAAGAAAATTGATATATATTGATCCCTATGTTTATTCTGTTGGGGCATTCTTGCAATGATAAGTTGTATTTTAACTGTTATATGGAACATTGATGCAACCATTGACCACAGTGATGAACAATGCAATGTGTAGATTTGGATGTATGTCATAACATATGCAAACAACATTGATACATACTGGCACATTTTTGGAATGATAAGTTGTATTTTGAGTGTTATATGGAATATTGATGCCACCATTGTTCATAGTGGTGGAAAATGTATTTCCCCTATGTATAGATATGTATGTATGTCATAGTAGATGCAGATAGAATTGATACATATTGATCCCTATGCTTATTTTATGGGACATTCTTGGAATGATAAACTGTATTTTGAAGTGTTATATGCAAGATTCATGCCTACAAAAAATGGGCAAAGAATTATCACAACCGACACTTTTGTAGTGCTTTTGCAACCATTTCCCCATGCAAAGAACATCAAATAGCATCCAACTACCTTCACATAAATTCCACAATGACTAACCACACTTGCACCTTCACAGAAGGTTGCCCTTGTCATAGATGTTTGCTATGTTTTCTGAGGTTTTAAATGGCAGGTGTTACTTACAAGTGGTTGGTTGTTTTGGAAGAACATATATTGCAAGCTAATGGAAGGAAGTCTACATCCAAGCACAAGAAGGTATGTAATAGCCAAGAATAGTAAAACTTGACAGAGATGAAGTGGCCACATGTAGAAATCCTCATGACATCATTAATAACCATTTAATGATACCATTACACTACGACAGGAGGGCATAGATGAGGTTGAGATAGATATGTGGCTACATGCAATTTGACACATGTTGTGGATTATGTTTCCCCTTTTTTTTTACAAAAAGAACTTGAAAATCCTAAGCTTGAGACAATTACTTCACATAAGATTAGGCACCACATGTTTTAGTTAACAAAAGAAACTTGAATAAATGCACAATGTTGGTCTCCAACAACAAAACTGCAACTATCAATTGAAACATATGTACCCGTTCTTTTGTCAGATGTCATGACAATTCTCAATGAATAGAGACAAGGCTATGAGATGGAAAGTAGCAATAAATTTTTGTGGAGAATTTTAAGTATAAACATACACAAAAAAAGCAACTACCTTATGAAAATAATAAACATAGGGAGTGTATACGGATGTTCTCTTGCATCTAATCTCACATATAGACATATTTGCACATAGGGATGAATGTTGGATGTGATGTGAAAAAGATGGGAAAAATATTATCACAACCAAAACTTTTGCATTGCACTATGCAAAAAACAAAAAATGACATCCAAGCACCTGTCGCTCACAACTCTAATAGTAGGGAAAGCCAGAGAATGACAAACAACAATGGCTAATAAAAAATTGTGTAGGCTTTTGCTATTTTTTCTAAGGATTTAAATGGCAGGTGTTATTACAACCATCAACACTTCACAAAAACCATATAATAATTAATGTTGATGCCAACCAACATTTAACTTCATTGGATTTCCCTACCCACATGCCAAGGAACCCAACACGTTTTTCCCAACTGATGGTCAAACAATCAGAGGATTTAAAACTTGAAAGGCCAGCATTCCCTATCGGCATGCCAAATGCTTCTAATTAAAAAATCAAAAACATCCGCCACCTTATTCCCAACCAGGAGCCCAATGCCAGAAGGGGTGAAAATTTTGATTTATGATTTCCATGTAGTGGCAATAGTTGGGAAGCAATTAAACAGTCCACATATATGTTTACAAAGAAAAATCTATACAGGTATATATGCATCTAAAGTTTATAAGTAGACAACACACATATATAGTTGTAGGTGGACCTGTCAATATAGAAATCACAATAGGAGAAAAGGAAATAAACATCACTTGGCATAGGCTAGCATGGCAATATCACTTTTCTACATCTGGTTTCACATATTTACACAACTGCACATATGGATGAATGTTGTATGTAGCTAACTTCACAAATATACATATCTGCACATAAGGAAAGTAAAATGGAACAAAACAAAAGAAGGCCTGCTCTCCACCCTACCATATTGGGTCATGGAGCCTCATAGGCTCTCACCAAACCCTCGAGCAAGAACATACGCTACCCACCACTATGATGAATGGTGATATCAATGTTTCTTATTAGGCCTAATATAAACCCTATTATTGTAAGAATTCATTTTTGAGGAGGAAACAAATAACAACTATCTTCTGAAAACAATAAATGTGGGGAGCAGTATATGTTATCTACATTTAATTTGACATACATACATATTTGTACACAAGAAAAGGAAAATGAAACATAACAGAAGAAGCACATACTTTTTTGTGGCTATATATTTCCAAGCAACAGATTCCTATATATGCATCAAACACATGCAATAGATAAAGATGCAGTTGGAAAAAAAAATGTACACTAATATATATGTAGGTGGAGGTAGATGCAAATATATATTCATTGTTGATTATTTCCTAGCAGCTTTAAAACTGGGAAGGTTGACAAAAAATTTGACCAAAGTTCACACATATAGCCTATCGGCTAAAAGTTTTCATATAGAGGCAATCATTGCAAAGCAATAAATATTATTTCATTTATGGTTTCCATATAGAGGTGATGGTTGCAAAGAAATAAAATAGTCCAATAACAACATTGTTTCATAAATGCTTTCCATATAGTGTCGATGGCCACAATAATATTTAGAGTTCTAAAGTTACCAAAGCAATTGAATAGTTTATGTTATTTTCCATAAGGAATTGTTGACTATTGTTTTGTAGCTTTACCTACTATCCAGATTGTGATCCACCACTATGACAAGTGTTTTTTCAAACAACATACATACATATGCACACCCAAACTTGTCAATACATGTGAAAATAAATATAGATAAGGTTAAATGCACATATATGTGTATGTTTACTGAGCAGAGGAAACAAACATCACTTGGCATAGCTTGTCATGACAACATTGTTTCATCTATGGGTTCCATATATTGGCAATGGTTGCAATAATACCTTGCATTTAAAACTTACCAAAGTAATTGAGCAATTTATGTTCTTTTCAACAATGCATTGTTTAGTGTTGGGCTATAGATTGAGTTGCACAACATACGCAACAAACATTATATCCAAGAACCATATGATATCCATATGCAACATGACATTATGATTAGACATGGAAAAGTAGTAGGGAGAACATTTAAGAAGCATTAGATGCATATACATACATACACACTCACACATACAAATACATTACATACACATATATCTACAAAAACACTATCAAGATATTGTATGCACTGAGAACATTCAAAACAATATTAGAATGATAGAAATCAAATGACAAAATTTAAATTACATTCTGCATTTTAATCTTGTGCAACGACTGATTTTAATAAGTTGGACTCAAGAAAAATCACAAAAGCATTGCACAAGCTGTAGAGAATAGTCATCATTGAACATTGCATAGAAAATATTATAACAAAAATAATTTTTTATGCAACTCTAAGGAAATGGAAGATAACCATATGTGACATGCCTTTATGCATGCAAAGGTAGTCCACCACATTTAATAGTCCTAGATTCAATGGAGCCAACATTATAGATAACAACAATTGCGGAGAGATAAGAGTATGTGGCAATTGAAATAGACAAGAAGCAAATAACTATATTGATATTAAGAAAAAGTCATAGATACATATAAAGATTGAAGTATGCATGCATATACACATACAAATCCATTATAGACACATATATATACACACATTTGTATCAAAATGTTGTATGCACTCAGAAAATTAAATTACATGCATATATATTTATGTATATGTATACATAAATGTATACATGGATACAACCATGTCCACAACTATATATAAGAATGGCTATAAATACTGATACATGTGTTAAATAGGGTGACATAACTATATAACCAAACAACATAAAATAAAATGAGGAACATACACTTAAAGTGAAACAAAACTATAAGCGACATAAACAATACAAAAGAAAAAAGTGTATCCTTTTTTGTTAAACATTAGAATTTATACTTCATTGTCTTAATATATAACCAGTTAAACAAGCAACAAAGCAATAGCAGCAGAAAGGAAAGGTCTTCTGATGTGACAAGCACTCCAAAGAAAGAAAAGGAAATAGATGTCCAGTCAACAGAAACTATAAAAAATATCCAAAGTCACAATTAGGCATGGTTGTTTGGAATTCAAGGCAGTACGACAATTATCTCTAGAGAGTCTTGCACAGTAGGGGAAATTGTAGACAAATCTGATAGCAACAACTTGCACTCAGCTTCAAAGTTAATTCTTGTAACTTTGACTATTGTTATTTTAAGCCTTGTTTTTGAATCATAGGTCTGAGTTTTAATAAGAACAATGAAAACAAATGAGGTGTAGGTGACAACATTGATAACAAACTCAATAGTCATTGCAGCAGAAGACTCATATTGCAACATGTAAAGCTCTTTTGCTAACATCTGCAATAAGCTTGTTGCAACCTCATCAAAAGCAGTAGCCCAAATCTTGCCAGTGTAGTCTTCCATCTTTAGCTGCAACAAATATCAAAAGTCACAATCAACTATTGTTGTCTAGCATTTAGGGAAAAACTATATATTTTTTACGAACTCTTCACACTTTTTCTTGCATTGTCTATCATTGTATTGCAAGGGACATGCAGCATAACAAAATGCATCATTTTTAATATATTTAACTATTTCCTTGATAGTAGCCTACAAATTTTCTAGTAAGCCAACAAAATGATCCAAGATATATCCAATAGTGACTCTCCCATTTCCCAAAGCAACCTTTCGAGGCACTGCCTAGGAGGGCTCAACGGTAGGTGGCTCAATATGTCCTCATTGGATCAAGGGTTGTGCTTCTGGAATGTTAGGATTTATGTATAGAAGAGTCCATGAGATTGCCTCCACAACAGTTCCATTGAAATATCCAACATGCACATTTTTAACAACGAGGATGACAACCAAACTAGGGGTGTACAACCTTTCCATCTCATCACCCTTTGCTTCCCAATTTGAGCCCCACAAATTAACGCCAATGCAAGAGGATGACAAATCATTAAGTTTAATAGTTATGCAAATCATTTCAGATTGATCCTTTCATTCAATAGTTGATACCTTTCCTACATGCACCACAACCCCAATAATATCAATCAAACTATTATTGTTGCAATTTGCAATTTCATTTATTGGGATGAATTTAAATACTTTCTCTGACACAAAGGCCTCATCGTAACAGCATTTCAATATCAATTTTTGATCCAAAATGATTTCCATGTGGTTGTTCAACTTATTAAATTTCCTATCTTCTTGTCTCACCGAGCCTTTTGACACATAAGAAGTATGACCCACCTCAACCCTATCATAATGCAATTCTACTATGTCATTAAAGAAAGTGATTCATATTTTTGTTCCCTCACTATCAATAATTTCAAAGCTAAATACTTGGCCCTCGTGTCCCTATTTACTGTAATGGTGCACATCCCTTTTAGTTGTTACCCGACCTTTTATTGTCCATTTGGTTTGGTAAATATTCAGCCCTTTAACAAGGTTGATATTTGCAAGAGCATTATATTTTCTTAGGGATGTATGAATCCCAAATGTTGAGGCTCATTTGGATGGGGAGGGTGACTTGCAGTCAACTATTTGTTCTTCTTGATCTCTAAATAAATATCTAGGTTTTCTAATTAGCTGGCAATCTGACATTTTGACGTTTAAGGACAATATAACAATCACCCTGGAACCAAATGAAGATCAAATATTAAAAAAATTGGTCCCCACAAACAAGAAAGCATAAAACAATAAGTGCAAGTAGTGCAAAACAATAGCCAACCTTAATTCCTGTAGCTTCCTACATAGATAGTTTGTCAAGAACAAGATTGAACCTATTTTCAATGCCCCTATAAAAAAAAATTCATTGTATTTTGTAGGAAAAGTCCCTATTTGTATGTGGGTTCCATCAAAGAGGAAAATTTTGTAGCAATCGACCAGGCTTTGATCACCTCCTATTTTTTGAAAAGACATTAGCTAAAGAACTAGAGATGGTAGAACATCTCCAACATCAATAGATCATATCGCATGTGTTTTCAAGGTTGGATGTACATTTTTATCCTACAAGGCAGTTTTACTCAGCCAAGCGAAACCAATGAGATATTCATGGTTGTGACACAAGTCTAGAAACAAAAGAAAGGGAAAGAGGTAGCGCAAAATGAATCAATTATTGGTATCTGATAAGAATGGAAGCATGCAACAATGTTGACACATTTGAAAACTATAACCTTTTTCTTTCTAACACATAGGTCACTCCCAAATGGATAGCAAATCAAAAGGAAAATCAAACATAAAGAGTTTGAATATAAATTAGTTAGAATATATATTACAACAATTGTTAATTCAAATGAAGCATATTCACATTTCACTGGATGCACATAGAAAAGTGTCAATATAATTGTCAGCAACAAAAAAAAAAGGAACAGCCTTACAGGACTGGTTCGTGAGGATTGTTCGTCAGCCTAGGGAGAGCCAGAGTCCACCGACATTGCTAGGGCTGCTCTTTTAAAAGCTAAGAGTTGCAATGTCGACAACTAACTACAAGCTCTATGACGTCAAAACAAAACATGATCTCTCAATTTTTTTGCACACACATTAACAATATGATAGCAAAGGATTAATAAAAAATGGGTTCAATGATTCATATAACACTTAATATATAATTTATTATTCCAATTTTTTTGTTTCAATTTTTTTATCATTCAATTTTTTTTCTAGAGACATCAACAATACAAGGAAAAAGAAATAATTAAAAAAAAGGCTTCAATGTTCTATAAAACACTTAATATACAATATATCATTGGAACAATTCCCTATTGAGGCTCAAACAAATAACAACTATTTTCACAAAATTCAGGAAGAGTATGTATGTACATTGTTTACATCTACTTTAACATACATACATATCTACACAAGAAAATTAAATATTGTTTCATATATGGCTTTCGTTTTGTGCTGATGGTTGCAAGGCAATAAAATAGTCTATGTTGTTTTCCATAAGGCATTGTTAACTATTGTTCTCTAGCTTTGGCTATATTGTTTCATTTCAATGCACAATAAAATAGTAAAATTTATAGAGTTTATGTTGTTATCCAAAAGGTATTCTTGACTATCATTGCCACTCATTTTATTTCCACTATGTGCAAAAATCTACATATGTGATATTAGATGCAAAAAAAATTATTATAGAACACTTAAAATACAACTTATGATTCCAAGGATTTCCCAACAGAATAAAGATAGGGATCACTATGTATCAATGTTCTTTGCATCCACTATGGCATACATGTACATTCATGCACATAGGGGAAATACATTTTCCATCAATGTGACAAATGTTTAAATAATTTTGTATAAGGCATTGTTGGCTCTCGTTCTATGGCTTTATCAGCTATCACAACTATGAGCAAGGAGAGCAAGCTTCTGTGAAGGTACAAGTTCGATCATCCATTATCAAGCTACTGTCCAACTGGGAGCAGGTTTTTTTCTATTTTTCTACATGGGAAGATAGTTGCAAAATCAATACAAAAGTGTTGGTCATGATAATTTATTGCCTATTTTTGTAGATGCTCAAGAAAGCAAGGAGAAAAGAGAAAGCAAGTGGGAAGAGGCACACTTGAACCAAGCAGGAAGAGGTGCAATTTGAAAAAAACCTTTGTATTTCCAGGTGTTCTTATATATACTTGTGGACATGGTTTTATGCATGTATACATCTACATATACATATACACAAACGTATATGCATGCAATTCAATCTTCTCAGTGCATACAACATCTTGATACAGTCAAGTGTGCAGAAAAATGTGTCTGTAATGCATTTGTATGGGTGAGTGTGTATGCATGTACATGAATTTTCTACATGTATCTTTCAGGTCATGCATCTATACATATATAGATATGTCTAGTTTTTAATATCAATATAGTTATTTGCTTCTTGTTTGTCTCAATTGCCACATACTCTTATATCTCCACAATTTCTATTCACTATTTTTAATGTCTATATGTATATGTGGTTGTGTATGTGCCTATATGCATTTTCCACATGTATTGCTAAATCCGCATCTCAACAATCACTAATGCCCTATGGAAAATAGTGCAGATTGTCACCGCAGGCCACACAAAGATAGCCAAAAATTTCATATTGAGAAGAGCATGAACTATTTTATTACTTTGCAACCATTTCCAGTAGACAAAAACCATACAAAAAACACTAACTTAGTATGTCCTTTTGTTGCATTTAATTGTTCTTTTCCTGTGTGCAGATATGTATGTATGTGAAATAAGATGTAGACAACATTCATATAAACTCGTCTCCCTATTTATTTCTTTGCTAGGATAGTTGTTATTTGTTTCATCCTCAAGAGGAATTCTTACAATAATAGGCTTAATATTAAGAATAATAAGAAACATTTCTTGCCACATAGAATGTGCTAAAAAACTTTTTGAAGTTAGAAAAATAACATAAACTGTTTTATTACTTCAGCTCTGGCTATATTGTTTCATATTTGATTCGTAATGCAATAGTAAATGTTATAGAATTTATGTTGTTGTCCATAAGGCATTGTTGATTGTTGGTCCATAGATTTGGCTATATTGTTTCCTTTCTGATAAGATGCTATTGAAAAATAGAATTTGCTAGGTTGTTGTTGAAACTAATATTGTTTTATTTAAGGCGTGAGTGTGTATGTCTGTATATGCATTTTCTACATGTATCTTTGAGGTGATGCGTTTAACTTATTGATATTTGAGCTATTTATGTGACCTTCACCTTTTTGTTTGCTAGCCATTTGGGAATAGCCTGTGTGCTACAAAGAAATGGTTCTAATTTTCAGATGTGTCAAGATTGCCATGTAATTTCTTCTTTATATCCAACAAAAATCTAATTTTGTTTGCTTCTTGCTACAAAACCTTATCGAAAATGAAACAATATAGCCTTTTCAACAGTTTCTTATCGAAAATGAAACAATATACCCTAACCTAGAGAACAACAATTAGCAATTCCTTATGGAATCAATGTTGTTTGCATCTACTATGGCATACATACATATCTGTGCATAGGGTTCATACATTGTGCATCACTCTGATCAATAGTGTCATTACCAAGACTGTTGTATTGATTTTGGAAAGAAGGAAGATGTGCATTTAAAGCAAGCAGGAAGAGGTCCAGATGGAGGTGCATATTGGAAACACCCTTTCTAGAGTATTTCGAAAACAGTTCATGTTATTTTCCATAGGCCATTGTTCATTGTTGTTCTCTAGCTTAGGGTATATTGTTTCATTTATGCTCATTGTGTAGCTGCAATGGTTGGAAGGCAATATTGTTTGTTTTTGCATTGGATCATTACTATTAATTGTTGTATTTTGTGGGTTTTTTCATATGGGTCATTGTTGAAAGCAATATAGTTTCGAAAATAGATTATGTTATTTTCCATAGGCCATTGTTGATTGTTGTTCTCTAGCTTATGGTATATTTTTTCATTTATGGCCTTCATGTAGCCGCGATGGTTGGAAGGAAATATTGTTTGTTTTTGCATTGGATTGTTACTATGAATTACTTTGTTTTGTGGGTCTTTTCATTTGGGGTACTTTTGAAAGCAATATAGTTTCAAAAATAGTTTATGTTATTTTCCATAGGCCATTGTTGATTGTTGTTCTCTAGCTTAGGGCATGTTGTTTCATTTATGGTCTTCGTGTAGCCGTGATGGTTGGAAGGCAATTTTTTTTTTGCATTGCATTGTTACTGTGAATTGTTGTGTTTTTGTGGTTTTTTTCATCTAGGTCACTGTTGAAACCAATATAGTTTCATTTATGGTTCGTGTTTTGTGGTGAAAGTTTTCAATGGGTTTGTCACTATGAGTTTCTGATTGTTGTATGGTTTCCGTGTAGTGAAAATGGTTGTAAACTTAACACCTGCCATTTAAAACCTCAGAAAACATAGCGAATGTCTACACAATTTTCAACAAGACATTGTTGGGTGTGGTTTTGTGGCTTTACCTTCTATCAAAGGTGTGAGTGAGGAGGGAAAGCTTCTATGAATGTGCAAGTGCAATTATTTGTTGTGGAATTTCTATGAAGGTGGTTGGAGCTTATTTTGTGCTTTTTGCATGGTGCAATGATTGCAAAAGCAATGATTTTGTTTTGCAAATATCGATGTAGATTTTGTTTTACAAGAACATATGTAGGCATTGCATGCTCTGGATGCATTTTTAGGAATCTATTGTGCAAATATATATACAAACAAAAAGTATGTGTGGGAATGTAATGATATACAATTTATGTTGATTTCCATAGGGCATTGTTGGTTTGTGTGTGGTGTCGATGGTTGCAAGGGAAACACTAATGAACAATGCCATGTGCAAATTTGGATGTATGTCATAGAAGTTGCAAATAACATTGATACATACTGAAACATTGTTGGAATAATAAGTTGTATTTTGAGTGTTATATCAAACATTGATGCCACCATCTCTATAGAACTTCTTCCTTAAATAACTTTTAAGAGCTTTTCAATACATTGTATGTGGAAAAATGTTTCTTATTATGCTTAGTATAAAGTTGAGTATATATGAATGTTGTCTACATCTAATTTTACATACATACATATGTGTACACAAGAAAAGAAAAAAGAAACACTACATCAGATGGAAAAACCCACAAAGTACAAAAATTCACAATAACAAACCCATCCAAAACCATCGCCACAAAAGGTGAACCATAAATCAAACAATATTCATTTCAAAATACAATATAGTCTTTTGTAAAGTATAATCAACAATGCGTATATATATGTGCATCTAATTTGATATATATATATATATATCAGTGTAGCTTTTGTTTAGCAGTTGCATATATATGTATAGCATGAGTTAAATACACCTTTTTAGTTATTATTTCTCACAACCTCAAAAAAGGAGTTGTTAGAATGATAGACTGTATAGTAAGTGTAATAAGGAAGATCGATTTTACCATTGATCAAAGTGGTGGATGATGTATGTTCTTGCTCAGGGTTTGGTGAGAGCCCATGAGGCTCCATGACCCAATATGGTAGGGTCAAGAGCAAGCCTCATTTTGTTGTGTTTGATTTTATATTTGCTATGTCCAGATCTATGTGTTTCTGACATTAGATGTAGACAACATTCATATGTTCGAATACCACCTATGGATATATCTGTGTAACATCCTATTGACGATCTATGGTCCAATATGGTAGGGTGGAGAGCAGGCTTTCTTTTGTTGCATTTCATTTTATTTTCCCTATGTACAGATATGTATCTGTGTAAAATTAGATGTAGACAACATTTATATGCACAACAACCTCTATATTAACTATGATAAAAAAAAAAATATCACCATTGATTATGGTGGTGGACAATGTATTTTGGTCTACTACTATAATCAATAGTGAGACCGATGTTTCATCTCACACTTAATATAGAGCCTGCCATTCCAAGAAATCCTTATTAAGGCCTAGACAAATAAGAACTATCCTTAAAGACACACAAAAATAGCTAAGAATTCCTTATCAAGAATAACATGAACTAATTTATTACTTTGCAATCATCGCCACTACATAGAAACCATAAATCAAATAATTTATTCAACGCCATAGAAGAAGAATCAATAATGCCCTATGGAAAATAGCATAAACTATTTTATTACTTCAACAAGTATTAAATGCAAGGTCTGGAAAACCGGAATGCAACATATCAACCAATAAGAGAAATAGGTATGTACCTTTGAGTCATTCTATTATGCAATAATTTAATTTTGAACATATTATTATAAGTAAAACTAATAATATCATCTTGATTGAACCTTAAGGTCTTTATTTTGAAATTCCATGACTAAATCTTTGACTCTCAATGCCTTGTTATGCTAATTAAATATCATATGAACCATGAGTGGAATTCATTTTAATAAGAATTATATATTAAACAAAACATTATTTAGAAAGGAAAACAAAACATTCATATTTATTGTTTTGAGAAGATAATTGTTATTTGGGAAGACAGATGTTATTTGTTTCATCCTCAAAAAATGAATTCTTACAATAATAGGCATTATATTAAGCATAATAAGAAACACTGGTTGCCACATACAATGTGTTCAAAACCTTTTTGAAGCTATTCAAGGAAGAAGTCAAATTATTTTCCCAAGACTACCTTATCAAAAATGAAATAATATAGCCAAAGCTAGACAAGAGCACTTAACAATGCCTTATGGGAGACAACATAAACTGTATAGCATTAACTATTTGGTTACGTTGCAACCATAACCACAAAACAAAAGCCACAAATGAATAAAATACAGGTGTTATTACAACCATCGCTAGCACATGCATTACAACAATTAACGTTGATGCCAACCAGCGTTTAATTTCACTTTCCTTCTCTATCCACGCAGCGGACAATCTAACACCCTCTTTCCAATGCATGCCAAGCACTTCTTTTTTTTAATTTAAAAAGCATCTGCCACCTTTTCCCCAACTGTGGGAAGGCTTAAAAACTAGGAAGGCTGACAAAAGTTCACACATATAGCCTATTGACTAATTAACTACTTGGTTGCATTGTAACCATCACCACAAAATGGAGGCCACAAATGAAACATTATTGAACTCAATAGCAACCCAGATGGGAAAACCCACATAACAGTCTTTTTTCCAACAGCACCCCATCAAAAATCAAATGATAACATCAAGTATTTTATTTCCTTGCTGAAAATGAAACAATATAGCCAAAGCTTTGTAAACAATCCCTTAGTGAAAATCACACAAACTGTTTAATGCCCTTGCAACCATTGACACTGCACAAAAACCATATGTGGAACAATATAGGTCTCAACAGCAACCCAGATGGAAAAAGCCACAAAAAAATCTTTTTTCAATAGCACCTTATCGAAAATGAAACAATTTATCCTAAGCTATTGCCTTGCAACCATCGACGCCACACACAAACCAACAATGGCCACTACAAAACAAAATCCATAAATCAAACAATATCGGTTTCATCAATGACCCAAATGCAGAAACCCACAAAACACAAAAATTCACAGTGACAAACCCATGCAAAACATATGAATGTTGGTTTTTTATCATGAATTCATGTCATTCTACATAATTTTCATTCTTCTCAACAACACCTTATCAAAAATTAAAACAATATATAGCCTTTTCAATAGCACCTTATCAAAAATGAGATAATATAGCCTAAGCTAGAGAACAAGAATCAACATAAATTGTATAACATTAACTATTTTACTGTGTTGCAACCATAACGACAAAATATGGTTGCAATAAAATAGAAACCATAAACCAAACGATATTGGTTTCAACAATTACCTAGATGGTAAAACCGACAAAACACAAAAAAGAATAGTAACAAACCCATGCAAAAATATAGTCTTTTCTCAACAACACCTTATTGAAAATATAACAGTCTATCCTTTTCAACAGAGCTGTATCAAAAATGAAACAATATAACCTAAGCTAGAGAACAACAATCAACAATACCCTATGTAAACCAACATAAACTGTATAAATTAACTATTATATTGAGTTGCAACCATACCCACAAAATGCAAGGCATAAATCAAACAATATTTGTTTCAACAGCAACCCAGATGGAGAAACCCACAAAACACAAAAATTCGCAATGACAAACCCATAAAAAACCATAGCCACAGAACACAAACCATAAACAAAACAATATTGTTTTTAACAAAAAATATAGTCTTTTCTCAACAACACCCTATTGAAAATGAGACAATATAGCCTTTTCAACAACACCTTATCAAAAATGAGACAATATAGCCTGAGCTAGACAACAACAATCAGCAATGCCTTATGGAAATCAACATAAACTATATAGCATTAGCTATTTTATTGCATTGCAACCATAGCCACAAAAATGCAAATTGGTTTCATCACCGACCCAAATGAAAAAACCCACAAAACACAAAAAATCACAGTTACAAACCCATGCAAAAATATAGTCTTTTCTCAAAACTACCTTATTGGAACTTGAAACAATATAGCCTTTTCAACATCATCTTATCAGAAATGAAACAATATAGCCTAATCTAGACAACAACAATCAACATAAATTGTATAATGTTACTACTTTAAAGCTAGACAACAACAATCAACAATGCCTTATGGAAATCAGCATAAATTGTATAAGGTTAACTATTTTATTTTGTTGCAACCATAGGGAAAAAATGCAAGGCATAATCAAAAAATATTTATTTCAACAATGACCCAGATGGAGAAACCCACAAAACATAAAAATGCATAGTAACGAACCCATGCAAAAATATAGTATTTTCTCAACAACACCTTATCAAAAATGGAATAATATAGCCTTTTCAATAGAACCTTATAAAAAATGGAACAATATAGCGTAAGCTGGAGAACAACAATCAACAATACACAAAACCCATGCAAAAGCATAGCCACAAAATGCCAACCATAAATGAAACAATATTGCTTTTAACAAACAATATAGTCTTTTCTCAATAGCGCCTCATTGAAAATTGAAACAATATAGCCTTTTCAATAGCACCTTATCAAAAATGAGACAATATAGCCCAAACTAGACAACAACAATTGACAAAACCTGCATAATGTTAACAATTTTATTATGTTGCAACTATAGCCACAAAATGGAAGCCATAAAGAGAAACCCACAAAAATTCATAGTAACAAACCCATGCAAAAATATACTCTTTTCTCAACAGAACCTTATCAAAAATTGAAACAATATAGCCTTTTCAACAACACCTTATCAAAAATGAAACAATATAGCCTAAGCTAGAGAGCATTAATCAACAATGGCTAATGGAATCAAACATAAATTGTATAACATTAACTATTCTATTCCGTTGCAACCATAACCACAAAATGAAAGCCATAAATCAAATAATATAATTGGTTTTAACATCGATCCAAATGGAGAAACCCACAAAACACAAAAATTCATAGTAACAAATCCATGCAAAACCATAGCCACAAAACGCAAACCATAAATGAAACAATATTCATTTTTACAAACAATATAGTCTTTTCTCAACAACACCTTATCAAAATTTGAAACAATCAACAGTACCTTATCAAAAATCAAACAATATAGCCTGCCACAAACCACAAACCACAAATGAAACAATATCACAAAGGGTTTTTTTGATATGCACCTCTTCCCGCTTGCTTCAAACACACCTCTTCCCACTAGCTTTCTCTATGATGCCTTGTTTCTCGAATGCCTACAAAAAATGGGCAAAAAATTATCACAAGTGACACTTTTCTTTTGCTTTTGCAACCATCACCCCATGCAAAAAACACAAAATAACCTCCAACCACCTTCACAAAAGTTGTACAACACTTGATCAAACTTGCACCCACACAAAAGCTTACCCTCCTCGCTCACAACTCTAGTAGTAGGTATAGTAACAAAACAAGACCCAATAATGCCTTATCAAAAATTGCGCAGACATTCGCTACGTTTCCTGAGGTTTTAAATGGGAGGTGTTATTACAACCATCGTTAGTACATAGAAACCATACAACAATTAATGTTGATGCAAACCAGTGTTTAATTTTGTTGGCCTTCTCTATCCAAGCGGCAGAAAATCTGCCAACCTATTCCCAACACACGCCAAGTGCCTCCGCCACCTTTTTCATGACTGCTGAAAGACTTAAAATTCAAGAAGGCTGACAAAAATTTTGACCATAGTTCAAAAACATTTGCCACCTTTTTCATAAGCGCCAAAAGGCTCAAAAACTGGGAAGGCTGACAAAAATTATGACCAAAGTTCACACAAATAGCCTATCAGCTAAATATGTAAAAGACTACCTCTAAGTCAACAATGTAATTATATTATGATGTATGCAATAGTGCTTGTCATTCAAGTCATTAATAGGTTTGAAATTTCATTCAATGAATTAAATGCATTGCAATGCACATAATTTAGAAAAAAAAAATCCTAAATTTTGCAGTGACTATTGACAACATGAACCAATAAAAAGAAAGATAAATGATATTTTAACAATTTTAGAAATAGACAATTAAAAATAGACTATATAAAATTGTTGGTCAAGTTTTTAATTCTAGATGTTCATTGGTTGGATTGTCACTACTGAAAGGAAGCAAAGGTGTGGAACAACACTTCCAACACTAATCTATGTGGGGGAGATAGCACATATTCATACAAATCATTAAACTGTTACAGTGAATGAAACACATTCAGACATATGCATAAAATAATAATACCATAACGCACTAATTTACGTGGGGAAAACCTTTCTAGGTAAAAAAACCCACACACCAAAAGCACAGTACTTTGTATTATCAGTAACAAACAATTACAATACAATATCAACACTAAGCTTCTCTGGGTGTTCACCAATCTTCAACAAAAACTGAGATAAGTTTGGCAACATAACAGTGTCTCAAAAATTATCAAATTTCAATCTACTCAATACTCTAAGGCATCGAATATTTAATAAATAACAACAAAAATAAATAGAAGGATTCATCACATGCAATATTCGTTGCAAACTCAGAGTGTAAAGTTGAATCAGAACTTAACGTAGCAACTGGCGGAGATATAACAACCACCACTCAAGTAGCAAGTCTACTTGAATATAACTGTGTTGTAACATCTAGACTCTATTTATTATTTCTAGTAGTTACAAACAATGCAACCACCTCCATGAATAGATCCATTGCTAACTGCATACATGCAAAATGCATTGCATGTTAAACTCCTTCATGTGATCAATTAGCCATCCACCGCTAACAACAGGTTGAGACACATTTATCTCAACAATCTCCCACTTGTCGAAGACCTGTCATGAAGTCATCTATAATCAACTGCTCAGGGCCCCAAGGACCATGGAAAATACACACCATCTAAACTTCTATGTATTCACTGGCTTCATCAATGCATTTGCAACATTTCTCAAAGCGCCAACCTTTTCCAATATCAACTTTCCTTCTTCTACCATATCACGGTTAAAATGAAAGTGAACATCAATGTGCTTTGTTCTGGCATGGAAAGTGGGATTCTTTGCTAACCAAATGTCACTTTGTCTATCGCAACAGATAGTAATATATCTTGCATCAAAACCAATATTTGAACACAACCTCTTAATCCAAATGGCTTCCTTGCAAGCATGAGTAGCTGCCATGTACTCTACTTCTGTCATGGACAAAGCAACTATAGCTTGTCGCTTACTCGTCCAACTTATAGCACCATCGTTCATCGTGAACACATATCCACTAGTGGATCTTCTATTGTTAATGTCACCTGCCCAATCTGAATCCACATATCCATGAATACTTATAGAATGTTGAGAATAAGTAGGATAACCATGATAACATAGGCAATACTAGGAAGTACCCTACAAATATTTGAACACTCTCTTTACCACATCCCAATGTACCCATCTAGGACTATCCATATACAAACTAAGGACTCCCACTACTTGGGAAATGTTTGGCTTCATACAAACCATCACATACATCAAACTGCCAACAACTCTCACATATGGTACTTTGGTCATTTCCTCCATCTTAGTAGGATATTTTGGACAATCCTCCACAAAAAGCTTCATCCCTTGCATCACTGGACAAACTAACTGCCTACAAGTTGTCATGTTGAATCTCTCCAACACTAAATTCACATAGTTGCTATGGTTTAACCAAAACTTTCTGCTAGCTCTATCTCTTTTGATCTCCATCCCCAGAATATACCTTGTTGCACCTAGATCGTTCATCTTGAACTGTGCTGACAACTGATACTTCAGATCTGAAATCAAACTCATACCATTCCCAAAAAACAACATATCATTTGCATACAATGTAATTATGAGAATGTGACCATTATCAGATTTGTAATATACAAAATGGTTATATTTAGATCTTAGAAATCCCAAAGACAACACAAAGGTGTCAAATTTTTGGTGCCACATTCTAGGAGACTGCGTAAGACCATATAAAGACTTCTTCAACTTGAAAACTAGATTTTATTTACCTTTTACCACGAAATGCTTTGGTTGTGACATATTGATCTCTTCCTCCAAATCGCCATAAAGGAACGCTATCTTGACATCCATCTATTCCACTTCTAGATCATACAGTGTTGTAAGTGATAACAAGAACTGAATAGATGTCAACTTCGCAATAGGAGAGAATATCTCACCATAGTCAATTCCCTCCACCTGAGAATACCCCTTTGTGACCAACCGTGCCTTGTGCTTTTGAACACTACCATCAAGACCAAATTTCTTTTGAACACCCATTTACATCCAACAAGTTTTCATCCTTTAGGAAAAGGTGTCAGATCCCATGTATTGTTTTTCTTCAAAGCAACCATTTCTTCATCCATGGCTTTCATCCAGAAATTTGCATCACTCATACCCATAGTCTCTCTAAATTTCCTAGGCTCATTAGTGTTAGAAATCAAATCAAAAACACAACTAGAATCCAATAGTGAATAATCAAACCTCTTTATTGGTTGCCTATCACATGTAGACCCCCTGAAATGTTGAGGTTGTGGTTCTTCTTCTGCAGGAATTTCAGAGTTGTTAGGGCTCTCCTCATCACCAGGTCCAACAAGAGAACGTAGTTCACTTTTCATCAAAGTAAGGGTATGTGCAGGATCATGATGGGCCAAAAAGTGGTGATATGATGGGTATGTGTAGAGTATGTGGTTGATGACTTTTTTTTACCCAAAATTGATGAAACGAAAAAAGGTTTTTAAAGGAGATTCTCAACTTTCAACCAATATAAATTATGCTTTACTTTGAATTTAATAAATTATTATTATTCATTTTCTATTTGAATTATGATTAAAGTCCTGATTGATAGGCTGATTGAAAAACATCTATAGCTTTCAAACAGTATCACATTTTTTGAATCTGAAACATGCATCACATTCTATGTTTTGCATACTATAAGATTAAAAAGAAAAATTGAATTTCATGAAGTTTTGACCAAGTTAAGGTGGCCAAACATATGAGTTTTATATTTTTTAAAAGTTGTAATAAAAAATCATAATTAATTATTTACTTGGAAAAAAATTACAAAAAATATGCATCACATCGGGACATGAGTCCTCTACTTATATCTAAAATCTTATAACAAAATATAATCATTTTATTGTGGTTAGGGTGGTCAGACAGACACCTACTTCTTATTTTTTTCTGAAATTTAAGTACTACTACTTTGAAATTTCAAATTTTCACCAAATAGATTTTTTTTTTAAATAAACCTAGTAGTTCAGAAACTACATTTAATTTGTTACAGATTCTATTCTTACATATTTTTGAAATAATATAGATAACTTATTCAAATTTTTATGTCAAGTTGCCTAACACTGATTTTTCTAAATTTTTTTCCTCTTAAGAGCCTATTTTTTCCATGATGATCCTACACATACCCGTAAGTGGAATTTGAACTACCTCCTTTTGCTTCTCCTCTTTCTCTAGCTGCGGCTCAACTATGGAAGGTTTCAACTCTTGAAATATTACACTTTTGCTATGGAGAACCTTCTCGGCCTTTGGTTCCTAAAGCTTGTACCCCTTCACACCGACACCATAGCCAATGAGGATACACTTAACTACCTTGTTCTCCAACTTAGACCTCTTTACACTCGAAGTATGAGCATAAGCTTTGCAATCAAAAACTCTGAGATGTCTCATCAAAGGCTTCTTACCAGACCATGCCTCCATGAGTGTCTTTTTAGCAAGAGTTGATGTAGGAGATTTCTTGATCGGATAACATGCAGTGGCTACAACTTCTACCCAAAAAAAAAATCTCAAGACCAACACCACTCAGCATACTCCTAGCCCTATCCATCAGTGTCCTATTCATCCTCTCTACAACTCCATTTTGTTGTGGGGTGTATAGAGTTGTCTTATGTCTTTCAATCTTGTGCTCCTTACAAAACCTATCGAATTCTACCAAACAAAACTCACCGCCATTGTTAGTCCTCAAACATTTAATCTTTCTATCAGTCTAATTTTCAACCAAAACCTTAAACTCCTTAAACCGATTAAAGACTTCAAATTTACTCCTAAGGAAATAAACAAATGTCCTTCTACTGTAATCATCTATGAAAGACACAAAATATACATATTTTCTTAATGAAGGAACATTCACAGGACCAAACACATCTGCATGAATATATTCCAAAACCCTAGAAGACTTATAAGAATTGGAATAAAAAGAAACATGGTTTTTTTTACCATATACACATTTTTTGCAAAAGTCGAACTCGATATTACAATCATCAAGGCCTTCAACAAGGCTTTTATTTTTCAAGGCTCTAAGACCCTTCTCACCAATATGACTGATTCTTTGGTTCCATAAGATTGTCTTCTTTGTTGGAAGCTTCATCTCTGAAGCATTTGCACCCTTAGGTACCCATAAAGCATGACCATCGGATGTACAAACAATAGACTTCTTCACTGCTAGATCTGATTGTGAGGATGAAGAATCCAAAGGCCTTTTCTTTGGAATATTAGGAGAACTATTGCACTAAATAGTGAATGCATCCATTTTGTATAGAGTGTTGATCTAAACACCCTTAGCCAACACCATAGATCCTCTTGTCATTTTACATCCTCTATTTGAGAAAACAACCTGCACACCCTCATTACTCAACTTACTCATAGAAAGAAGGTTTCGTGCCAAACCCGGGATATACAACACACCATCAATCCCCTTCACTATACCATTAGGGAATCTAGCCTTGATTCTTCCACAACCAACAATCTTTGGATAAGATTCTTCACCCAAATACATCTTTCCGCCATCATACTCTTCATACTTTGAGAACCAACCCCTATGCGAGGTCATGTGGAAAGAAGCATTTGAGTCTACTAACCACACATCTTCTAATGCATGTGTTGCCAAGGCTGTGACAAAAGCATCTACATCATCCTGAGAAGATTTTTTAGAGTCATAATCAAAGAAGTTCTTTTTACCTTTCTTTTTCTTCTGCTCCTTACAATCTTTACGTAAATGACCAGGTTTGCCGCAGTTCCAACATTTTTCCTTGGACTTTCTAGGAGACTCAGATCTCCTCAAAGATTTTGATTTGAACTTCTTGTCCTTTTTATTGCTTTTTTCTTTAGGTCTGCCACGAATAGCAAGGGCTTCCTTGGCCATCTTAGAATATTTCCTCTGCATCTCTTCAGACAAGAGCGATGGAACCACATCATCCATTTTGAAACTGGTGGTGGTACTTCCAATAGCCATAACCAAGTGATCCCATGAGTCTGGCAAAGAACATAACAAAAGCATGCAACGATCCTCATCTTCAATCTTGTCACCAACAGAACCCAACTGAGCAATCAACATGTTAAATGCATTCAGGTGATCTACAATGGATCCTCCATCTTCCATCTTTAGAGAATACAAATTCTTTCATAGGAATAACTTGTTTACCAAGGATTTAGCCTGATAAAAATCTCCAAGCTTTTTCCAAACAACTTTTGCATTCTTCTCTTCATGGACATTCAAGAACACTAAATTAGCCAAACAAAGTCTAACCAAACCCTTAGCTTTTCGATCCTTCAGATCCCACTCTTCCTGAGTCATATTGGTTGGTTTTTTTTCGAATATTGCAACCCACAGATCTCTATCCACGAGCATATCCTCCATCTTCAACTTCCATAACTCGAAGTTGCTTCCATTAAACTTATCCATCTCGATTCTACTGGATGTTCCTACCATTTTTTTTTTTTGCAACAAAAATTTTAAATACTTCTACGAAGACTCCCACTCAAACAAAGATCAGTACAAAAAATCCGCTACCCAACAACGGGACCCAAACTGGCCAAGCTCTGATACAAACTGAAAGGAAGCAAAGGTGTGGAACAACGATTCCAACACTAATCTATGTGGGGGAGATAGTGCAAATTCATACAAATCATTAAACTGATACAGTGAATGAAACACATTCAAACATGTGCATAAAATAATAATACCGTAACACACTAATTTATGTGGGGAAAACCTTTCCAGGTAAAAAACCCTACACATCAAAAGCATAGTACTTTGTATTATCAATAACAAACAATTACAATACAATATCAACACTAAGCTTCTCCAGGTGTTCACCAATCTTCAACAAAAACTGGAATAAGTTTGGCAGCATAACGGTGTCTCAGAAATTATCAAATTTCAATCTACTCAGTACTCTAAGGCATCAAATATTTAATAATTAACAACAACAATGAATAGAAAGCTTCATCACATGCAATATTCGTTGCAAACTCAGAGTGTAAAGCTGAGTCAGAGCTAAAAGTAGCAACTGGCGGAGATATAACAACCACCACTCAAGTAGCAAGTTTGCATGAAGATAACTGTATTGCAACATGGACTCTATTTATTATTTCTGGTAGTTACAAACAATGCAACTACCTCGGTGAATAGATCCACCGCTAGTTGCATACATGCAAAATGCATTGCATGTTAAACTCCTTCAATTAGTCATCCATCACTGATAACAGATTGAGACACACTTATCTCAACAACTATCAGTTAAAAAACTGCATGCAATGGATGCAAATTAATTTTCTGCCATAGGCAGAACTAATAATATTACTCAATTAATCTTTTCACCATAATCATTTATTAAAAATATTAAACTCATATATCAAATATGATGGCTGTCAAGAAATCAAATCAGTCATTTTAAACATGATTAAAAAATTTAAAAAATATTTAAATGTTTCGTTCTTTCCCCACAATTGAATTATTAAATTATAATAGATACAAATAAATGTAATAGACAGCTGAAAAAGACATCAGACGGCACCACCCGACATAAAATTAATTGTAAGAACTACTTCACAAAAAAATCTATTTGAGCAGTACCCAATCCACACGACCCTTCGAGCATTCGAAGAAATATATTGAATTATACGTCTTACGAGTAATTGAATGAAACAGAATTAATGGACACCATCTCCAAATTTATTGTTAACGTTATACGTGTAATTGAATGATTCCATAGAAGCTTCTATGTCACAGGAACAATATATATTTTTTATTAAAAAATAAACCAGCTCAAATCGGTGACAAAGAAAGTGTAATTGATTCCAAAGAAATAAACCCAAGCCTGTTCAAGTAGTTGAACTGTAGTTATATTCATCTTAAAGGTGTGGAGTCACATGTGCTTTTAATGACGGAAAAGAAAGATGATGAATTAATTAACCATTAATGTGATGGTTCCTAATGGTCCTAATGCCATCGCTTGGCTTTTATTTCAATAGATTATGTTGCCTCTTCTACACCCTACACATTCAAATTGAAAGAGGCCACCAATGCTTAGAATAAGCATGATCATGAAGAGAAGGATTTCTTGACACTTCTTGTGTACCTCTACACATCTTGAAAGTGCATTAGGGCATTAATTTGTTGATGACTTCAAGGCCATGGGTGACCTATGTGATAGAAGATGATCATGGATTTAAGGTGTGAAAGATCAAATGATATAGGGAAGAGGGATTCATAGCGGAGTGGGGTCCAATAGTGGGGATAGAAGTAGTCTTCAATGGATCCCATAGTGAAGCACCTTAATATCCAATTGCAAAACACTTTTTATCCATAAAATTCACAAACTGACAAATAATGTGATGCCACATCAGCACACCAATAAAACATGACTTTGTGCACCACTATCGGTCTCACTTTTTTTTGGGGCATTTTTTGGATACCTAAGCAAAAAGCATGTTGATGTGGCATCATATTGATGATGTGGCCCTAAAACGAAATATAGAAGCACGTGAGTTGTCAAATAAACTATTGTACAAAATTGGGAGTGATTTGAAATTTCCACGTAGGATTTTGAGAAAGGCGAAGTTAGGGTGCTCCACTATAGGCCCCTCTCCCTAATTATAAGATTTTCATCCATTTAAATGGTTGGTCACTAAGCCAATTTTTTGGTTTAGAAAATTCTAATGTTGATTATAAGGCATCCAATGTTGTCATTCTAAACTAAAAACAAAGAAATACATCTTGTGAAGGGTAAGGTGTTGTGCATAACAAACTTGTCTATAATATTTCTCATTAATGATGTTGTGCACAATAAATTTATTCATCTTTGAAATAGATTTTCTTTTGTTAGAACTAAAATATGCAACATATCGTAGAGAGATTTAACTCTTTAGTTGTGCACAATAAATGTATTCATATTTGAAATAGATTTTCTTTTGTTAGAACTAAAATATACAATATATCTTAGAGAAATTAACTTCATTATTATTTGAGAATTTATTAGAAGAATTATTAAATATATATATTTCTTTCTATATTTACATTCTTTCTTTGAGTCACCTATCTTTCCATTGTTTCAATGTTTTATTTTATACATTGAAGGTGTTTTGGAATTCCTTTATTTCCTACCTTCTTTTCACCCATCTAATTAAAGGGGAAATTCATTATTAACTCATTTGAATGGCATACCAGTGTCATAATTTAAGAGCTTACGATAAATAACATGCTATATAATATTGGGTTGCAATTTCCTCTTTCCTAGTGGAAAGATTCATAGTACAATTTTCATGTATCTTTCAAGAATTATTTTCTATGGCTTCTCTTAAAAAAATTAAATCCTTTCTTATTGGATTAAATAAGTTTCTTCTTCAATTTTTCTATGATACTTCCAATGAATTTATGAGGAAAATATTGAGCCAAAATAGACACATTCTAAATAATTTGTGATTAATAATGACCTTTAAATATAGGATAAATACTTTAAAAAATGAAACTTTTGAATTCTAAACATTTGATTTAGGATTAACATGAGAATATTAAACACCCTTTAAGTATTTATGAGTATTTCTGACATCTCAAAATGTATGTATGAACTAGACACAAATTTTTATCCTTTTCATCACAATCCCTTTTCTAACATATTTATCTTATTATTGATTGCATTAGTTAACTAAACTATAGTGGAATTTAGTTACATATTATTCTTTTAGCATAGGTCTTAGGATATTGAAACTAATAAGAAAGTGTACATTGTCACTTAAATAATTTTCCATATTCAACGAAGAAGATGGTTTTATAATTTCAATGTTCCTAATACCTAATCAATCATTTAGGAAATACAAATTGCACCATGAGCCGCATCATTCAAGGCTAGCCACCTAATAATAATTAGGGGTAGGTGATCTATGTACCACAAGATGCACCTCTATAACTTCATTATATAATTACCTTAGCCTTTGTCAATCCTATCATTTGGGATGGGTGGAAATATTTATATCTTCCTCTAAATAAATCTTTACATGGGTCTCTTTTCCAAGAAGAATGATCTTTAGTCAATAAATTTTATCTAATTTTTGTATTTTAGCAATAATTACATCTTAATATATATAATAATTTAGTAGGATATGAATACGTATGAACTTCTTTTGAAAAAAATCTATAATGTATTTTCACATTAGTTTTGAAATTTAAAGATTTATTCTCAATAAAAATCTTTTTGAAGTGACCTTAGACCTACGATATCAACTATTTTAGTGATATTCAAATGGAAAAACATTTTTCTATTGACTAATTAGATAAACAACCATAATTAAATACAAATGAACCTAAGGATATGATGTGGGTTGTAGATGGAGTAGAAAAATAATGGACCAATCCAAATAATATTAGATAGTAAGCATGATTCTGACATAACTAACAATCAATAAAGAAAGAAAATTATTAGTTATATAATGGAATTTATCAAATATTATTGATGAAGATAGTGAAGTAGTATGCCTCAAACTATTTAAATGTCTTAGATAGTCATGTGTATGGATGACAATAATAATATTATTTTTTATTTTTGGTAGGTTATTTTTGTAATTCTAATTTTAGTTTGTAGTTAGGAACTTGCATTCTTTCTACAAATTTGAGTTGTGATATTATACAGATTCTACATTTTGAATTCTCCAAAAGTCATATTGTTAGAAGATGATATTTTTGTCACAATCTTAAGGTTTTTTATTAGGCTAGTAGTATTAAAAAATGTCTTAATATACAAAAAGCATCAAACATTTGCATGAATTCTAGAATGATTTCTAGGTGATTTACATGGATAAGATGATAGATGATGTTCTTATGTGGTCAATGAATTCTAAGCAATGTTGGATGGATGATCTTTAAAGATTGGATAATAATCAAAATGAGTGCAAATGAGCATTTATTTATATGCAAGAACAACTCCAAATTATGAAGATTTGCAAAAGTTGACCTAGAACCAAATTGTAAGAAAGGGATAGTCAACTAAATGTTTGATTTTCATTTTAAAATTTTACAATTAAAAGGATAAATATCATAGTTGTGAGGAAAGCCTTGCATTAACATATATGAACTAGATCAAGCAACCATGTCGAATTTGTGTCCAATATGATCAAATTATAGAGAATGATTAGATTGACTAATATAATCAAATAGATAAGTCAACTAAATTGGGATGCATGTGCATAAGTATAAGACTAAATAAAAGAAAGACTAAGTACAAAGGTTCAACTGTACACAAATATACACCATTTATAACTATATAAATATAGTAAAATATTATTGCAAAAAATTTAAAAAATAAAACATTATCGCAACCATATTGAATTTACATAAACGCTGATGCAAAAAATTGTACACAATCAAATCCAGAAACTCTTATCACTTTTTCAAAAAATAAAACATAATGCTTAAATAAAATACTACATATACAGCATAAACAAATACGCCACCTGCCAACTTAAAATTAATTGTGCGTCTTACGAGCCACCCGATTTATAGAACTGAATTAATGAGACAATCTTCATATTCATGACTGACGTTATACATGTCGTTGAAAACGAACTTCAAATTTATGACGGACGTTATGCGTAAACTTCAAATGTCGTTGAAGACAGAATTCATTGAAGCTTCTATCGTCACAGGGATAATGTATATTTAAAAGAAAAAAACTACTAAATTAATAGTTTGAAAGTGTGCCTTTAAAAGCATGTTTTATTTCTGGATGTAAACTAATCATGGATGAGATTTTTTTTCAAAATTCAGTGTGTTTGAGGTTCTTTCAGAATATTTAAAGTTGATTGTCTTATTAATTCAATGGACTTTTATGAATTTTAGTTTTAATATTTATATATAAAAAAATTATATCTGTTTAAGTAAGATTGACAAGTGAAAAAAATTTAAATTGGTGAGATAATTTTTAGTCCTATCCTAATTTTACAAGATGTAATTTAGAAAATAGAAATTGGTATTATTTAGAGATAATGTGTTTTTTTCTTCATGAAATCTCTACTTCTTAAAAATAGATCTTAAAGTCTCACCAACCAAACCCAAGCCTTAAATTAGTTCAAATTGGAGACAAAAGAACAATGTTACTAATTCTAAACAAAATAGATCTTAAGCCCCCCCCAATCCAACCTAACCATTAAATTAAATCATTTGAGAGGCAAAGGATCAATGTAATTAACTCCAAAAAATTTAATCCGAGCCTATTTAACTAGTTGATGTTGGAAATAAGCCACACTTGGATTGACGATGGGCTGACCAAAGAGGGTACCAACAGGTCAGTTGATAGAGCACTCAAACAGCAAATGGAAGGTCTTAGGTTTGAGTCCTAGATAGTCTATATGAGCTACAACTTAACAACTGGTATCAAAGCCGGGCTAGGAGCCCCAAGCACCAATGGTGTGGCTTAAGGGCACCAACATTATGGCTTAAGGGAGTGTTGGAACTAAGCTGCATCCAGACTGATAATAGGTTAATCAAAGAGGGGCTAGTAGCTTAGTTGATAGAGCACTCAGCAACAAATGGAAGGTCTTAGCTTCAAGTCCTAACTGGTCCATATAAACTGCAGCTCAACAATTGCACTATAATTCTAAAAATGAAATAGAAAAAGGTTGGTGTAGTTTATAAATGCTCTGCCAATTGACAAGATGTTTTATTCCGTAAGCTACAATCTAACCGGATAGAACACCTCCCATAGAAGACGACGATCATACGCATATACCAAATTTGCCTATATAATCACTAGAGTGCCTACAATAGTCAAGCCACTCAAATCTGCCTTGTGAACACTTTTCAGGTAGAGACAATGGCAATGGGTGCAGTTGAGGCTGAGCAAGCTTTAGAAAACATTCACTCGTTTGTTCCCACCCTTGTTCTCAAATCCGCCCTAATTCTCAATATTCCTGATATCATCGCAAATGCAGGTCCCAATGCATCCCTTTCTCTTAGCGAGATCGCAGAAAAACTCCCCACTGAAACTCCCAAACTGCATCCTCTTTCTCTCATTCTCAACTATCTCTCTTTCAGAGGCATTTTTGTCCAAACCCAGACCAGCGAGAATCCAAGCGTTACTCGATACGGTCTCACTGATTCTGCCAGGAGGTTTTATGTTAGGGAGAATAATCCATCGAGCCTTGTGCCCCTCCTCCTCATGCTCACACACCCAGTGTTAATGGCACCATGGCACCATCTTCATGAATGTGTGCTTCAAGACTGTTACGCATTTGAGAAGGCTCATGGAAAGGACTTGTGGGCATATGGGAAGGACGACCCGATTGTCAATGACGTTTTCAAAAATTGCATGTCCACGATTACAATTCTGGTTATGGAGAAAATCCTAAGTTGCTATGACGGTTTTAAGGAGGTGAAAACTTTGGTTGACATGGGTGGAGGAAAAGGAACGGCTTTGGAACACATTGTGAAGGCTTATCCCCACATCCATGGAATTAATTTTGATCTTCCTCATGTTGTTCAGACTGCCCCAACAATTCCAGGTAAATCTACTCTTTCTTTGTTCCATACTTACCACAAGCAAATTTTCTGCATTTGTAAGTTAATCATACAAAAAATGTTGCTACCTTTGATTTTTTTTTCTTCTTTCTTCTTTTTTAATTCTAGAAGTATTATAGCTCAAGTAACTCTTACTAGCTGAAGTTTATGCGCCCTCTAGGCTTAGATCTGCTCACTAGCTTGAGCACACAATAAGACGCTATCTGTATATAAGTTCCGGCTCTCCAAGTAAAATGTTCACAACGTATAAGCTGTCTATGATTACGTAGGTCAGGTCTTATATGTTCAAATAAACCGGTTTATAGACATTTTGTAGTTAACAAAAATATGAATGTGTTTGTTGTTTAAGTTCTATTAGATTTCTGAAGAGTTTTCATGGATCAGTAAGGACTCGAATCTAAGATCTTTTATTTACTGTTGGAGTGTTCTATCTTACTCGAATCTAAGATCTTTTATTTACTGTTGGAGTGTTCTATCAATTGAGCTATTGTTCCTGTAGGACCAGCCCACCTTTGGTCTGGATTTGGCTTATTACCAACAACCCCCTCAAGCCACTCTAATAAAATGTTTTGGGCTCCTAATCTGGCCTGGCTCTGATACCATGTTGAAGTTTTATGGATCAGTTAGGATTTGAACCTAGGACCTTCCATTTGCTGCTGGAGTGCTCTACCAACTGAGCATCTGGTCCTTATTGGACCAGCCCATCTTTGGTCCAGGTTTGGTTTATTATAACACCCTCCCTTAAGCCACTCTGATAGAATATTTGGGGATCCTAGTCTGGCCTGACTCTGATATCATGTTGAGCTTTCATGGATCAATTAGAAATCAGACGTAAGACCTTCCATTTATTGTTGGAGTGCTCTACTAATTGAACTACTAGCTCTTATAGGACCAGCCCATCTTTAATTTGGGTTTGACTTATTACCAATCATTGCTAGAAGAAACAACTTTATTTTTTTAATTTAAGGTTAAACAAATAGTCTGTAACAATTCATTGCTTAAAAAAACCAATATTTTAGATTTTATTTTTAATATAATATAGTAGCAACCCAGATTTCATTTCATGTAAGAAATGGCAAAGGTGCAGTGTGATAAAGCAAGAGCCAATAACTTATCAACAAATCTGAAATGAGAAAGAATGGGATGCAGGTGAATCCAGATTTTAACACTTCCTCCAAATCTTGTATATGCATTAAATGTTCAGTTTTAGAGTTGATCATTTATGCAGGTATCGAGAATGTGGGTGGCAGTATGTTCGATAGCATACCCTCAGCAGACGCCATTTTTGTTAAGGTAATAATGTAAATTATAATTTCAACAAGTTTAGATGTCATATTTTTAACTTTGATTTGTTAGGATAGTTCAATCATTTAAACAAGTCAAAAACTTAAAATATGTTATTTAAATCAAAATTAATAACAATCACTTCTTGAAAGAGCTATGCATGCATTACTTTTACCATTTTAGTTTTTCATTGTATTATGTGTGTGGGTGCTGCAGAGTGTATTGACAGACTGGGATGATGAGAGCTGCATAAAGATACTTCAAAATTGCCACAAGGCTTTGCCTAAAAGTGGACGACTAATAGTGGCAGAAACCATGACGGTAGAGGACTCAAATCCCAGTAAGTCTTTTGAAATTGTTGGGGATCTGGTTATGATTGCCCTTGCAAACGGAGGAAAAGAGAGGAGCAAACAGGAATGGATGAAACTGCTTCAAATTTCGGACTTCAGTGTAGTAAAGATAGTGGGATTACCTGGACTATTTTCAAAGCTGAAGATTATTGAAGCAGTTAAGGTTTAAACATAATTCAATAGTAATTGTTAGCTATCAAAAAGAGACAAATGGCATTTAAAGTGATGTCTTTAATTGACATTGGCTTCGCAAATCATTACTGTAAGGGGCTATAGTCACTTTAATGTCTCTATAATTAAAATTGTTAAGCATTGTCATATATTTGTTTTTACAAATAAGTTCTTATTTTAAATAGCTTAACAAAATCATTACATGATGCTGTTTTATGATGCTGTTTTGTATGGGATCAGGGTTTTAATTCTGCTCTTTTAATAAAAAAATAAAATCGTTATATTTGTATCATTTTGTATTTTATAAATTTTATTAATTATTTCAACATAGATATCAATATTATATTTTAATTTAAAAATTACACAAAAAGTTTAAGAAACTTTTAGATTATGAAAATTTAAGAGTAGCAGTTTATATTTTTGTATTAGATATCATTTTAAAATTTGAATTTAGGTTTCTATATTGAAAATTCAATGATTTATTCAATTAAACTCAACTTTTTTAAAAAAACAAGTGTCTTTAAAAGTTAAAAGGGTTGTCGTTAATTGGTAAGTCAATTTAAAAAACTGAAATTAGTTTGTGGATGTGAACTCACCCCATACTTGCAAACTCAACATATGATGTTCTTTGAAATTTTCCTTATCAAGTCTTTAATAATTATACTACTAAATGCTGATAATTTTGTTTCACTCTCAATTTTTTCTAGTGGTACTTAAAGATTTCTTGATAAAAAAATTTTTAAAAAAGTATCAAACATGTGCATGAGTTCTAGAATGATTGCTAGCTAATTTGCATGCACTACGATGACATGAAATTATTAATATGTGATCAACTCATGTTAAGAAATGGTAGATGGACAATCTTTAATTATTAAATGATGAAATGATGATCAAAATGAGTGCAAATGAATGTCTTTTTATACACAAACATATCACCAAATTGTGAATATTCAATGTAAATTTAGTTTATACCAAAGTGTAAGATGGGGCTAGTTGACTAAATGTTTAATTTTAATTTTACAATTAAGTGGATTGTGATCAGAGTTTTTAAGACAACCTCATACCAATGGGCATGACCTAGTTCAAACCATATTGGAATTGTTTTGATAGGATTAGATAATGGATAATGATAGATCAATGATCAAAATCAAATAAATAAGCTAATTGGACTAAAACTAAATGCACATAAATTTATAAAGATAAATGGTAAACATAATGCTCACTATAAGCATGACTAAAAATTTAGACCCAATTGTAGAAATTGGAGAGCTTGTACTAAACATATTCAATATTAGTTAAGGGATGCAAAGATCTTTTAAATAGGAAAAAAATATGGATATGTGTCCCTACATGATAGATTTATCTCTATATAATATATGTTTAGAGATTGTAATGAAATAGAGTTTATGTTTCTAACACCCCTCCATAAAATTTGTTTCAAAATACAAAAGAAAATATAATGTGCTTCAATATGTGTTGTGCAACCAAAAAATATTGAATTTTTGGACATATTCAATACACTTTAACAATGCTTATAGCTTGTAGCTACCACTCTTGTTTTGTGGTTATCATTTGAGATATAAGAACACTCTTTTACATTTAATGGCTTATTTATCAATAGATAAAGGTACACCGACTCTCATATTTGGTTTTGATAAATGAAATTCATCTCCTAATCCATATCAAATTAGCATTTTTCTTCCTTTATTGCTTCCTCAAAAAGTGATTAGCTCATGAGCATGTAGAATACTTTTTATTAATGCATAATTAATATTATAGTCCTATAATTTGATTGGGATTATTCTTATTATTTTATCTCTCACTAGGGAACATTGGATTGTGGATTGGATGAGCTTGAATTTGGTTCATCAATACCATCTCTTTCTTCAATGGGTTCAATAATGTCTTCTAGTTCTAGCTCAACCTTTTTGAGCATGATGGTGTATCATTTTCATCCTTATCTTCAATAAAATCAACATGAAAAACACTTGGAAGGTGATACTTTTCTTAAAAAATGGCTTCTCTAGAGATGTGAATTCATCTACATTGGGATCACATAATTTATAAGCTTTATTAGAGTCATCATATTCAACAAGGATATATTTTTTATGCTTCCCATTAAACTTCCTTGCATTATTTCTTGGAATGTGTCTATATGAAATACTCTCAAAAATTCTAAAATAGTGAATTAACGGTTTCTTACTTGACCATGTTCCTTATAAAGATATTTTTTCAAAAGAATAGTCAAACTCTAATTGGTCAAATAATGTATTTCATGGATTGCATCTTCACACAATTTATCTCCAAGATTACAAGGATTGAAGTTGAAGTTTCAAATTTGTGGCTTGGTTTAGGTCAACATATCAACACAGCATGAATTAATAATTTTCAATTGAATGTCAATTTTGGTCAAATCCATTCTAGCTAAATTCAATTTGGGCCACAACTTTTATAGTAATAACTATCCACTAAATACATATGTAGCAATGCTTTGGTGTCAAATTATAAATAAATTAAACTAGTTGAAAAAATTAATTTTTTTACAAAATTTATTCACATAAATAACATTTTTAAAAATCTAAAAAATCTTGTTTAGTAGAACTATAAGATTAGTTAGAAAAAATATGAATATTTAAATATTTAAATTAGTGTTTATATTTTCTTTTTTATTTTAACTAAAAGCGGGTCATCTAAAAAATATTAAAAATTCATTTTTTTAAAATATGGTGCACTAGAGAAGAGATTTTATGTTAAGACAATATAATCAGTTTCAATATTATATAATAATTAAGAAAAAATTGAAAGCCCCTCAAAATAGTTTTATTTACAATAAACAAAACTTAGAATATTTTTTAAAAATATTTATTAAAATAGAAAAACTTAATCCATGATGCAATAAAATTTTAAATTATAAACACAAAAAAAATTGAAGCAAATAAAATGAAGTTGAGTATAAAAAAAGTGGAGGGCCCCTTAATCTCATTTCTCAACAACTAAATTATAGTGTCAATGTTATAAAAATATATATTTAAATATAATTTATATTTTAAAAAATATAAATATGAGATATACTAAAAAATCTACATTTCATTAATTTATATTATTCAAAACTTTTAGGCATGTATTTCACTTTATAATGATTTAAGTTAAAAGGTTAGATTGTTTTTGGTCATTTTCTTTATAAAAGTGGGACATAGCTTTGAAATTCCACCCTTGAACATTGATTTAGCTCTTTCTTGAAGTCTTCTACTTATTATTCGAGATAATCCATTTTTCTATGAATTATATTGAGTTTGTAGTTACCTTTTGATTCTCTTTTATTTGTAAACAATTGAGAAAAAAATTAAAGTATACTCCCCCCATTATTTGATCTCCTATTTTAATTTGTTTTGTTCATCATTAACTTGGTGTACAGACTTTAGAAATATAAAATTCTTTAAAATTGATCTTCAAAAAGTATAACCATAATTTTGAGTGAAATCATTGATGAAAGTCAGGAAATATCAAATTTTCCCTATGAAAACATTCTTTATTGGTCCATAAAGATCAAAATAAGCTAACTCCAACTTTTTGGAAACTATCTATACATTTCTAGAACCAAAATATTATCTATGATGTTTCCCCATCATATAAGCTTCACAAAAATAACTTATTTATAGTGGTGGGTGGGATTAAAAATTTTCTTCTTTTTTTTCCATATGATTTATCCTCTATGTATTGTTATGGAAACATGTTTAGAGGATCTTGTGTAACACCCCGCCACATAACCCCAAAGGAAAACACAATTAACTAACAATTATGACACATTTTTTTTTTAAAAGAACTAACATGAAATGTAAATCATACAACACTAACATTTAATGCATCTAACATACATAAGTTCTGACAATGTCCTTTAGGGTAACATGTCTGCATTACGAACACCTCAATCATACAATCTAAATATACATCACAAAATAACTATAACAAGAGAACATTTGCATCCACTACATTATATATATATATATATCCACATATACAACACCATAAAGATCATATATTATGAACCAATGAATACATAAACAACTTCCCAAACATGGGGTAAATCATTACACTATTTACAAGTTTACATTCAGCTTCCCTTATAACCACGAGAAGGATACATCAAATACATGAGAGATACAACTAAAAATATTACATTACATTGCATCACTATTGGCCCCAACTCTATAAAGCTCACATATACAACACCATAAAGATCATATATTATGAACCAATGAATACATAAACAACTTCCCAAACATGGGGTAAATCATTACACTATTAACAAGTTTACATTCAGCTTCCCTTATAACCATGGGAAGGATACATTAAATACATAAGAGATACAACTAAAAATATTACATTACATTGCATCACTACTGGCTCCAACTCTGTAAAGCTCAAGAATCACTACAAATGGTACAACTCCCTACATCACGAACTTTGGTTGGGAACCCAATGGAGTGCATAGCACATTCCACCCAACCATGTGGACCCTAAGGTCCACCCCCCGTGCTAGGAGATCACAATAAGGACCTACAACATAAAAATAGTCAAGCAGACAAGGCTAACAAGACTCCAACACACAAAAGTAACAAACCATACATAAAGAAACAACTGCTTCTAGAGGTACAAGAACAAGGGGAAAACAAGCAAGGAATACAAGGTTGTTATAGCTCGAGGAGTGTCATCACATAGTTTTCCATGGGTTACCCTAGCGTAACCTTCCTAGGCTACCAGACCCCCATCCTAGGTTACCCTGGACCACCTCTACTGGGCACCGGACCCCCATACAAACTATGTGGGATCAGCATATCTTCCAAGTGAGCAAGACCTTCCAAAATTACAAGACAGTTGATCTTTCCATTACAAGTCTTCCCACGCATCCCGAGCCTAAACGAACACTTGAGCCATGAGTGAGGCTACATTATCTGAATTAATGCAAGATACTACCCAAACCCCCTAATTAATTATTAGTTTTTTCACTAGACTAAGAAACTCTCATGAGTTACCCTAGACCTACCACTTTGGGCACCGGACCCTCATTGAGAGCCACTCCCCCTACTAGCAACAAAAAGACTCAACAGTCCACTAACTGGGCAAGCGAACTTGCACAACATAAAAAGCCACATGAATTATCACGTAAGCAAGACATACACCAACTCGCACGAAGTATCCATAGATAACAATTCCACAGTGCAAGGCTAGAACCCACATAATCATAAATCCATAATAGAATCAAGTGTTCACAAAGAACCAACATGAAAAGCCAATCATAAAGAAAACTCTTTCCCTGACCTCTAGAAGACTAACAAATTACAAACACACAAGTTCCCCATCGAAGTGGCAACAATAACAAGGTCTCAAAGAACTATTTTCAATCCACAATTTATGAGTCAACAAGTATAGAATAACAAGTGGCAACATCACAACGAGATCTTCGAGCTCAATCAAACTAACATAATCAATTCAATACAAAATCAACCACATTAATCAATAGTAAAATCAACCAATAGGGCATCCAAGGGAGACCTCAATTTTCTCCTCACATGATACCCTAACAAACTTACAATTTGGCTAATAAACAACTTTTAACAAAATCAACAACCACGACAACTAAGTAATCAACCGATTCATAGCTCAATTCAAAAATCAATCTTAATAAACCATCTACCTTTTGAGAACACAACGAAATCAGCATTTCAATATTCTTGTCAAAACATTTATATTTCTCTCTAGTCATTTAACTAACATAATATTTTTCCTACTAAAATCTACCACTTCATTTTTCTTCGTACACAATCAATTCCAAGATCACAGTACTCTTTAGTTACATTTATAATATTTATACAAGAACATGTTTATGAGTGCTTCTATATATAGATATATTTAAATATATAAATAAATTATGACAAGCTATACAAGAATATGTTTATGTAGTGCTTCTATATATAGATATATTTAAATAAATTATGACAAGCTGTTGTTTAAAATAGATTATATTATAATCAGCACATCTAAAACTCATTGACATATATATATATATATAATCAATATCACAAATTATGAAATAGTAGCAACATAAATATTTCAAATGAAATATATAAATAAAATCAGAACGCAGAACACAATATACCAATTATGAGGCAGCAACAACATAAACTCAATTAGGCATTTTATATATATAAGGATCTGTTGTTAATATATCAGATTGATAGATTCTGAAGAACAATCACATATTATAATTACATGAACAATTACGCACCCCTATATACATATATATATAAATAAAAGGATTCGAATTAATATGGTAGTTGAAAACAAAACAAATTTACTTAAACCAAATGGCGAAGTTACTGAAGGGAGATCGCCCTAAACAAAAGTTTGATATATGAGCAAAGATCAGAGTGCGCAAGCATGCCTATCTTGTTTTCATTGAATCAAACATATTGTCTGTTATATCAACATAGTGTATAGGCAGCAAACACTAAACAGTATATAAACATTTCCATCGAACTCCTCAGCAATAATACAAGAGAGGAAGTGCATTCCAAGGCATCAAAATTTGTCTAACTTATAAAGGATGCAGATAATAGTGAAACGACAGTATGAAGGACTGTCATATATGGCTTTCAAAATGAAATCGAAGCCTTCACAGAAGGATAAAACACACAGGGAGACGTTTGCCACATTCAGGCTACATTGAATTTGTCAAGCTTGCTGCATAATAACCGTCCAAGTGAACAAATCAAGTCTTCAATGACCAATGTTTGTCATGGCGTTAAATTGCAAAGCATAAGGTCAAAAGAAATTAAAGGAATGCAAGGCAACAAGTTCTAAATGCAACGATTGCCAACAAGAACCATAGAACTTTATATCATTTGACACCTACAAGCGAATTCTAAGAAGGCAAATCAAAAATCATTCAATGTAATGCAAACCAGCGACATCATGAAGGGAATTAATAGTGGGCAGCGTCATCTAAGAAGGTTGTATTGTTCTAAAACAAGTTTTCCAAGCATATGGTATGTGCTAAGCCAAGTATCGAATGGCAATACATATTATCAACCACGGCAAACAATAAACTCAAGAAAAACAGTTAACAAGCAAAGGGTTCACCATTGGTTTAATAAATTAACCTTTAGAAACTTTCAGAAAAATGCGAAATACAGGGAAATATGTAATGAAAAAGTATCGATGTTCCCCTACAAGGTTTATACTTCGAATTCCATCCAATACAAACTTCCTAACTTGTTGAAGGTTCATCAAACATTCAAGGTATTACGCAAGAAGGAGAGGCATAATTTGATGATAGCAAAAAAATGTAAAAGGCGTGGTATTCTTAGATAAACATGCAAAATGGGGTCAGCTTGCTTGATGGAAAGGTATTGACATTTCAAGCCCTTCAACATTGTCTTAGAATCCCAATAGAGAGCGATGGTTTAGGGAAACTCTAATAATTTCTCAAGTGCACGACACAACAACAAACCTAAAGGTGCAAATCCGAATAAAATACTCTATTTCAAAACAGAAATCTTGGACAGTTAATAAGCAACCAACAGAGGGCGAAGGGTAAGAGAAGTTTGCCACTTGCTTCTTTTCGATGGTTTTCCCATTTGAATATCGCCATGGCTTGTAGAATCAGAAATTCTCTGGCTTTCCAACGTCCTCCTATCTTCCCTCTTGCCGATCTCCTCTCGTCACCCTTATCTTACTCTTTTCTTATACTATGTCCCCAAACAAATTTATAGCAATTTGTTCTCACTTCAAAAACCAACTTTCAATTGAAGGACTGTATTCTGATAAATATTGTTGCAGAGAAATTTTTCATTCGAAACCAAAAATCAACTGATAAGGGTGAAGCCACATAAGTGGTTTACACTTTTGGAGAGGAAGGAAATTTTGAATTTTTCCCCCTCTCCATATCAACTGGGTTCGCCGAACCATTGAAAAACCCATTAAAAAAACAATATTTAAGTGGGTTCGGCCGAACCCCTTGAATATGACAAAATCAGAAAAAAGGCTTTCACTTTCATTTTTACTGTGAATTTCCAGTGAAGTCACTGTCTCCCTGCGCGTGGCGAACAACATCCGAACGGCGACCCAACAAAGTTTCTTTCACCGGCAAAAGCGTTTTTCGGGTCCTCTCTTCAAACTTCATCATT
The DNA here is from genome assembly GCA_007258455.2 of Sequoia sempervirens. Classification (NCBI taxonomy): domain Eukaryota; kingdom Viridiplantae; phylum Streptophyta; class Pinopsida; order Cupressales; family Cupressaceae; genus Sequoia; species Sequoia sempervirens. The sequence goes on from VDFB02373365.1 coordinate 198,330,114, forward strand.
CCAATTCGACTATTGAGCACGAGGTATTTAAAATTCCATTTTTTTTGAGTTCAAAATGCATATATTTGTTTAATTTTGAAACCCTATATGCAAATTTTTTTAAATTTGTTGAATTCAAATTGCACTTGTTTGAAAGTTTTTAAAGCATTTTTAATATAGTATTTTGCTTCCCCGTTTTGCATAATCCAAGGGTTTGAGTAAGGAAAAACGAGTTTCCTCCGAAAGTTAGTGCAAAAAAACATTATAATGGCTCTCAACATAGTCTAAAAAATGGAGATAAATACATTCCTAAAGACTAGAAATGTAGGGTCAAACTCACAAAATAATTTTAAAACTACAAATTTAAGGTCAAACTTGTAGATGAAAATGCAAATTTCATACATGTAGGAGTGAACCATGAAAGTCATAGCTTGATTTGTTAAGGTGTTATAATATTAAATCTTATAAAAAATCAAGAATCATATCATTGATTACGTACATTACAATAAAATATCTCCATATAACAAATGAAGCTAAAAACCCTAATCTTCTTTGTGAATTATATAGTGTGTTTGCTACATGAGTAATTTTTTTAATGAAAACCATGTTTAGGAATGAAAATATCCAATCCCTTATGCTTCTAAACTAAAGTTTGCAATGCTTATGGTTCTTTTGGCCTTATAGATTCTTGAATCATTTTATAATATAAAACCAAAATATAACCTACTTTGGCTCTAATAATTGTAAACCCTTTAAGAATTCTAAATTGTTGCATCTTGTCTTGATTTTCCCACTATTGTTATTCCTTTTGAAAATTTTACAAATTAGGCAAAGAATCATTGCACTTATATAGAGGATCCTTATGTATGTTCTTAAAATTATTTAAGGTTAAATGACTTAATCTAAAATAAAGGCATATACGGATCTCTTGCAATTGTAACCTCTTTACTAGTGTTCAAACATATTTGATACCTTAATGGCATGACATAGATGATGTTGCTTGATATTGCTTTATCCATGGATACCCAAATAAAATATGAGATACATCTAAAGAAGAAAGAATATGACATATAATAAGAACTTCCCTCATCTTTTAGACCAAAAAATTAAGGTAAAATAATGTATCCTATAGTTTCAATCAACATATCATTAGTCAATTTTAAATAAACCCTCAAATATGCATATGCTTGTTGATAAAATGATGATAAAACAAAAATTATTCAATGCATACATTTTATTGGTGAGTAAGATCAATAAACACACCCTTACATGGTTCATGATCCACACAAAACCAAATGACCATTATAATTATTTGGTAATATCTCACAATGTGAAGAAGGTGTCAAAAAAATTAGCATACCTAAATCGTAAATTGACTTGTCATAAAGTGGGTGGGTAACTTAGTGGTGGAGATTTGCATCCTAACTAGTTCATGGAAATTTCAACATGAGGAGAATTAATAGTAAAATAATAATATCTTTTGACAACATAGGCATCCAAGTACTCATTCCAAGATTGTTGAAGATACAACATTAATACATTAGGATTTCAATTAAATATCACACTTTCCTATAAAAAAATCCCAATTGATCTATCTTTTGGTAGTGCATTTAGTTTGATATATTTTTCTTCCCCATACTTACAAGATTCCTTTATTATCGAAGCTTATTTACTCTAGTATGTTATCCTTGGTTCTCATATGAACTATATATATATAATTCAATCAAGATCCTCTTATCATTACAAATTTAAACTTAGCTTATTTTTTCTCCCAATTTCTTCTTAATGAACATATGGTCTTTCTTCCTCTATTAGCCTACTCATGCACCATCACCAACCATGAATGAATCTCCATGAAGCTAAATACCCATTTGTACTTGGTTGGTGTAAGTTGGGATTAGTGTTCCATTCACTTAAAATCTTATCTTTAATGTTGCTTTTTTCTAAATTCTTTCTAAAGGGCATAAATTACAGTCTAGAGCTTTGATTTTAATATTTTCTTAAAATTAAAAATATTAATGAGTTTGATGCATTAAGCTAAAAAATATCAATTTGGACACCATTAAAACCCTCGAGAGACTCTCGCAAAGTGAAAATGAGCTCCAAAATTTTATAGTGTGATATGTGAGAAAAAATGAAAAGGTAAGCAATGGGCTCAAGATATTATTATAATAAAATTAAATAAGGAGATCGTGATGATTATTGTACTAGGAGTTACATTGGGAAGAGTGGAGCATCTTTTCATAATAGATGAGACTTATTGTAGTTGACATCTTCATCATAAAGCACTAGTATTGGGAGTGGTTACTATCAAGGTTATGGGATTTAAGGTCCTATATCATTAGTTCGTTTATATTTTGTGTACATGTTCCAATGCATAGTGGGGCATGGGTTCTTTTCTTGTGGACCATGATTTTTTTCCACTCATTACATAAATTAATTGATCATTTCTTGTTTCCCTTGCTCTATATATAATTTAATGTATGACATAAGGTTTAAATAGTGTTATGTAGAAATAGCCAAAACATTAGACTAAAGAAGATTGAGTGGATTGGATTGTTATAATCTTGTTATGAATATTAATAAAAGTTTCATATCTCTTTAGTAGTGGGATTTTTTGAAAGGGTTTCTCCATATTATAATTCTGGTGTTCATGAGGTTTGAATATTTATTTATTTTCTCCACTATTTCATGAATATTATTTGGTATATTGTATGTTTGATTAGACTTAAAGTGCCTCACCATTAGTTGATACTCCTACTATATATTTACCTTGTTTGCAATAGTTTAGTCCATGTCAATAGTTGATTTGCACCCTTAATAACTTGGTGGGAATATCAAGTATTTTTTATTAAATATAATCAATAATCATTGTAAAAGAAATTTTAAATCAACTATTAGTCTAGAATGATTATTTGAGTGTTAGATAAACCATTTAAATTTAACCTTCATAATATTACTCTAAATATGTAGTTTTACCAACAAAATGAATGATATTTATGTCTATTACATGACAATTACAAAATCATGACTATAATTCTTTAAATTATACTCATAATCTAATTTAATACTCATAAGATATTAAATCATTGTTTTTCTCAAGAGACGTGTAATTAAATATCAAGAATATTCTTTAGTTTATTAGTCCACAAAATAATTTTAATATAGTCCATAACATTCAATTTTAAAATTCATAGAGTTGTTGGGATATTATCATATCACTAGCTATGGAAAAATTTAGGAAAGGGTGGGATATTACACTGCCCCCTATATTTGTGTGTTTTAGAGAAAATTAGCATGGAAGGTTTGCATTTCTCACAAATAAGAAAAAATCCTGAGAATAATGTACAATATTCTACTATATGTTTTCATATTGTTGAGTTATGCCTTGCAAATTAAATGTGTATCTTTTCCTCTACAACATTCCATTTATACATAGAACTATGGATTAATGGTTTTATTATATTATGATTGAATTATGCCTCATGTTGGAAATTCCTCTATCTCTTCTTTGCTAAAATACTTTGGAACTAATAGGATTCAATTGTGTTTTATGACATAGGTCTATATTACCACAATGATGTATGTATAGGTGTACATTTTAACTTGGTTAGCTTTCCTAGCAAGTTCTTCATTACAACAATCACTCCACCTTGTCACTCAATCAAGCCCACTAGAACATATATTGGAATTTAACCTCTTTCATACTAAAAGAAAAAGTAATCATTAATTATATTTAATTTACCATATAATTTGATCTAAGTAATGCATTTTATAAGATCTAATTGGTGTATTTACAAAAACTATTTTGTGTTTTGGGCATAGGTGGTCCTAGAAAATATGCATAAATAATAAGATAGACTATGGATTATCTTTTAAATATTGTTCACGGTTTTTCATGTCATATTTTTATAGGAGGTCCTCATAATTGGTATTCTTGTATGGTATTAGAGCCAAGCTAGGTGCATTTGACACCTATGTTGTGGCTCAAGGGAGTGTGTTGGAGAAATGATACACACCTAAGCCATAAAAAGACTCATCACAATGTGAGCCATTGGCTCAATAGTAGATCATCCTAACACCAAATGGGAGGTCCTAAGTTTGAATACTAGTTAGTCCATAGAAATTTATATAAAAGTCAATCACTAGTACATAAGAAGAAGAATAAGTACCCTTATAATTTTTATTAATACCAACAAATTATCCATTCCTCACATATGGCCGAATCAATGATTTCAAGCTCGTCAACATGTATATGTACCTCAATCTCATGACCCTCATATAAAACCATTTTATTAGATTTATTTAGTGTAAAATATTTAAATTTTTCATTAGGAGGAACAATTGAAGGTTACCCCAATATTAACCCCCCTCAACCTAATTTTTTTTTTTTTTTATGAATCAAATCCTTAATCAATTATTCCTTAATCCCATAAAATGTTGGTATAATTACAGTGCTCTACAATTTAATAACAGAATTCTTTCTCATTATATCTTTTGAGAATAACTTTAGATTTATCTAATGGCCTAATAGGAGGAAGTGTAATCATGCAAGCACTAAGTAAATTTTGAAGCACATTTTACAAAGGAAAAAGTTGGAGGCTTTAGAGTCATAATTATATTAGAAACATTTATAATGTATAGTTTGTAGAATGGTCATTTCCATTATTTTTTACTATCCTTTTGGAAATAATTTTTCTTTTCAAATTTACAAGGGTAAGATGATGTAGATGAAGCATTAGAAGATCCATAATTAAGTGTGGTAGCCTCTAACAACTCTAGTTCTTTACATTCATCTCACTTGCACATGCAAATGTTAAGAATGTATATACTTTGTCGATCCTTGTTTATAGTCAAAAAATCTAAAATAATAAGCTTCAATCTAACATTCATAATATTTGCATTGGCCAATTTCAATATTAAAAAATAGACCCAAATGGAAGATAATACTCTTAAATTTCAT
>VDFB02373365.1:198335155-198346473 GCA_007258455.2 Sequoia sempervirens
TTCAGTAACTTCGCCATTTGGTTTAAGTAAATTTGTTTTGTTTTCAACTACCATATTAATTCGAATCCTTTTATTTATATATATATGTATATAGGGGTGCGTAATTGTTCATGTAATTATAATATGTGATTGTTCTTCAGAATCTATCAATCTGATATATTAACAACAGATCCTTATATATATAAAATGCCTAATTGAGTTTATGTTGTTGCTGCCTCATAATTGGTATATTGTGTTCTGCGTTCTGATTTTATTTATATATTTCATTTGAAATATTTATGTTGCTACTATTTCATAATTTGTGATATTGATTATATATATATATATATGTCAATGAGTTTTAGATGTGCTGATTATAATATAATCTATTTTAAACAACAGCTTGTCATAATTTATTTAAATATATCTATATATAGAAGCACTACATAAACATATTCTTGTATAGCTTGTCATAATTTATTTATATATTTAAATATATAATTTATTTATATATTTAAATATATCTATATATAGAAGCACTCATAAACATGTTCTTGTATAAATATTATAAATGTAACTAAAGAGTACTGTGATCTTGGAATTGATTGTGTACGAAGAAAAATGAAGTGGTAGATTTTAGTAGGAAAAATATTATGTTAGTTAAATGACTAGAGAGAAATATAAATGTTTTGACAAGAATATTGAAATGCTGATTTCGTTGTGTTCTCAAAAGGTAGATGGTTTATTAAGATTGATTTTTGAATTGAGCTATGAATCGGTTGATTACTTAGTTGTCGTGGTTGTTGATTTTGTTAAAAGTTGTTTATTAGCCAAATTGTAAGTTTGTTAGGGTATCATGTGAGGAGAAAATTGAGGTCTCCCTTGGATGCCCTATTGGTTGATTTTACTATTGATTAATGTGGTTGATTTTGTATTGAATTGATTATGTTAGTTTGATTGAGCTCGAAGATCTCGTTGTGATGTTGCCACTTGTTATTCTATACTTGTTGACTCATAAATTGTGGATTGAAAATAGTTCTTTGAGACCTTGTTATTGTTGCCACTTCGATGGGGAACTTGTGTGTTTGTAATTTGTTAGTCTTCTAGAGGTCAGGGAAAGAGTTTTCTTTATGATTGGCTTTTCATGTTGGTTCTTTGTGAACACTTGATTCTATTATGGATTTATGATTATGTGGGTTCTAGCCTTGCACTGTGGAATTGTTATCTATGGATACTTCGTGCGAGTTGGTGTATGTCTTGCTTACGTGATAATTCATGTGGCTTTTTATGTTGTGCAAGTTCGCTTGCCCAGTTAGTGGACTGTTGAGTCTTTTTGTTGCTAGTAGGGGGAGTGGCTCTCAATGAGGGTCCGGTGCCCAAAGTGGTAGGTCTAGGGTAACTCATGAGAGTTTCTTAGTCTAGTGAAAAAACTAATAATTAATTAGGGGGTTTGGGTAGTATCTTGCATTAATTCAGATAATGTAGCCTCACTCATGGCTCAAGTGTTCGTTTAGGCTCGGGATGCGTGGGAAGACTTGTAATGGAAAGATCAACTGTCTTGTAATTTTGGAAGGTCTTGCTCACTTGGAAGATATGCTGATCCCACATAGTTTGTATGGGGGTCCGGTGCCCAGTAGAGGTGGTCCAGGGTAACCTAGGATGGGGGTCTGGTAGCCTAGGAAGGTTACGCTAGGGTAACCCATGGAAAACTATGTGATGACACTCCTCGAGCTATAACAACCTTGTATTCCTTGCTTGTTTTCCCCTTGTTCTTGTACCTCTAGAAGCAGTTGTTTCTTTATGTATGGTTTGTTACTTTTGTGTGTTGGAGTCTTGTTAGCCTTGTCTGCTTGACTATTTTTATGTTGTAGGTCCTTATTGTGATCTCCTAGCACGGGGGGTGGACCTTAGGGTCCACATGGTTGGGTGGAATGTGCTATGCACTCCATTGGGTTCCCAACCAAAGTTCGTGATGTAGGGAGTTGTACCATTTGTAGTGATTCTTGAGCTTTACAGAGTTGGAGCCAGTAGTGATGCAATGTAATGTAATATTTTTAGTTGTATCTCTTATGTATTTAATGTATCCTTCCCATGGTTATAAGGGAAGCTGAATGTAAACTTGTTAATAGTGTAATGATTTACCCCATGTTTGGGAAGTTGTTTATGTATTCATTGGTTCATAATATATGATCTTTATGGTGTTGTATATGTGAGCTTTATAGAGTTGGGGCCAATAGTGATGCAATGTAATGTAATATTTTTAGTTGTATCTCTCATGTATTTGATGTATCCTTCTCGTGGTTATAAGGGAAGCTGAATGTAAACTTGTAAATAGTGTAATGATTTACCCCATGTTTGGGAAGTTGTTTATGTATTCATTGGTTCATAATATATGATCTTTATGGTGTTGTATATGTGGATATATATATATATATAATGTAGTGGATGCAAATGTTCTCTTGTTATAGTTATTTTGTGATGTATATTTAGATTGTATGATTGAGGTGTTCGTAATGCAGACATGTTACCCTAAAGGACATTGTCAGAACTTATGTATGTTAGATGCATTAAATGTTAGTGTTGTATGATTTACATTTCATGTTAGTTCTTTTAAAAAAAAAATGTGTCATAATTGTTAGTTAATTGTGTTTTCCTTTGGGGTTATGTGGCGGGGTGTTACACAAGATCCTCTAAACATGTTTCCATAACAATACATAGAGGATAAATCATATGGAAAAAAAAGAAGAAAATTTTTAATCCCACCCACCACTATAAATAAGTTATTTTTGTGAAGCTTATATGATGGGGAAACATCATAGATAATATTTTGGTTCTAGAAATGTATAGATAGTTTCCAAAAAGTTGGAGTTAGCTTATTTTGATCTTTATGGACCAATAAAGAATGTTTTCATAGGGAAAATTTGATATTTCCTGACTTTCATCAATGATTTCACTCAAAATTATGGTTATACTTTTTGAAGATCAATTTTAAAGAATTTTATATTTCTAAAGTCTGTACACCAAGTTAATGATGAACAAAACAAATTAAAATAGGAGATCAAATAATGGGGGGAGTATACTTTAATTTTTTTCTCAATTGTTTACAAATAAAAGAGAATCAAAAGGTAACTACAAACTCAATATAATTCATAGAAAAATGGATTATCTCGAATAATAAGTAGAAGACTTCAAGAAAGAGCTAAATCAATGTTCAAGGGTGGAATTTCAAAGCTATGTCCCACTTTTATAAAGAAAATGACCAAAAACAATCTAACCTTTTAACTTAAATCATTATAAAGTGAAATACATGCCTAAAAGTTTTGAATAATATAAATTAATGAAATGTAGATTTTTTAGTATATCTCATATTTATATTTTTTAAAATATAAATTATATTTAAATATATATTTTTATAACATTGACACTATAATTTAGTTGTTGAGAAATGAGATTAAGGGGCCCTCCACTTTTTTTATACTCAACTTCATTTTATTTGCTTCAATTTTTTTTGTGTTTATAATTTAAAATTTTATTGCATCATGGATTAAGTTTTTCTATTTTAATAAATATTTTTAAAAAATATTCTAAGTTTTGTTTATTGTAAATAAAACTATTTTGAGGGGCTTTCAATTTTTTCTTAATTATTATATAATATTGAAACTGATTATATTGTCTTAACATAAAATCTCTTCTCTAGTGCACCATATTTTAAAAAAATGAATTTTTAATATTTTTTAGATGACCCGCTTTTAGTTAAAATAAAAAAGAAAATATAAACACTAATTTAAATATTTAAATATTCATATTTTTTCTAACTAATCTTATAGTTCTACTAAACAAGATTTTTTAGATTTTTAAAAATGTTATTTATGTGAATAAATTTTGTAAAAAAATTAATTTTTTCAACTAGTTTAATTTATTTATAATTTGACACCAAAGCATTGCTACATATGTATTTAGTGGATAGTTATTACTATAAAAGTTGTGGCCCAAATTGAATTTAGCTAGAATGGATTTGACCAAAATTGACATTCAATTGAAAATTATTAATTCATGCTGTGTTGATATGTTGACCTAAACCAAGCCACAAATTTGAAACTTCAACTTCAATCCTTGTAATCTTGGAGATAAATTGTGTGAAGATGCAATCCATGAAATACATTATTTGACCAATTAGAGTTTGACTATTCTTTTGAAAAAATATCTTTATAAGGAACATGGTCAAGTAAGAAACCGTTAATTCACTATTTTAGAATTTTTGAGAGTATTTCATATAGACACATTCCAAGAAATAATGCAAGGAAGTTTAATGGGAAGCATAAAAAATATATCCTTGTTGAATATGATGACTCTAATAAAGCTTATAAATTATGTGATCCCAATGTAGATGAATTCACATCTCTAGAGAAGCCATTTTTTAAGAAAAGTATCACCTTCCAAGTGTTTTTCATGTTGATTTTATTGAAGATAAGGATGAAAATGATACACCATCATGCTCAAAAAGGTTGAGCTAGAACTAGAAGACATTATTGAACCCATTGAAGAAAGAGATGGTATTGATGAACCAAATTCAAGCTCATCCAATCCACAATCCAATGTTCCCTAGTGAGAGATAAAATAATAAGAATAATCCCAATCAAATTATAGGACTATAATATTAATTATGCATTAATAAAAAGTATTCTACATGCTCATGAGCTAATCACTTTTTGAGGAAGCAATAAAGGAAGAAAAATGCTAATTTGATATGGATTAGGAGATGAATTTCATTTATCAAAACCAAATATGAGAGTCGGTGTACCTTTATCTATTGATAAATAAGCCATTAAATGTAAAAGAGTGTTCTTATATCTCAAATGATAACCACAAAACAAGAGTGGTAGCTACAAGCTATAAGCATTGTTAAAGTGTATTGAATATGTCCAAAAATTCAATATTTTTTGGTTGCACAACACATATTGAAGCACATTATATTTTCTTTTGTATTTTGAAACAAATTTTATGGAGGGGTGTTAGAAACATAAACTCTATTTCATTACAATCTCTAAACATATATTATATAGAGATAAATCTATCATGTAGGGACACATATCCATATTTTTTTCCTATTTAAAAGATCTTTGCATCCCTTAACTAATATTGAATATGTTTAGTACAAGCTCTCCAATTTCTACAATTGGGTCTAAATTTTTAGTCATGCTTATAGTGAGCATTATGTTTACCATTTATCTTTATAAATTTATGTGCATTTAGTTTTAGTCCAATTAGCTTATTTATTTGATTTTGATCATTGATCTATCATTATCCATTATCTAATCCTATCAAAACAATTCCAATATGGTTTGAACTAGGTCATGCCCATTGGTATGAGGTTGTCTTAAAAACTCTGATCACAATCCACTTAATTGTAAAATTAAAATTAAACATTTAGTCAACTAGCCCCATCTTACACTTTGGTATAAACTAAATTTACATTGAATATTCACAATTTGGTGATATGTTTGTGTATAAAAAGACATTCATTTGCACTCATTTTGATCATCATTTCATCATTTAATAATTAAAGATTGTCCATCTACCATTTCTTAACATGAGTTGATCACATATTAATAATTTCATGTCATCGTAGTGCATGCAAATTAGCTAGCAATCATTCTAGAACTCATGCACATGTTTGATACTTTTTTAAAAATTTTTTTATCAAGAAATCTTTAAGTACCACTAGAAAAAATTGAGAGTGAAACAAAATTATCAGCATTTAGTAGTATAATTATTAAAGACTTGATAAGGAAAATTTCAAAGAACATCATATGTTGAGTTTGCAAGTATGGGGTGAGTTCACATCCACAAACTAATTTCAGTTTTTTAAATTGACTTACCAATTAACGACAACCCTTTTAACTTTTAAAGACACTTGTTTTTTTAAAAAAGTTGAGTTTAATTGAATAAATCATTGAATTTTCAATATAGAAACCTAAATTCAAATTTTAAAATGATATCTAATACAAAAATATAAACTGCTACTCTTAAATTTTCATAATCTAAAAGTTTCTTAAACTTTTTGTGTAATTTTTAAATTAAAATATAATATTGATATCTATGTTGAAATAATTAATAAAATTTATAAAATACAAAATGATACAAATATAACGATTTTATTTTTTTATTAAAAGAGCAGAATTAAAACCCTGATCCCATACAAAACAGCATCATAAAACAGCATCATGTAATGATTTTGTTAAGCTATTTAAAATAAGAACTTATTTGTAAAAACAAATATATGACAATGCTTAACAATTTTAATTATAGAGACATTAAAGTGACTATAGCCCCTTACAGTAATGATTTGCGAAGCCAATGTCAATTAAAGACATCACTTTAAATGCCATTTGTCTCTTTTTGATAGCTAACAATTACTATTGAATTATGTTTAAACCTTAACTGCTTCAATAATCTTCAGCTTTGAAAATAGTCCAGGTAATCCCACTATCTTTACTACACTGAAGTCCGAAATTTGAAGCAGTTTCATCCATTCCTGTTTGCTCCTCTCTTTTCCTCCGTTTGCAAGGGCAATCATAACCAGATCCCCAACAATTTCAAAAGACTTACTGGGATTTGAGTCCTCTACCGTCATGGTTTCTGCCACTATTAGTCGTCCACTTTTAGGCAAAGCCTTGTGGCAATTTTGAAGTATCTTTATGCAGCTCTCATCATCCCAGTCTGTCAATACACTCTGCAGCACCCACACACATAATACAATGAAAAACTAAAATGGTAAAAGTAATGCATGCATAGCTCTTTCAAGAAGTGATTGTTATTAATTTTGATTTAAATAACATATTTTAAGTTTTTGACTTGTTTAAATGATTGAACTATCCTAACAAATCAAAGTTAAAAATATGACATCTAAACTTGTTGAAATTATAATTTACATTATTACCTTAACAAAAATGGCGTCTGCTGAGGGTATGCTATCGAACATACTGCCACCCACATTCTCGATACCTGCATAAATGATCAACTCTAAAACTGAACATTTAATGCATATACAAGATTTGGAGGAAGTGTTAAAATCTGGATTCACCTGCATCCCATTCTTTCTCATTTCAGATTTGTTGATAAGTTATTGGCTCTTGCTTTATCACACTGCACCTTTGCCATTTCTTACATGAAATGAAATCTGGGTTGCTACTATATTATATTAAAAATAAAATCTAAAATATTGGTTTTTTTAAGCAATGAATTGTTACAGACTATTTGTTTAACCTTAAATTAAAAAAATAAAGTTGTTTCTTCTAGCAATGATTGGTAATAAGTCAAACCCAAATTAAAGATGGGCTGGTCCTATAAGAGCTAGTAGTTCAATTAGTAGAGCACTCCAACAATAAATGGAAGGTCTTACGTCTGATTTCTAATTGATCCATGAAAGCTCAACATGATATCAGAGTCAGGCCAGACTAGGATCCCCAAATATTCTATCAGAGTGGCTTAAGGGAGGGTGTTATAATAAACCAAACCTGGACCAAAGATGGGCTGGTCCAATAAGGACCAGATGCTCAGTTGGTAGAGCACTCCAGCAGCAAATGGAAGGTCCTAGGTTCAAATCCTAACTGATCCATAAAACTTCAACATGGTATCAGAGCCAGGCCAGATTAGGAGCCCAAAACATTTTATTAGAGTGGCTTGAGGGGGTTGTTGGTAATAAGCCAAATCCAGACCAAAGGTGGGCTGGTCCTACAGGAACAATAGCTCAATTGATAGAACACTCCAACAGTAAATAAAAGATCTTAGATTCGAGTAAGATAGAACACTCCAACAGTAAATAAAAGATCTTAGATTCGAGTCCTTACTGATCCATGAAAACTCTTCAGAAATCTAATAGAACTTAAACAACAAACACATTCATATTTTTGTTAACTACAAAATGTCTATAAACCGGTTTATTTGAACATATAAGACCTGACCTACGTAATCATAGACAGCTTATACGTTGTGAACATTTTACTTGGAGAGCCGGAACTTATATACAGATAGCGTCTTATTGTGTGCTCAAGCTAGTGAGCAGATCTAAGCCTAGAGGGCGCATAAACTTCAGCTAGTAAGAGTTACTTGAGCTATAATACTTCTAGAATTAAAAAAGAAGAAAGAAGAAAAAAAAATCAAAGGTAGCAACATTTTTTGTATGATTAACTTACAAATGCAGAAAATTTGCTTGTGGTAAGTATGGAACAAAGAAAGAGTAGATTTACCTGGAATTGTTGGGGCAGTCTGAACAACATGAGGAAGATCAAAATTAATTCCATGGATGTGGGGATAAGCCTTCACAATGTGTTCCAAAGCCGTTCCTTTTCCTCCACCCATGTCAACCAAAGTTTTCACCTCCTTAAAACCGTCATAGCAACTTAGGATTTTCTCCATAACCAGAATTGTAATCGTGGACATGCAATTTTTGAAAACGTCATTGACAATCGGGTCGTCCTTCCCATATGCCCACAAGTCCTTTCCATGAGCCTTCTCAAATGCGTAACAGTCTTGAAGCACACATTCATGAAGATGGTGCCATGGTGCCATTAACACTGGGTGTGTGAGCATGAGGAGGAGCGGCACAAAGAGGCTCGATGGATTATTCTCCCTATACAAACCTCCCTGGCAGGGGAATCAGTGAGACCGTATCGAGTAGCTTGGATTCTCGCTGGTCTGAGTTTGGACAAAAATGCCTCTGAAGAGAGATAGTTGAGAATGAGAGGGATGCAGATTGGGAGTTTCAGTGGGAGTTTTTCTGCGATCTCGCTAAGAGAAAGGAGGATGCACTGGGGCCTGCATTTACACGATGATATCAGGAATATTATTGAGGGTAGAGCCCGGATTTGAGAATGAAGGTGGGAACAAACAGGTGAATGTTTTCTAAAACACTTGTACTCACCTGCACTCATTGCGATTGTCTTTACTTAAAGAGTGTTCACAAAGCAGATTTGGTGAAGCGGCTATCGTAAGGCACTCTGAGTGATTATATAGACAAATTTCGTATATATCCCGTAAGATGGTAGCTCACGAGATACAACATTTGAAGATTGTCTCCATTAATTCGGTTCTAGAAATCCCAGCTGACTCGTAAGACGTACAATTTGATATATTTCTTGAATGCTCGAAGAGTCGTGTAGTGGATTGGGAACTGCTCATTAATTTTTAAAAGTATTTCTTACAATTAATTTTATATCGGTAGAGGGCATCTTTTGGCACCTATCCTAATTATTATGTTTCCTAAATGCTTAGTGGGTATTGGGGACGTTGAAATTATAAAACCATCTTTGGGCAATCATTTAAGTGACAATGTACACTTTCTTGTTAGTGTATTCTACTCTAGTTAGGCTAACTTAAGCCTAGTTAGGTGTTGGATTTGACCCAAGTTGACTCATTCCCCATGAGGTGTCAAGATTGTTGAGGTGTCCAATCCCTCTTGACACCTCTCGCTTGCATAGAGGAGAGCAACTCGCCACCACTACAGGATGAGGAGTCCTCTTCTCAATCTATGGCATCTGTGTTTATTCTTATGGCATGTTTGCCTATTCTTGTGGTATGTGGTTGCTCATCCTTATGCTTTATATTGAGGGTTTGAGCTCATTATTCTTGGGTCAACTAATACAATTTTATGCTTGTTCATGTGCTTGTTTCTTATTTCCTAGTTCTTTGTAGTTTCTAATATGTATCAGAGTAGGTTTAGGGGGAGATAGTGCAAGCTTGGAGGTGAACAAATTATGTTGTATTTAATTAGTTTTATTCCTCTTTATTTGTTAACAATTTACAGGAAAGAGCGAATTGACCCCACCAGTTTGTGTAGCAATTCTTGCTAAAAATAATGGCATGTTTTTTTTTTAATTTTTAAAATAAAACATTGAAACAATGAAAATATAGGTGACTCAAAAGACGAATGTAAATATAGAAATACAAATATATTTAAAAATTCTTCTAATAAATCTTCAAATAATGAAGTTACTTGTGATGCTTTTATTTCTATTAACATTCTTGGTGATGATTATTTGAAAATTGATTTAAGGTGTCTTGTTTCATGGGACTTGTAATAAACAGTTGTACTCTAAATCCTTGATGATAACAAATCACTTAGAAATTTTGGTGTAGGAAAGGTAAAATTCACTTTAGTGATGTGAGAGTTAAATCTCTCTAAAATATGTTGCATATTTTAGTTATAATAAAAGAAAATCTATTTCAAAGATTAATAAATTTACTGTGCACAACATCATTAGTGAGAAATATTATAGAAAAGCTTGTTGTGCACAACACCTTCTTACCCTTCACAAGATGTATTTCTTTGTTTTCAGTTCAAAATGACAACACTTAATGCCTTAAAATCAATTATAAAATTTTCTAAACAAAAAAAATTGACTTAGTGACCAACCGTTTTAATAGATGAAAAACTCATATTTATATCATTCGATCTTCCATACCTTAAATCCATTGTCATTTTCTATCACATGGGTAACGTCTTGAAGTCATCAACAAATTAATGCCCTAATACAGAAATTGCGCCTTCAAGATGTGTAGAGATACCAAGAAGTGTAAAGAATCCTTTTGGGATTGTTTCTTTGGAATCAATTACACTTTCTTTGTCACCGATTTGAGCTGGTTTAATATATATTGTTCCTGTGACATAAAAGCTTCTATGGAATCATTCAATTACACGTATAACTTTAACAATAAATTTGAAGATGGTCTCTATTATTTCTGTTTCAACAAATCAGGTGACTCGTAAGACGTATAATTCGATATATTTCTTGAATGCTCGAAGGGTCATGTGGATTGCGGAACTGCTCGGTAGATTTTTTTGTGAAGTAGCTCTTATAATTAATTTTATGTCGGGTGGTGCCGTCTGATGTCTTTTTCAGGTGTCTATTACATTTATTGGTGTCTATTATAATTTAATTCATGTTTAAAGTGACTGATTTGATTTCTTTGACAGTCATCATATTTTTTTTTATCTATATTAACTAGCAATCTCACTTTCGTGTGCAATGAATATGCTGAAGATATGTGGAAGGTAGAAGAGTGATAAATGTGATATAGTAGTGAGAATTGTAAAATAAATAACTCTTTTATCTACTGGAATCTGCAGGTTTATTTTCAATTCTTCAATGAAGCTTCATTTATTTCAGAATGTTTGAGGTTGAAAGAGGCTAGAAACATTTATTGCTAGCACAGTGTAAAATTGACCGGGCCAACTACCCAATATTATAGAAGCGCTGGAATAATAAGAATCCACCTCTTATTTGTCTCAACATATTGAAATTGACCGGCCCAACTACCGAACAATTGATTTTAAGTAT
>VDFB02373365.1:198353616-198493350 GCA_007258455.2 Sequoia sempervirens
TGTGAGAAATTGATTTAAAAAATAGGCACCTTGAGAGGGATATCTCTTGGCGTATTTTATATACATTATTAAATATATATATGCTAGTTTAATAAATGTTTTATATTTTGCAGAGGGACAAGTTTGCATGATCGTAGATCAATTATCATTTGATCTCAACCATTCCCTGCCATCCCG
Organism: Sequoia sempervirens; assembly: GCA_007258455.2. Classification (NCBI taxonomy): domain Eukaryota; kingdom Viridiplantae; phylum Streptophyta; class Pinopsida; order Cupressales; family Cupressaceae; genus Sequoia; species Sequoia sempervirens. The sequence continues at coordinate 198,353,794 of VDFB02373365.1, forward strand.
TGATGACCCCACCACACTGTTTTGGTTGATCGCGATATCACGGGTGAGCGCCACGTGTCTCATTTAATGAAGCCGAGAGATGATAGAAATACTTTGATACATTTATCTGGTTTTAATACATTATGTAGCGGATTACTAAAGCATTTATGAGATGCACATGTTTCAAATCAATGGAGATGTTATAATCTCGGTAGGAAAGGTGCTTGATGGTTAATGAAAAAGCTGGTGACTATGTTGAACGAACATGATTACCGATGGTTGAGGTCCACGGTTTCCCACCATCGTGTGATCAGAAGTTGCGAGGTCTTTATCGATCATGATATCGTGGGCAAGAGCCACATGGATTTCCTTGGCAACAAAAAGTATGGTGGGCCCTTATTGCCATGATGGAGATCGTGTTAGTTTATTTTTAGGGCAGTCATTCGATCATCTGACCAAAGTGAAGGATCAACGACTAATATTTGAATCTGCATCAAATGCGATTACAAGGTTCTATTCTATAATTTCATATTTCTATTTAGCCATCCTAGAGAACTAAAAACTCAAGATTACAACTTCCCTCCTAGAGAACTAAGTGTTGAAGAGAGACAAGATATAGACACCAGACAAATGGCATATAGGTCATTTGTAGCAGACAATGAATTTTGATATACAGAGACTCAGATGCATGTATTTTGATGGAGTAAATGAAGACATCTAAGTTTCAGATTAAGATTTTGGTATCAGATGTTTGTTAAATTTATGCAGTTATTTGATTGTCTCCATTCTGATGCTTCTCTATTGTTTAAATTGATATAACAAGTTTATACTCAGTTTATCATTGTACATTTGCTATATATGTGTGATCTAGTTATTCAGTTGTCTAAAGTAGGGATTAAAATCTTTTAATCTTGATCATAGCAATTGGGAAGTGTTACTTGGATTAATAAGAAGAATCACATAACTAGAATTTCCATTCTATCTCAAGAAGAGTTTGTCAATTATTCACTTGCACGTTTACACAAGTTGTAAACAATTTTTGTGCTTGACAGTTTGAATTATTGCCATTATTGAAATCCACATTTGCAGATATTCATTAGACTCCATATACCCAATAAGGCATTGGTCTCCCCTTGTATTATTTTATAATTTTCATTATTCTTATTTATTTTACACTTACATTTACAAATACACATACATATGCATTTACTATTTTCATTTATTTCTCACGTAGTTTAATAGTTTGATCGATTTCATATTATATGTGTTGAAAACTTTAGAATTTCAATTACATTAATTTATGGATATGTTGTATCTATAACACTACAAAACCATATGATCTTTGCATTTACACTTGCATTTAGAAATACACATTTATATACATAGATATAGATTTATTTAATGATATGTTGCATTTATTGTTCTAGGAGAGCATCCAGTAATTGTATTTACATTTACATTTAAAATACATATACATACATACATATATATATTATTATTATTATTATTGTCATATTTGTCTTATGTATATCATTTATATTTAGTGTTCGAGAAACAACCCATTTAGGTTTCTTTATGGATAAAAAATTCATAAAATCAAATCTCCCATACATATTTTTGTTGAAACCTAGGCTTAAACCTCTCATTTCACATGCTTTTCTTCACAAAACTCTTGAGGACAGCAGCTATACCTTCTTTATTTCTCATCCTACGCCATATTCATGCATCCTAGAATTACAATAGTATCCATGGGGCCTCTTACACAAGCTACAACAATCATAAAAAGTGTAAGAGCCCCTTTATATCATGTTTGGACTACAAACCCTCAAAAATAGGGTAATCAGGCTGTATGTAAAGAAATGAAACTTTCTAACTCAAATCAGCAGCCCTCAAATCAAATTCAAATCAAAGCTAACACATATCTTCATGACCTGGAATTGATTTCACATCAAAATATTGCTGCATGTGACTGTGCAGTGCTGTATAACAGGAAAAATACATAAATTTTGAAGAAAAACACAGATTTTCAAATGTCAAGAGCTTGTATTTTAAATTCTCAACCATCAACAACCATTACAATGATCACTTTATGCCTTTAAAAGGCCTTTACACATCAACCACTGAACAACCACCTCTACAACTAAATTTTTAATCTTTTATGAATCACATGAGCAGCAAAACACCGCTAATTTCAAGGTTGTTAACATCACTATTGAAATGTTTTAAATTTTTGACGTTTCAAACATTAAAAATTACATCATTAAATTAGTTATGTAATGGCATAAAAAATTAAAAAACATCATGAATTAAGTATGTAACCACATAAGTCAAATATAATTCTATCCAAGAAATTAATATCAAATAGATAAGCCTGTCGCATAACTCATACATTTCAATGTCATTGATCTTCTTCTTCATCCAACTCTTTGTCTGTATCATCCGATCCAGATTTGACATTGTAAGGATTGGTCATATCATCATCATCATCATCAATATCAGTTTTGATAATGTCATCATCCACATAGATATCATCTTCATGAACATTAAATCCTACATCATCATGATCTGGTTCCTCCTCTTCGACATCTTTGTCAGGGACATCATCAACTAACTGTTGATCCTGATCATCATCTACATCATCTTCTAGTTCTTTGATATCTTCTTCTTCCACCACATTATACTTTATCGACCTTCCTTTTGGATCATGTCTAACAACAAATGACCAACTTGGTTTACCTGGAACCTCTAAGTAAAATACCTTCTCACATTGGCTTGGAAGAACATAGGGCTCATTTCCAGGTCGCTCGATCGACCTTGTATTAACCATGTTAAATCCCTTATCATGTTCAATAACAGTTCTCTCAGGATCATTTTCATTCAATCGTAGCTTGTACCATAGGATGACGAACATAATTAATCTGAAGGACTTAAAGTCACACTCAAGTATATCATCCAAAATCCCATAGTATCGATTTTCTGAGACTTCTAGGTGTATGTCGCTTCGAGATGAAACATTAGTCACCTGAAAGACTGTAGTTATACCAGAATCACAAGTTTTCTTCATTTCATCCAACATTTTGATTCAAAATTTATGACCATTGCACCACATAGCCTTGTGGTGTTTCACAATATATCCAAACATGCTAAAAAAATATTACAATATCGCTCGGTTGATAAACATATTTATTCTTGGCGAATGTATGCAAAGAAAACAATCTCAACATATATATACATCAATATAATTGAAAATAATTAAATAACATGGGTGATTAATATATTTAATGCATTACTGTTTACATCTCTTAAACCATATGCTAAAATCGAATTTCCCTTTGTGCTAACATTAGGTCTCCATTCACGATGAGCTTCTTTAACCAATGAAGCCACACCTTCCCATGTTAATGCTGCGGTGACAGTTGTTGACATTGTTCAATCCATCATAATCAATCAAGATTGTATCGTGCTTCAAAATGTAGTGCATCCCACTCTCGACCAACTATACTTAAAAAAATTGAGATTCACAAAATGGTATAATTGGTTAAATACCACGATTATGCGACCTTGTTTATAGTGATGTATATTGAAGATTAAAAATTAAATAAATTTACAATATACATAAAAACCATATGTAAAATATATTCCAGTGTCTCCATGACCATCTTATAATTACCTCACTTTCCTCAATCTACCTTTCCCCATCAGGTACTCCCCTTCAAATTTGTTAATGGAGTTGGGATCCCAAATGCGATCTACATGGATCTTTGCTGCAAACTTAGGAAGATATTCACTAATGTACACCATAGTTTTGTATACCATATATCCCTCCACCATAGAACCCTCAGGATGTGCTCTTTGTCTAACCAAATCCTTAAAAAATTTCAAGTGCCTCTGAACCATCCACATTGACCTTGTGTGTACAGGTCCACACAATTCAATCTCCGCAACTTGGTGTATGAGGTAGTGTTCTTGTGCATTGAAAAATTTTGAAGGTAGACACTTTTTAATTTCACACATTAGACGAGGAATTTTTCTCTTCCAATAATTTATATCTTCTTTATGGATTTCTTTAGATGAAAACCATCTAGAAGTGATTCAAGGTGCAAATATATTAATGAGATTTAACAAAAATATACAGTATATTACATAACAAGTAAAACAAATGGAAATTATAAGATGTATACAATGAATTGAACAAATATTGCTACTTACCTCATGTATTTTACAAGATCATATATAACTTGCTTGACATTGTTGTCGAAGTTGTCTGGGAGAGATAGAGGTAGACGTACTGTAACAATTATAAAATGATCTTTTCATTATTTTTCTAAATGTAGTAAACATAATACACTGAAAAGTACATGCATTATACAAGTGTATATAATATACTAGAATAATTACCTTAATGAAGGTATGCCAATCATGCGTTTTCATCCCTGACCCAAATTCACCTATCTTTGTTACTATATTGTTTATGTTCACAACAAATCCTGTGGGAAATCAAATTTTTTGTATGACTTATTTTATAGCATTGCTTTGTTGCTCCATTAATAACCAAGGAAGGACACTTATATTAATTTGGTCTCCATCGCTATTTAATTGAATGGCATTTTTCATTGCATGATTGGCTTCTTGAATGTCACTACAAATTTTGACAATTTTTTCTTTGTCATGCCTTCCATCCAATATTTTCCATAACGTTTCCAAGTATAATTCTTTCCGGTATGCATTGTATCAAAAAAATGCACAATTTGTAGCTGCTCATAGTAGGGCAACCCGTCACTAAGTCATGGATAACTTCTCAGTCCCTATGGAAGCCGACCATTAATTCCTTAACGACCTTCATGAAGCATATAAGTTAAAAAAATTAACAATGAAAATCATTATCAATTACAACATGAGTAAACACAACACAATATAAAAATATAAATTCAAAACATATCATATATGATAGATAAACAATTTGATCCGATGTATAACCTTGAAAATTAATTCTATTATATTCCAACTTCCATAGGCGAGGTGTCATTCTTCGTGGTTTTGATGTAGTCTCTTCTTTCCCCTTGAAAAGATGTTTTTCAGTAGTTTTATAATTATGATTTCTATGGAGGAAGTGCCTATACTCATCAAACACCTGCTTTCTTGAACTTGTTGAACGACAAGATTTGATCTTTGGACCACAAATTGGACATGCAAATTTTTTGTTTGTTTGAAGACCTGCAAGATCATATATAATTGGATTAAATATGCCAATTTTTAGAATTTATAATGAATAGATTATTTTAAAAATAAGCATGATATCTACTTCATAAAATTAAATATTGTTAAAGTGTAGTCGAACGTTATAACATACCACAAAAATGTGTTAGCCCTGGGGCATCATGAATTGTCCATACAAGCATTGCATGGAATTGAAATTGTTTTTGTCCTATTGGTCTAGAGACGTCATACATAGTGATGCCATTCCATAACTTTAGTAACTCGTCAATAAGAGGCTCGATATATACATTCATAACTTTAACTTGGTACTTACCTAGTTGAATGAACATAAAAATTACATAATTATTATAACCATTTTACTGCAATATATATAAATTAATGTACATGACTATTGAATGAAAAAAATATGTCATTATGTAAAAAATAAGACAAATGAGATACTACTACGTTAAAGAAAATTGATGTAAACAAATACCTGGAACAATCATTGACAATATTATGTGCTCCCTCTTTATTGACATCCATGGAGGAATGTTATTGTTGATAAAAAAACCATGCCACACTGAGTAAATAGATCTCAAGTCTCCAAATGGATTGACACCATCCGCTCCCAATGAAATCCTGAGATTATGAGGTTCTTCTTTAAAGTGTCGCCATTTTCCTCCATGTCCCTAAATGTAGAACCATCTGTAGGCATTCAAAGAATGTCATCTCCATTTCTATTCCGTGCATGGTAATCCATAAATTGCGCTAAGCTTTCGCACCTAAATAATCGTTGCATACATGGAATAATGAGAATATAACAAAGAACCTTGCGAGACACCTTTCTTGTTAGTTGATATGTTCGATATCTACTAATATGACATTCTGGGCATTCTGTTGCAAATTCATGTTGTTTATGATATCTAATATGATCATTGGGACATGCATCTATTGCTTGATACTCCATTTTGATATCTTTCATAGTGCGAGATAAATCTTGGTATGAGCGAGGTAAAATATTTGATGGTGGTAACAAAAATTCACCAATCAATCTACAAAAAAAAATAATTTGTTAATATAAAGAATATTAATGGTACACATTTCATCCTTTATTTACTAGTGATGAACTAACAACAATTAAAATAGATGAAAAAAGATGACATATATGACATACCTTAACATCCATGAGATTGTTATGTTTGATAAACCATTCATAACCTTCAAGTTCAACAACAACAATACAACCGAGAGAAGAGTTGTTTGGGAGCCTTCATAAAGGGGCTCGTATGCCTTCTCAAGTACAGGTAAATCATGAACATCATCAAAGTCATCTTGATCACCATGATTGATCATCTCTACCACTAAATGTTTCATGGATCAATGTATCTATACCATCATCTTCAACTGTGTTTTCAAGCACATGATCATCTTCTTCCATAGGATCATTAACTTCATCTTTGATATTCACAACTCCATGTTCATCTGCTTGCAAAACCATGTTCTCCGGGCCGTGATAATCCATATCATGTGCCCTAGTGTGCCCCACCTTTATAATAATGATAGACACAAATAAACCATGATCATGATCAAGACATTATATATATATATATATAAAATGTTAAAACGATATAAACATTTACAAATTCAATCAATATAAACACATATAATGAACAAATTACCAATGGATGATAATCATGCCCCCTTCAATGTGACCATGCTGCCTACAATGTTTCTTAGCTGTTGTGATTAAAAGTCATCTCATCTTTAAGCCCTTGCAATTATTGCAAGGACAATAACATTTCCCATCACCCTTTCTTTTCAATCTAGCCCACAATCTAAAGTGTCTCTTCATTTTGTTCTGGACTAATATTATTTAACATAATTTTTCTTTACCAATCTTGACTATTTAGATCTTCAAAAAATATCAAACTCACACTCCAATAATTTTTATTCATAGACAAGTAACACAATCTAATATTTCTGATATTTTACACCAAAAAAATTTGGCATGCAACCACCCCTGCAAAAGAGAAGATAGTCTGAAGTTAATGACCCCAAAAAACACTTTAAAATGCTAATTACAAAACTTATTAAATTATGATTTTACTATGATTTCCAACCGTTAGACTCCTAAAATTAGAATATTGAACTTGATCACAAACTTCCTACAACGATGGAGGTAGCGAGCTAGTAAGAGCAAGTGACCCATTCCTAAGGAGAAACAAGTCGGAATCATCATTGCTAATGTCAATATGAATTTATTGTTTTAGTTAAAGATGCAATGTGTCACTTCTTATGACAAGCTTATCCCTGGGGCCCTCAACATTGAGAGAGCCCTAATCGCACAAGGAAGCACACACTAGTAGAATTTGGCAAATAAATGACTAGGTGACTAAAAATTTTAGTCACAACAACTAAAAATGACTAAATTCTGCTCATTTTTTGCAACTCAACTATAAATGAGTAAATAAATTACTAGTTTGGTCGTTGATTAAAAATTATTTAGTCACACAAATAAGAATGACTAAATAGTTAGTCATTTATTTAGTCACAATACATTTGAATAAATCATTTAAGGAATCAAGAATATAGCCCGCCAAAATACTCTAAAACTTTAATAAACATACCCTAAAACTTTTGTCAAAATCTTATTTTTAGGCATGGCCCACCAAAATGGAGTTTTCATTTTAATAAACATACTCTAAAACCTTTGTCAAAACATTATTTTCAAGCACAGACTGCCAAAATGGAGAAGTGTTTCAGTAAAGAATGATAGAGAATAGTGAGGAGATGTGCGTGAAAGGAGGCATAAGATTTATTGCAGCTTATCTCATTCCTGCTCTGCTAAACAAATCTTACATTGTTCCCGCTACTATTTGTAATCTAGGTATTTACTTGACATATATTTGCATAATCTCAAATTTCCTTCAGAGGCTTTTGAAGTATCAATGTATCCTATATAGGGTTTAGAATGATTTCTTTTAATTAAAAAATAAATAAATGATGTATTTCCCTGTAATTAGATAATGTGGAGATCTCCTAAATCTGCCCCAGCACATTATCCTCTTTGGCACTGCATTCATTACTCTAGCTACTAGGGTTTTGCATGTGACATCTTTAATATCTTCATGACTTTGGCTTTTAAATAGATCTCAATCTTTGCATTAATCCTTTTCATGGTAACCCTTGAGTTCCATAATCCACCTTCAATCTCCTCTAAGAACATTGTCTTAAGCTAGACTGCATAGTATGCATATAAAGCAAGTCCTTCATACTTGCCATTGTTCCAAACCACCACTCACTGCCTTGCTTAAAATGTTGCCTCCATAATCACAATAGCATATTTTAAAATCATGGTTGCCAGTGATTGACCATTAAGGTCACCACTTTCATCAAGATACAATGATATTTTTGTCTTCAAACTCAAGGCATTATGCAAGATAACATTGTGAATTGTTTGTTGTGTACGATTTGATTTTCTTGCACATTTACTACTTTGCTAACTTCCTTTAAGACTGGGTATTGCACCCTCGGCTACAATCTCAAACAACTCACTCACTATCACTTGAAGATTCCTTTCATGAGAATCCTTCTATAAAATTAAACTATGCCCTATAGACTGCCTACTTACTACAGGGGACTCATTGTTTCATGCTATTGTAGATCTTCAGATCCTTCAACCTTATTGACACTACTTCACAGTCCACAAGGTATTATTCACTATTCTCCCATATTTAATGAGTCTCAAAACACTGCTCAAACAGGAAATCCACTACCTCCATTATACAATGGCTAAGAAGAAACATTGAACCTATGATTACCATTGTTACTTCATTTGGACAGTCATTCCTTGATTGCATTTTCCTTGTTTAACACTATCAAAAGCATTTGAAAAACCCTTAAGGTCAGCAAGAGGGTAAGGAAACTTATTGTTAAAATATCTACTTTATTATGCAAGGTTTGAGCTTTATTATCTTGTCATTGCTCAGCCTCTTTTTGACTGTCACATCTCAAGTGACTGCCATTCTTCTTACCATATTCTTCTTACCATAGATTGCATTTACAAATGTCACTAAGCTACATAGTGTGCTTGTTATTGGCTACAATCTTTAGATTGAAAGATTTTGTTATTAGCTACAATGTCTCAATCTTTCTGGTATTGCAACCTCACTAATCCGCTATAATTATTATTTATGTTTCTACAGAGGCCTAGAGTTTGTACCCTAATCATGCTCTTACCAATGCTTCTGTTGGTATTAAAAAATAACCTTAAATCTTGGGTCAGGAAATTAGTTGTCTTGACAGGGTTGTGGTATGATCTTGGATTGTATCCTAGAGTGTGTGGGAATCTTGTGTTTGATCATTAAGGTATGTAAATCTAATCAGGGAAATGTATCCTATATAGCATGGGTATTTCTTTAATACTTTCCATAATGGTTATTAGCAGATCACATTATCATAGTTTGTGATAACCCAAGATTGCATTCAAGTATGTAACAAACTTGGTTTTTAGTTTAAGCTTTACACTTTTAAGTAACATTCATAAGGTTTAGAAAATCTTGATCACTCTCTAGAATAGCCCATTAAACATGGGTTGTTTTTGAATGCACTACATAATTGATATAACACAACCACTCTGCATATCAACCAGAGTTATAGGCTCTTTATTGCAGCAAGAGGTAATCACTCTTGGATCATGCTATAATTACATCATAACCTGTTAAACTTGAGAGAACCTGAATGCACCCAATAATGATTGACACCTACATTATACAACCTAACTTAACTACATTATATGAGTGCCTCAATATATATCACAACATAGCCACATTAAACTTGGGTCACACATGAATGCATCCTGTATTTGTTATAACACAACTGTGCCACATGACCAATAGAGTTATGGATCACATAATTACGGTCACAAGAATCTGTTCCTTGGTTGTGATCTTATGGTGATTCCATACAACAAAATCTAGACATGAAATTCTCAAAACCCTAAACCTCTAAAAATGAAATTTGATGACATGTTTCTTTAAAATATGATTTTAAAACCTAGAACTACAAATCTAACTTCACAACTAAATTCTGCAAAAAGACAATGACTACCCTCAACCTGGCGATATCTTCTTGAATTTTTTCTGATTTTTCGCAAGAAAATCATCCTTAGTTCTCCACAAACTGTCTCAAGTAGAGAAAATTCACATGTATAGCAAAACACCGTCGCAATAAATCAACGAACTCACTTTTCTTTATGTCGGCCACAATTTTGATTTTTTTCTTATTTTTCATTTTTGTCAAAATTTTGACAAAATTGCTAGTCAAAATTTCAATGAAACTCAGGTTCGTCAAAATTTTGACGAACGTTGGGGATAAAATTTTTTAAAATTGAAAATTACACATCAAATTTTACAAGCACCCAACAATACATCAAATTATACATATTTCATTAGATTTTGCAGTCAAATGAGTGTGGGACCAGTCAAGCACTAAGTATTTGCCAAGCTTTTCAGTGAAATCTCTTGAAAGACACATTCCAAAGACTGGAGGAATGTATATCACTACTACTTCCTGTGTGACAATTTGGCTTGGATAGTAGAAAAGGGTCAGAGACAGATCTTTTATCCGACCAACGGTCATAACCTTCTTCCCATCCAGTTGCATGATTCCTTTTTCAAGGGGCTGATACTTAAGTTTCAAAGCATCCATCCCTTGTTTTGGTATAATAGTCGTGCTAGCCCCCGAATCAATCATATTATTATGCAACAATTTATCTCCCACTATAAGTGTTAAAAATAAAGGTGTGGGATTTTTTTTTCTTACCTCTTTCTCTTTCATGTTGCCTATATCATTTTCATAAGATGTTGCTTTTGGAGCCTGAGGGGGTAGCTTGGATCTTTTGTCTCCGCTTTTATTTCATGGATGAGTTGTATCCGCTTGTGGGATTTTTTCTTCTTTCTTTAACACTTCTTGAAGCAACATTTTTTGTTCAGGAATAGATATGACATCCCACAATGATACATTGGTAGGCACCCTTTTCAGTTGCTCCACTACATTTAGCATCCTGACTGGTTGAGTCTTAGGCTTATATAGTGGTATTTCTCTTAGCTTCAGAAGGGAACATTCCATCGTGACTGGGCTTGGTGACCTATCTGCCTCCTTCTCCACCAATGGTGTGTTATGTGGCTACAAAAAATGCTGGACAATGGGTGATAAAGCCTACTTTTCTTGCAGGAATGGTTGACAAAGCTGTGGACACAAAAAAGATTGTTGTATGTACTCTCCTGTGAGCCTTCTCTTTGATCTTGTGTTGTAATATGAATGTACTTGTGGAACACCAATAGTTGGAGTTTCATTTGCAAACACAACATCTTCCTCTTCTAACCATGAGAACAGAGCTTGGTCGAGTGCAATGTCTAGCTCTTGCTCTAGGGACATACCTTGCATTTATGCTCTGAAATGAGTGTTTTCCATTTCAGAATATTGGTACTCATCCACATTTAGGAGCATTCCCTTGCTTCTTTGTTCTACTATCCTTTGTTGCATATTCCCCCTTGGGAAATTTTAGGGCATATGGATATCGTTGCATGGGAAGCACCAAACATTTTTCGTCTTCCGCCAAATTGTTCTAGCCCGGGACTAGCTCTTTACTTGGGCTATCCTTGACTATCTACAATGGCATGGTGACTAGAACTATTTTATTTTCTGATGACGTCTATTGACCTCCTCCTCTAGAGGATCCTTGATATGGACTCTACTGATAAGATGACTTCCCTCCACCATAGGCTTGCGTAGTCTGCTTTGGAGGCATCACTTGTTGTTGTTTGATAATGACCAACTCATTAGTGAAAGTAGGCATGAGATTCTTCATGTCATTGATATCTTCTGCCATAGAGGAAAAGTATGGCATGCTTGCTTGAGTAGTGGGATGCACGTACATAGAATGTGGGGCGACCGATGTCAATTGTGCAAAAACAGTGCTTGGAGTGGCTTCTTCCCAAGGACCATTAGATATTTTTGCAAATACTAGCATCGGGGTTTGAGGAAGAAGATTTTTGACATCGATTAGATTGTTCACTATGTGCATCACCACCTCATATGCGTTGGGAAAGATATCCCCTTCTATGGATGTTATCATAATTGTGATATCTAGGTTGAGGGACTTCAGATAGAACATGAATGCCATGACGGCCTGAGGTTGAGTAGTCATGGGGATCCTTTGCCAGGTCTTATGAAATTTAGTGTTGAAGTCACTCATAGCCTCATGTAGAGCTCTCTTGATGGTAATTTGTTGTTGCAACAACAAAGAGTGGTCTCCTTTCTCTGAGAAGCATTCAAACAGGTGCTCTCCAAGCTGATCCTAGGAGATGATAGAACCCGAGGCCAAAGATTGATACCAATCTTGGGCCTTTCCTTTGAAAGAGGTGGCTATCCTCCACTATATTATGTACCCTACATACCTTTGCTATATCTTGAAGGTGTTCAGAAGGGGTTTTGAAGTCTTCTCCAAAGAATCCTGGAATGGCCTTGAGGGTGTTAGCAGGTATGGTAGGCCATACATCTGGAGGTGTGGGTGGTTGTAGTAGACTATCACTATCCCACATTACAAATTTTCTAGGAGCAAGGGGAGGTACATGAGCCATAGAGAAAAGATTCCTATGAATTGGGTGTACAGGTATTTTAATTTGGAAGTTTGAGCCTCTGGGTGGAGTAGATAAAGCTTTGGATATTGGGCTCTTGCTTCTTACTCTCTTGCTCCTTACAGGTGATACAAAGCTTGTAAGTCTTCTCTTTCTAGGGGATGAGGTAGGTAACTGAGAATATTGGAAGTGACCTCTCGATGATGCTCTTGTTTGGACTCTGGGCATGAAACTTCCAGTTTCCTTCCTTAGCCTCATTTAAGAAATATTTTTGACTTCTAATCAGACGTTTGGAAAAATTCTTGTCCCATCGAGCATGCCAGAAAAAGAACTGTTGATCATCAAATCTTGCACCTCTCTGATAGTCTTATGGGAAATTTAGTGAGTGGGGGACAAATTACGTCTCACAAAATACCTCCAGGATTTTTATAGAAAGCTGGCTCTTCTATGGGGTTTGGAGATAAGGGGAGAAGAAAATGTAAACATAAAACATAAAAGCCAATGCGCCAAAGCTTTTACAACATTTTAAACCCAAATCATTCCTATGAGTGATATAATTAGACATAGAACACCACAACCCTTCATTGTTGGAAAGACAATGAACAAAAAAGGCTAACTTCAAGCACAATGCATACTTTCAAATCTTTCCACATGCAGTGTTCATTAAGGTCTGATCAAACATAAATATTTCTGGGGGTAACAAAAAGAACGTTTAGAAATTACAATAAAATATCTCTCCTAATACATCATAATATAGTAAAACAATGACCTTTCATAAAAATAGAGAAGTCCAATGACATAATCCAATTTTCACAAGTCACTATTCTACAATATGCACATATAGCATGGAAATCAGCTACTTAAACTATTCAGATTCAACTTGCAAGACACAATGTTTCATTCAGGATGATGATATAAAGAAAGAAAGCTTGAAAAAGGCCATACATGCACAATCTCAACAATTTCTTCTCAATAATTCATGCTTCAAATATAAAATGAACTTTAAAAAAGAGGTCAGATGAAAATATAACAATAGTTTAAATCTTTAAAGATATAACATGCCAGATAAAAGTAGTTCTGTAATTATGCTTTTGAAAATAATTCTATATCCTAAGAAAACTAAAGAAAATTTTCCTTAGCCAATGAAACTGAAACTTGGAATCCAACCCCTCACTATGCCATCGTTCTCCTTAGATAGCTGCAGAACAAAAAGAACACACTCCCTCGACATAAAAGTCAATACTACCAGGTGTTGATGGTTAATGGTGCATGATCCGATCATAGATCTTTGGTTAGGTCACAATGGTCTTTATTCATCAATTCTCATCTGCCGCATTGATGTTTTTCAAATATTTAGGAAAGATAGAGGCCTGTAAATGATCAAATCCTAAAAACAACAGCCTGAAAAAAGGTGTAGTTGACTAATCACATCACCTAGAGGCACCGACTCAAAGCTTCCATCCTAAAAATCAAGAAAAAAAAGGCTAGCCAGCTCCAAAAAATTCCCCAAAAGATATCACTCTGTAGGAGATGTAATCTGCCCATAGCGAAGAGGTGATGTGTCAACAAGGTGAAAAATTTCAAGCTCATGAATATAGCTCCCAAGAAAATTCCCGATGAGCCAACACATGTCCTGAACTCTCTCCTGAAAGGAAGAAAAAAGATGAAAGCTGCGCAACCACCACGTGGCGCATTGCACACCTTTCCGATAATTCTACTTGAGCACGGGTGTACTCGAAACTAAAAACATTTATACAAGTCAAAAATGAAAATGACTAAGGCAAAAACACTTCAAATTGTTGTTATGGTTTTCCACAAACCCTTATCTCAAACAACGAAACACCCTTCAAGAATAAGGATGTGAAAGAGATATGCAGAAGATTCAACATCCAACATCGATTCTCTACCCCATATCATCCCAAGGGCAACAGTCAAGTTGAGGCTGCACACAAAACCATCTTGAAAATATTGAAGAAAATAGTTAATGAAGCTGGTCATGACTGACATTTTCTCTCTAGGCTTATTGAACCAGTATTTGCATGCCAACAGGTGCAACCCTGTTCTCCCTGGTCTAAAGATCAGAAGCCATCTTGCCTATTGAGGTTGAGCTCCCATCACTGCAAGTGTCACTACAGAACTTGGTCACATATGAAGAATACAAAGTATTTCAACAGAATGAGCTAGAATTCTTGGATGAGTGTCGTCTTGATGCTCTTAACCACTTGCAAGTGTATCAAAACTGACTGAAACAAAGCTATAACAAGAAGATCAAATGTCGGTCTTTCCAGCTAGGGGATCTTGTCCTAAAGCAGAATTAGAAAAGCCTTCCTAATCAGGACATCAAAGGAAAGTTTTAGCCTAACTAGTTAGGTCCCTTTGTCATCACAACAAGCTATAGATTAAGAGCATATCAATTGTCAACACCTGAAGGTGAACCCTATAGGAACCAACCAATATCTTACATCTTTAAAAGTTTTATGTCTAGTCTTGAAGGGTGTAAATTTGAAAATAATTAAAAATTAAAAAATGATCAAAATCTAAAAAAAAGAGAAAAAGGATTGAAAATAGTAAAGAAAAAAATCATCCTCTAGTGAAAACCACTTAAGTGGCACTTTGGGCAAGTACCTTGGTGAAAAACTAGAAAAATAGGCACCTTGCATAAATAAAGCACCTCCATCTATTCTTTGGCTATTTATCCTACCATTCTTTGCAGCACCCTCCATCCATCGCATCATTCATCCTATTTATTCCATCACCCATCCGTGTCCTTATCATAGCTTGATGTTGTGAAGTATCACAATCCCTTAAGTATTACTTGGCATATTTCAACGGTTAGTTTGTCTTGCATATATTGAAGTAGTTTATAATGTCATGCTGGGGGAAATTCGTTCTGGATCACATCAGGTTCTTGTGTATCTTAAGGTTGTCATAAAACACCAAAAAATTTCATAAAAAAATCATCAAAAAATCCAAAAACATTTGCAAAATCCTGTATAGCTAAAATCCAAAAACATTCAAAAAATTGTAAAAGAAATATCCAAAACATCCAAATTTAATAAAAAACCCTAAAAAGGTCAAACATCAAAAATCCAAAAACAAAACCCTGTTGAACTACATCATCTCTGAGCTTGAACGTAGGAAATGCCATCATTGATGTGCCTCTGAGACACCCTAGGTCAATCCTTTAGGAGTTCGTCATAATAAACTAACATCTTATCAACTCTTCATTTCTCATCTTGTATATAAGTTGAGTCATTCGAACTATGTGGTCTCTGCATGTATAATGTAGGCAAGGCTTATCTTTGATTAGCCCTCAGGCCCCTAGGATAGGGTCTCTTAGGTTGGTTCTTGGTTGAAACTATTGGATACTAAACATTCAAATATCTTGAAAAACCCAAAGCATTCAAAATCTTTGAAAATCCTAAACATTCAAAATCTTGAAAAACACAAGCATTTGAAAATTGAAAATCCAGAAACCTTGGAAAACCAAAACCCTAAGCCTCAAATAACCAAAAACAAAAATATTTTCATAAACATTCAAAAACATCAAAAACAACTTCAAAACATTTTCAAAACACCAAAATAATTGAAATATTCCAAAAAATTCCAAAACCACCCATTTCATCTCACTTTCACCCCAATAAACCTTCACCCATAATAAATCGATCGTCACCTTCAACCTTTGGAAAAGAAAGTAGAAAGAAAGTATCGCAAGTCGTAAAGTGGAAACCTAAGTGTCAAAATATAAAATCTAGATCATAGGTAAATGCATCGATGAAGTTTGTATCAACAACTCATCATAGCATCATCATCCTAACATTAAACAACCCCTGATCAACATGTCTTAGGATGTATCCTTTCTGCGATGGACATTAGTATCATAAATCACCTTAGCTAAACTTAAAGCTAGGCAAGAGATATAGATAACACTAATTGTTTGTCTTTGATCTTTTCTTACGATTTATCTTATTGACCCATTCTAAGGACCTTTTGATGATGTCTATTGAAATGATTTAGAGAGAAAGGAATGGGGCATCGATCATTATCTTTCGTTTGCTATGCTTGTGGGTATTCTTGTAAAATAATCTTGGCACATACTTGATTAGTTGTGTGTAGGATGGTTGTTTGGAGTATGTTGTTGACTATTGCGTATGCTTTGGTCCAATATATTCTAGGCTTCTAACTTACATTCCAATGAGGTTTTCGTATGTCAAGGTGTGAACAAGAATTATCCTATCTGTTTTCCGAGTCAAAGTCTATTACACTAGATACAACACTATCCTAGTTATTAATACCTTGATACACCATGTCTATGTGTTATATCAAACAATAAGGAACAACAAAAAATCCCAATCTCGAGAAACAAGCAAATCATCATCATGCATTTCTCATCACCATCTCTAATAAAGTCTCAGTGGATCATAGACTTGTTGGATCTTTTGAAGCAATCATCAAAATCAATGGTCAATCATTCTTGATTCTTCTATCTTCTCTCCATGCTAACCTAGTATCATGGCAGTCAACCAAAACATCATCAATGCATCCATCCTGCATCCATAAATCATCAGTATAAACATAACATATCACATCATCCATCTTGCATCATCTTTATCATTTGAGTTGTGATGAATAATATAGATTTTTTATTCTAAACATCTTAAATCATTGCATCACATATCATTAACATATATCAAATATCATATCATAAGCATAACATCTGCATTTTCCATCCATACATCCACATGCATACATCACATCATAAAACTTCATAGAAAATACACAAAAAGAAATGCATCCATATCATTTGCATATCATCCATCCCATAACATGTCATGAAAAGATACTGAAAAAGAATATAACATTGCATCCATTCCATTTCATATTGTCACATATCGCATAGGCATAAATAAAGTTCATCCATACATAATCAAATATAAGCATAGCATATCATCTCACATCATATGCATCCATACATTCATAAGCATGAAATAAAGTAAACACATTGCATCACATCGAATCCATATCCATATCATATATATAAAAAAATGAATGTCATGGTACAATATCTGAATCAGTGTATGTATATCAATCATAAATAAAATATCCATGAGGCTATCAAAATGGAGCCCATGAATGTATATCTATATCAAAGAATTGGGAAAAAAATTAAAAAGTGTCTCTGTAAAAATGAGCTAGCCCTAATGGCTACTCCCCTCTCTAGCTTGTCTCTCTGACTGATCCTCTGCTTGGCCATGTGCCCTAGTCCTCTAGGAATAATTAGGCTATCTAAGTGCTGTGGGGACATCCCTATGGTAATGCATCCTATAATAGGCTATTTCAATGACAACCTCTCTATATAACCTGGTTGACACTGTTCACCCCTGAGCTGTAGCTGTCATAGTCTCAAGCTATTGACGACACCTGACCTCCTATGCTAACTGCATCTCTACAGTTTGTTTGAGATGCTACTCCTGGTCCCACTCTACTGTGATAGCCACAACCTACTGTCTGGCTTGGTCCCGCTCACCAATGATAACCAAAATTTGCTAGGAGGCTTGATCCCGCTCACCTGTGATTACCTACACCTGCAGTTGCTAGCAGTTGCAGTTGCTAAATCTATATGTTTCAAGGATCAGGTGGTGGTGGCTGCACTACTTGCTATTGTCCCATTGGCTATTGCTAAATAGGAGGCTATTGTGGAGGCTATTGTCCAACTAGTGGTGCCCTGGGGATCTACCCATCCTTCCCATCTTGGACATCTTGGCCATCATGTCCCCCACCTCTACCCCTACCTCTACCTACTCCTCTCCCTATGGGTCTCCCTCATGGAGGAGCACCTACTGGATTTTTCAACCTACATGAGGGTGTAAAACATGCATCATATGCAGGTGTCATTTGTGCAACCACCTGACCCTGGTCATAAGCCCATGGCTATGCCACCAACTGTTGAAAACCATCAAATACCTCTGGAGCTGGGATAGTGGGTCCCCATGTGGGAACATCTCAAGATAATCTCACAAATATAGCTCTATAGGCATCATCGAGCCTATCCTGCTACTCACCAAACTACTGTTCCACTCTTTTTGGTAGATATCTCTCTATGATTATATTCTCCTGACCTTGCGTACTGGGTCTGTCTGGCGAAGAAAAAATGCTAAAAATCATCAAACCATGCTGGCGTCTGTAGCCAAGGCCACCATCTAAATACTATCATATCATCCAGCACCCGCCACCAGTATGGGAGCCCAATTTTCCCAATGTGTTGTAAGGTGATGGTGCCTCTGTATCGCTAAATCACAGGATCATCTGGCTCAACATCATCCATCTACACAATTGGTCAGAGCATAATAATATGCTCCTAAGACCAAATATGTAGCAGGGTAACCCCTGCACCAATAGCTCTACTGTCATAGTAGAAAAAGTCATGCATATAATGAGACAACAATGCCAACATCACTGGCCCCCATGCAAATAATGTCCTCCTATAGAGCATCTTGTTCCATGCTAAGCCCCATCCTAGGCTGAACCCTCTCCTTCGTCGATCAAGAGCAACCAAACCTAAAATGATTGTGGTGATAATCAATCAGAAAGTGGGAACACGACCTCTATTAGACATGAGGTCAATCTACTATAAAGTGACTAGAACAATGGTCTCCATCTCTATCACCTCATGACATGAATCGTATCCAACATCGATATAGTAAATCACATGCACACCATGTATCAATAAGCGTATAATCTGCCATACATCCTCTAATGTCACTGTCACCTCACCGGTGGGAAAGTGGAATGATGAAGTCTTACTGTGCCAGTGCTCGCACAATGTGGTCATCATAGCTAGATGTGTTTGGAAGATGGGTGCATACGCAATGTACCATAAGCCAATCTCCCCTAGGTGCTCCTGGCGCAACTTAGATAAATCACCAAGTCTCTCCAAAACTATGGGTTGGCGCTTGCAAGACATCAATGGTGGAATGAACTCCTATACCCATGAAGCACACGACATCAAAATTCAGGAAAATTTGATTCAATTTGGAATTTTCAGCTCCCAAATCACAATAACATTACTATATTTCAAATTAAAAATTGTGATGCCCAATGGATTCAAATTGAAAATAAAAAATCATGTCACCATAAACATATGCGTCACGATTTAAACTTTGGAAACCCTAACCCTAATTTTAAATCTTGAAGTGTGTTGCTATATACATATGCGTCACAATTTAACATTAGAAACCCTAATTCTAAATTGCGAACTGCATCACCAAACAAATATGCATTGCTAAAAATCATTTGTGTCACCGATTCTCAAATGGGTGTCACTATATAGCGATGCCGCCAAATTTTAAAATTCAAAGTGCAATAAATGCATTTAAAAGTCAAATTTCAAATCAACTTTTGAGTTACATATCAGTGGTCTTGAGCTTGGAACCCATTGGTTCTCTTGAACTCGATCAGAAATGTGTCGTGGGAGCTCTCGTCACACTATTTCATCAGACAGTTAGAGCTCAAATTGCAAGAATTTCTTAAGGTGTGAATGCACAAATGAATTGAAAGTGACCCTTCTTGGCTTATTTATACATCAAAATTAGGGTTTTTTTCCCTAATTTCACTTTGAAGCTAGGGTTTATTATCATTTTCACCAAAATTTCCAATCAAAACCTTATTTTGCATCATTTTTTTGTATTTTTGGCATATTTCTTGCATTCCAAAGATTTTTTGGACCCTTGGGGCAGCTTTTCACATTTGTCGAGAAATCAACCCAAAATTCAAAATTTCTACCTGATTTCTTGAGGGGGTAGGGAATCAACTTTATCCTTCCATTGGGGCATCTAAAAATTTAAAAAATATTTATTTTTTTGATCTGGACAGTAGTTTTCATCTGAAGGGAATTAGTCTTTGAATTGAAGCAACAAGTACCTCGCTTCAAAGAGGGGAAAAATGTAGACACATAAAAAAGTCCTAAATGGTATCATACACTCAAATTAGGTATACTAACATTATTTTGTCCTAAAACCTATCCTCTTTTTGCTTAATTGATTAAATTAGCCTAGCTATTTAATTAATTGCCTCATTCACATCTATTAACCTAATTCACTTAAACGTGTTAATTCCCCCCTTTCACGCTAACAATTCATCTCATTAAATTAAATAAATCAAACTATTTAATTTAATTCCCTAAGTCCTCTTATTTAATTAAATAACCCTAAGTTATTTAATTAAAGGTCATATTACCTTTCCCCCATTCATTAAATCATTTAATTTAATGAATACCATCTAATTCTTCTAAATCCCCTAATTGCTTTAATTAACACTGTTTAATTAGCAATTATCTAACTAATCTAATCTCCCCCACTTGCAAGGGAATATTCCAAAAGAATATTCTTTCCCCCTTTGCACAAATTAATTTAGTTTTAATTAACTAAATATCCTTTTTTCTTCCACCACCCATGAATATTCCAAAGAATATTCTTTTCTCCTCACTCATTTGGAAAAGGGGAATATTCCTTTTTCTCAATAAACTTACTTAGCTTCATATGTAAGTTACCATGCAACTTCTTGTACAAGTTAACTTTTGACCTCTTGTACAGGTCAAAAGTGTGTTTGTTTGAGGGAATGTGAACCCTTGATTAAATCTCATCTTGCATTCTCACCCGTTGATGAGAATCCATAATCCATGCCCCTTTTATCTTTCATCATTGACTGTTGATTGATCTTCTCAATCTCAACCCTCCATTTCTCATTTGCTTTCCTATGAATAGAACACTATTTGGAGACAAATGGATCCATTATTTTTAATAGCACACTTATGCTATTGAATCTCATCCATCTTTCAACTGCAAACTTATGCTCTTGAATTCACTCATAATCACACTCATACTTTACTCACATTTAGCATATTTTAGTTCATTTTTAGTTGCATCTTAGTTTTAAGCTTCCATTAATGGATTCCATGCATATATCTTAGCTTGTTTATAAATTAGGGTTTGAATCTTTTAGCTTATAATCCACTTAGATTAGCTTAGCTTTTGAATACTTAGATCATTTTTAGCATAGAATCATGTTAATCTAATTTGCATCATGTTTAATTTAGCATAGATCATGTTTTCATCCACATATCACAATAGTTTCATCGATTCTCTTCAATAGAATCGATTGAAACAAGCTCACTAATCATGGGATTGAGAAAGAGATGTTGTTTCACATCAACATGAAACCAATTCCAAAATACCACAATAAGTTTCAAATGGATTATATTAGACATTTAACTATTTTTGTAGTTTAGAATGCTTCAAATTTCAATAAATGTTTAGTTTATCTTTCATTTGAATGATCTTGTTTAAGATTGATTATTAGTGGCTATGTTATGCTTTGATTCATCATGAATCAAGAATAATGGGCCCACACTACTAATCCTCAGTTGAAAAATACCAAAGAAGCATTAGGACCAACAATAGAAACCCCCTATAATGCTGAAAAGGGAGAGCCATGATAGGAACAATGAAACTATGTGAAACCAAGAAGTGCATGTAGGAGAAACAACTACAAAGAAAAGGGTGTGCAAACTAAGGAACAAACGCATGAGTCAAGAATCAATAGGATTCACTATTGTAATGGAAGGGACACTCACTTGAAAAAGGTATGATGGAAAAACAAAGGAAAACATCAACCCTCCATGACACTTTATATCATAGTGAAAATACCAAAGGCACAAAAGAATGTGCAAAATCCCCAAAAATATATACACTAGAATGGAACTTTATCTCAGTGCATCTACAAATAGAAAGTGCATGAAAGGAATGTCTACAATGCCCAAACAGGACAAAATATTGGAAATACATATAGAACAACCAAAAATAAGTCATCCCACACAAACAAGTTTGCATAAGCTAAAACATCAAATTAATTCATCATAGTGCGTTAAAAAAAATATATGAATAAAATGTACCTAGAGAACAATCTAGAAAAATTGCATGGATGAAACTGAAGAGCTCTAAGAGAAGGTTCCAACATTGTTGGAATTGTGAAAAATAGAGAAATTTGTTAAAAGTTAAGAGCTTAGGACTGAAAACAATACCTTTGACTTCAACACGATGTAGAATGTACTAGAAAAAAAATTGGTGATGGGACCCACACCAATGGAAATTTGGTAAAACCACCTTTCCGACGATATCTCATTTGCAAAAATCCAATATCGTACACCCAAGTTATGGCCAAAAGAAAAAAAAGACCCCCTTTAGGGCACAAAGGGGTCTTGAATGGGCCATGCAATCCATCTATACCAATGCCATCATTATGTCATCATTCTGACATCATCAAGAATATACTAGAAATATTCGTTTGCTGTCACATCATAGAAAAGTGTTGGAGATATTTGATTATTTTTTTTTGTTTTAAAAATCAAACCTCCAAAGCTTTTGCAAAAGAAATGAAACCTACAATTTTTTTTTTAAAGAAAACTCACTTGAATTTTTTGAACCTACAATAAATGGTGCTGCAGTATGGCATACAGATCTGTACTCTATACAAATTTCATAACATTGTATGGTTTCTTACCTCGTAAAACATGCCCAAAAAAAATTGCCTCTAATTTTTTTTTCTCAAATTTTCATGAAACAATAGTCGATCTTTAGGTTTTTGGCCACTCCAAACATAATGGCAAGGTCCGTTTTGTGCCAAAGTGTTCTAAATTTTTTTCCACCTCCAATTTTTTTCAAAAAAAGCAAAAGGGATTTGGATTTGAAACCTACAACCCTTGTTGAAGAAAAAACCTCATAAATCGAGAAGGGGTTCGCTGAATCCATGCTTTGATACCATATTAGAATTATGAAACAAGAAAAAAAGCATGAGCCATAGGATCAAACAACAAACAAATACACCTTCCACACAAGAGATCTGCAAACAATATATGCAATATTCCTCAACAAGAAAAAGCTATAGAAGCAAGAGACTCTCAAGAAGATATGAAAGCTCAAGTTATAATTATAATGAGGGTTGAGTGCTTATAAGAGTAAAACCCTAAATGAGAAAGGGATTAGATCATGACAAGTTTCAAAATCACATGAGATGAGACATAACGATCTAATATTAGCTCAACTTATAAAAGCATAAAACACTCCTAAGTTTAGCTTAAGTGCATGAGAATAAATTAGACTAATAATCAATTAAAGAGTAATTAATTATTAGCTAATGCATGATTACTCTAACAACCTTTAAGCAAAAG
Organism: Sequoia sempervirens; assembly: GCA_007258455.2. NCBI lineage: Eukaryota > Viridiplantae > Streptophyta > Pinopsida > Cupressales > Cupressaceae > Sequoia > Sequoia sempervirens. Next base: position 198,377,836 of record VDFB02373365.1, read on the forward strand.
ATCTATGTTTTATGCAGGTCATAAGTTGTGCCATGAATGCTAAGATTTTGGTTGTGAGAATATTCTTATTTTTCCTTCTAAAGTTATGACATTTACCTTATGAAATATTGATGTGTAAGAATGCAGAGCATTGAGTTGTATGAAAAATTGAGATTTTGAGAGAGTTTGTGTGTTAAAACTATAGTAGAAGTTACAATCATTGGTGTATCACCTTATAGGATTAGTATTTTCAATTTTAGCTCTATTCTATCACTTTTCTTGGTCAAGGTGACAATATATAGGAGGTCCATCAAGGGAACCAACCCTCTCTAGAGGTTAATCTTCACCATAGGAAACCCATAGCTTGAAGATGATCCCATGTTTCACATGATAGCTAAGTTTTACACTTAACAAGCGTGCAATCCTCGTGACAAAAGTTATAAATAGGATTATATTAGCGGTAGATTACAAACTAAGAAACCACCAAAAGCAATGTAAATAGCTAAATCATTACAAAATCATGTCCCACATGTTTGCACTTTACTACTATGAATAAAATAATCAAAGAAAACATCTTTGGGGATCATTAAAAAATGTATCCATAAGTGCATATGCAAGGTGATTTATCAACTCTATTAGAGGTTTTATACAATTCATTTATCTTGACCTAGTGATAAATAATGGGGGTCAAGTATACATCGGGTATAGTTGCTAACTATTATAGTCATGCTACTTTTTAATTCATTTAAAATCATGTTAAAGAAACCTTTGGTAATACCCTCCTGATTTGATACAGGAGCATCAACCTGATTTCCAAATTTATGGTTAAGTGGTAGGATGTAGGAGGATAGAAGTTCCTATCGCCACAATGACATGAATAATGATCGAAAGATGTTAGTTAATAAGAACTGAATAGTTGAGAGGTGATGTATTAGAGTCAAATCGTTATTAAGGAGGTCAATAGTTGGGCCGTTGAAGACGAGTAGTTCTGGAAGGTGAATGGTTGGAGACAATTGGATAGGATGGAAGCCAAACGGTGAGAGAAGGTGGATAAAAGAGGCATCACCCAAACATATAGGAAGTAGCTAGAAAGAATAGAGAAGAGTCGAGAATGGTAGAATGGAGGCAAGAGGTCGATGAGTGAATGAGAGGAGAGAAACTAGAGTAATTAGAAGAAGAGGTTGATTGATAGAGTAGAGAAAAAAAATGATAGAGGAAAGAAAGAAGAAACAATCAGAAGGTCGAGCCTAGGTCGAGCAGTTGCAGGCCGAACAGTAAGAAAGGTTGAAGAGAATACCGATAGGAAGTGGTTGAAAGGAATAATAATAAGAAGACCGATTGGAAAAGAGTAAGCTATCAAGGGAAATTGGGAGAGGAAGAAAATGAGAAAACATTCTGGTTCGTAGAGAAGGAATGAGCCGTGCATAACTGAAAAAGAATTAGAATGTAGAAGAAGACCATGAGCTATGAAGAGGAGTGATAGAGTATGTTAGTATCAACAGGTTTGATATGAGATAGGCCGAAAGTATGAGTTTTGTATACAATTTGTTCTTGTATAAATAAAGTGATTATTTAGTTATTTCTCTAATTTGTTTGTTTGGTTCCTCATAGTTAAGACAATGAACATTGTATGATCTATTAGTTATGAACTTTTATAGTTCCTATCACATAAAGGAAGAATGGTTTTGTATGAGTATTATGTCACTGTTTGACAGCAATTAGGTTGAGAATTGACCAGTAATGAATGGCATACTAAGTTCCATGTCTTGGTTTAGACTCTAAAGATTAGAAGGACCTTCCCAACTTGCATCATATTGGTATCAGAGCCCAAAATATTTGGGCAAGGGACACTAAGTGTGTTCTTAATTTTTGATGGGTATTGTTGTTTGGGTATTCATAAATGTTTGGAAGTGTGTGTGTTGTAGATTGATAGGTCATGAAGAACTTGGATCCCAAAAGATCTGGGCAGTGAACATTGAGTATATTGTAGTTTTGTTACTTAGAAATTCTTGGAAGGATATGCATGTTTCCATTTGATAAGGTAACTGGAGAAGGTGAGGCATCAAAAGACTAACCAGAGTGAAAAAGAAAGAAGCCTTAGGTGAGGTGTTAGAAAGATGAAAGAAGAAGGAAAGATGCAGAAGCATGCAGGAAAAGAGAGTCTCATGAAGTGAGACAAGAGAAAAGAAATCACGAAAAAGAAAGATGCAAAAGTTAAGAGAGAAATGGTAGAATTACAAAGAGATTTAGAGGCATACAAGAAATGGCTAGAAGAATTAAGCCAAGATTATGTTTGGGTTTGGCCAATGGAAAATAAAGTAAAGTGGCCTATGAAGATGATTGTTGAGAAGAGAAGAAGGAAAAGGATGAATGCCTTAAGAAGAGAAGGTAAGAGTATGAGAGGATCCCAGAGAGTTTAGGACAATAGAGAGTTTCCTATTAAGCAACATGGACCAGAAAAGGACAAATAATTTATCATAGTGGAGGAATTGAAGGAAAGGAGAAAAGAAGAAGTGCAACAAAGAGAACTTGAAGCAGAAAGTGATGAGAGAAAAGTGTCCAGAAAGGAGGCATTGGAGGAGATAACTTGGTCTCATGATTTGTTTACTAATGATATGTTTAAGAATGTGAATGCAGTTGTGAGGAAGGTCAAGAATGAGAAGATATTGCTGAAGACAAGAGAAGGGGAAAGAGAAGCACCCGATGAAAGAGTAAAAGTTGAGAATGAGAGGAGATTAGTTGCAGCAAAATGTCAAGAAAAGATTGCAGCAGTGGTACGTGACAAGGTACCTGAGAATGAAGAAAAGGATGATGCTAAAGTTTTGCAGTTTGATGAAGGATATAAGGAAGAAACCCTAGAGTTTCAAGATGCCTTGGAAGATGTTGCAGAAGTAGGGAAGGAAGCCTATGAAGAGGAGAAGTTGAAAACAAAGAAGCCAATGGTGGAAGCAATTCAGGACAACAGGTAAAAGAAAGTTGTAAAATCAATTTTGTTATATCAGTGGAATTAAGAATGTTAGTTTTGATCGTTCAAGTAGAATAAAGGATGTGGATAATAAAGAGGGAATGAATTTGATTAATCATGGGTATATAATTCCAAGTTGGCAAAGAAAACTGGTTATTGAAGGGAAATAGTTAAGGTGCAAAGAAGAAGATGCTCTTGATAATATTTGTACAAGCAAGAAGATGCAATGTATGGAGTATATGATAGAGAATAGGTATAACCTATAATTTAGGAAGAATTGGCCAGCAAGGAGGCCTAGGAAAGATGATTTGAGGCTGAAAACAGATCAAGGAATGAGAAACACAAGTGCAACAATAAAGGGACAATAGTCCAATAATAAAGTGTGGGCGGTAAAGAAAGCAACAACAAATAATTGTGTTGCTGAGAAGAAAATGCTCAAGAGTTGGAGGCATGAAGAAGAGAACTAGCCCCATGAACAAGGATTCATGGTAAAGGATGGGACAAAGGATAAAGACTGAGAACATGCAACAATGTTTGAGAAAAAGAAGCATGAGCAATGCAAGGAAAAAGGTAAGTAAACTTGTTTTCATGATGAAGCTTTTGAGGATTTGAATGAAATTTATGGATATGAGATAGATGTGTGGAAGATGATCGATGAGAAAGAGAGGAGAAGAAGTAAACATAAAAAGAGAAAAGAAAGTAAACACAGGAAAATTAAAAAGGATAAAAGGAACAAAAGCAAGAATGATGTGAATAAGGAGGAGAAAAAAAAAATTCAAGAATGTGCAACAAACATGAGGAAACGAGAAGATAATGTAGATGAAGAATTGGAAAGAGGTATTGGGAAAATGGTAGAAGACAAAGAAATTCATGAAGAAGAGGGCAAAAATATGGAAGTGAATAAGAATGCAATAGGAAGTAAGGCTGATTATATTAGAGCAGTAGTGGTTAGAAAGGGAGAAGACAAACAAGAGTATGAAGGGGACATTGCATAGATGAACATGGAAAAAGAAGTAGCAACTGAATACAAAGAGGAAGATTTATGGGAAAAATTTGTAGCAATCAAAGAGGATTGAACTAATAAAATTGAAGGCATACAAACATAATGGGAAACACCAAACGTGTAGATGGAGGTTGTAGTGAAAGGTAAAGAAATTGTTGCAGAAATTGAGGCAGATTTTGGAAAAGACATGGTAAGATGTGGTATGCAACATGAAGCTGATAATGAATTATGGTTACAGCCATTGGCCATGGAGGAAGTATGAATGAAAGAGTTGTTAATTGAAGTTATGGAAGGTGGAAATGTGATGGTATATATTACTGTAATAGATATTGATATGCAGATGGATGGAGTAAATGAATTTGAAAACATGGACATCTTTAATTTCCCTGTTGATGAATGGATGTGGAAAGGAGGTTATGAATTCATGAGTGAAAATCGAAGAAGTGAACCACAATATTGGAGGAACCTGGCAGCTATGCTAGAAAGATGTTGGAAAAGGAAAAAGAAAATAAGTGATGATTATTTATTTTCAATATCATGTGCAAGAGCATATGCAATTTTTTTTTCCTGGGGAGTTTGATGTAGGAGCATCGACCTGATTTCCAAATTTATGGTTAAGTGGCAGGATGTAGGAGGATTGAAGTTCCTGTCACCACAATGACAAGAAAAATGATGGGAAGATGTTAGTTAATAAGAACCAAATAGTTGAGAGGTGATGACTTAGAGTCAAATCGTCATTGATGAGGTTGATAGCTGGGCCATTGAAGACGAGTAGTTCTGGAAGGTGAATGGTTGGAAAGGATGGAAGCTGAATGGTGAGAGGAGGATAAAAGAGGCATCATCCAAACATATAAGAAATGTCCAGAAAGAATAGAGAAGAGCCGAAAATGGTAGAATGAAGGCAAGAGGCCTATGAACGAATGGGAGGAGAGTGGTCAGAGTAATTAGAAGAAGAGGCTGATTGATAGAGTAGAGAAAAAAATTGATAGAGGAAAGAAAGAAGCATCGATGGGAAGGATGAGCATAGGCCAATTAGTTGCAGGCCGAACAATAAGAAAGGCCGAAGATAATGCTGATAGGAAGCGGTTGAAAGGAATAAGAAGAAGGCCGATTGGAAAAGAGTAAGCCGTCAAGGGAAATTGGGAGAGGAAGAAGCTAAGAAAGCATTATGGTTTGTAGAGAAGGAATGGGCTGTGTAAAATGAGTAAATAATTAGAATGCAGAGGAAGACTAGGAGCTACAAAGAGGAGTGACATAGTATGTTAGTGTCAACAGGTCTAATATGAGATAGGTTGAAAATATGAGTTTTGTATACAATCTATTCTTCAATAAATAAAGTGACCATTTAGTTACTTTGATTTGTTTTTTTGGTTCCTCATGGTTAAGACAATGAACATTTTACGATCTATTAGTTATGAAATTCTATAGTTCCTGTCGCATAAAGGTAGAAGGGTTTTGTATGAGTATTATATCACTGATTGACAATAAATAGGCTGAGAATTGTTAATGAATGGCATACTGAGTTCTGTGTCTTGTTTTAGACTCTATAGATTAGAAGAACTTCCTAACTTGCATCATGATTTTATCTAAGCCCAAGTTGCAAGAGAGACAACCCACTCTGTTCAATTGGCCTTTTACCCTCCCGATTCTATTGAAAAACCCCTCTCCTAGCTTCTTGAAGACAAATCCCTATCCCTAAAAGTAAGAAAAAACTCTAGGATTGTGTAGTAGTAGTTTTAGGACCCAACATATGGGTATGTGCAGCATCATCATGGAAAAAAAAAGCCCTTAAGTGGCAAAAAATTCAGAAAAATTAGAGCTAGGCAACTTGACATAAAAATTTGAATAAGTTATCTATATTATTTCAAAAATATGTAAGAATAGAATGTAACAAATTGAATGTAGTTTCTAAACTACTAGTTTTATTTTTATTTTTTAAATCTTTTTGGTGAAAATTTGAAATTTCAATGCAGTAGTACTTAAATTTCAGGGAAAAATAAGAAGTAGGTGTTTGTCTGACCACCCTAACCACAATAAAATTATAATATTTTTTATAATATTTTAGAAATAAGTAGAGGACTCACATCTAGATGTGATGCATATTTTTTTGTAATTTTTTTCCAAGAAAATAATTAATTATGATTTTTTTATTACAACTTTTAAAAAATACAAAAAATCGTATGTCTAACCACCTTAACTTGGTCAAAACTTCATGAAATTCAATTTTTATTTTCTTAATCCTATAGTATGTGAAGCATAGAATGTGATGCATATTTTGGATTCAAAAAATTTGATACTATTTGAAAGCTATAAATGTTTTTCAGTCAGCGTATCAATCAACACTTTAGTCATAATTCAAATAGAAAATGAATAATAATATTTATTAAATTCAAAGTAAAGCATAATTTATATTGGTAGAAAGCTGAGAATCTCCTTTTAAAACCCTTTTCATTTCATCAATTTTGGGTAAAAAAAAAGTCGTTAGCCACATACCCTACAAATACCCATCATATTGCCACTTTTTGGCCCATCATGATCCTGCACATACCCATATCAAACCCTAGCAAGGAAAATATATTATTGATTCCAACTTGTATATGTTGACATATGTAGTATGAAACGAAACAAAAAATATAAACTATGTTTTTGACATGCCCTTTACATACACTGGTATAATTTAAATGCCTCCCTATTTTCACTATCTTATGTACCTTTTTTATGGTTATAATTTTTTATCCTCTTATAAATTTTATCTTATCAACTAAGGGAATTGAACTTTCCATGCACCTTCATCCATCTCAAAATTATTTATGAGTGTTATCCCATAAAATGTAGCCTCTACACAAAAAACATAGATAATTTGCTGATAAATATACCATCTTATAAAATAAATTGATTTAATACAACTTATACATATCAACCCCTTAAATTTTACCATGATAACTCTAGCAATTAATACCCCTAATAATAAATATATTAGTTATAGTATACATATTGATCTTATTATACTTGATAGGCTTTAAACACACCTGATGATTCTTATGAGTAGGTTTGTTACATTACCAAAAGGAATCCAATAATTTTCTTAAGAAACTTGGGTAGGATTGTACTAAACCTAGACAACCTTGGTGTTACCATTGTTTCATTTATTAACTAATTATAGTTGGGATAAATCAAGAACCCATGGGATTATAAGCTTCTAGCACAATACAAGATTGTGATGTATAAAGAAAACAAACTTCATGATCCTAACAAGATGGGTTCAATGAATGACCTTTTCTCTTATTGGTATATTTAAATTTATTTTTAGAGGATTTATATTAGCACTTATTGAAACCCAACTCTATTTTATAGATTCTTCTTAATCCTCAATACCTACTTGTATCATGCATTAATTAAATTTTCCTTTTCCCTAGTACTAAATTGATATAGTGTGTTGTATTTTAGTTATTTAAAAATATTGAAAATGCATGCAAATGATAAGATAGTCATTTAGAGGTGAATCTCCTTAAGATTTAGAATAGGATTAAGGAATTTCTTGTTGTTTATCAACATCACAAGGAATTTAGCATCCTTATAAGATACGAGAAAAATATTTCTCAAACTATTACTCTATTCTATTTAATTGTGATGTTGTTTTGAATTGGCTATGAAATGAAATGGAAAGAGATTAGGATTGTTGACATGATAGTTCAAATTTATCAATTGATACTTTGATAAGATTCATGATGTTTAAAATACATTGCAAAAGATATTTTGATCTTAAAATATACCAAATGATTCTTCTAGGTAGGTTTGTTGCATTACCAAAAGGTGTCCAATAACTTGCTTTAAGAAACATGGATAGGACTATACTAAACCTACATAACATTAGTGTGACCACTATTTCATTTATTAATTATATTAGAATTAGGATAAAGCAATCATCCCTAGGATTATGAACTTCTAGGACAATACAAGATGATGCAATGTAAAAAAAAGATAACTTCACAATGCTTGCAAGATGAGCATAATGAATGGTATTTCTTATTGACCTATGTAAAGTTATTTGTATAGGATTTGAAAGAGCTCATACAAACACCTCAAATACTTCATACATACTTCTCAATGTTGGTGTCAACCACCTCCTAGGAGCACAACCTACAAATAAATCCTCACAGATGAGAGAAGCACAATGCTATTTCCCCAGAGATGAAAATATATTTAGATGAGATGATAAATAACATAGTATACAATCCTTTTAAAGGCATGAAATATGTGACGGGTGAACAACTAACCGATATGGGAAAAAACCACCTAGATAACTTTCCTAAGATAAAACTTAATAAATACTACACTAACACCCCCCTTAAGTGAAAACTTAGGGAGAATTATTATGAAAAATGAAACGCAATCTCTCACAAATGGAGAAAAGGAGAAAAAACCTATGGGAAAAATCCCCTCTCCAAAAGAGAGAAAAGAAAAACAAGATGAATGGATGGAGGACTCAATAACACCCACCAAAGAATACATACATCATGTATATACAACAATCAATAGCCCCCCATAAGGGGAAAAGAGAGAGACTATGTAGCCCCCCACAATGTGTAATCGCCTGTAAAAATGGTAAGTGCCCGAAGACAAAACATGATCCAATATCAACAAACAACTTGACTCCCTTTTGGAAGAAACAAAACCAAGTACAAATGTAGGAATGCTTCCCATTCTAGATAGGAATTAGCAAGTGAAATTCAAATTTAGGATGATAATGTCTCTAAAATCTTCTCATGTGTCACCAAGACCTTGGAAGATGATACCACGAACCAATCAGGAACATCCCCAATCACAATAAAAGGTGACAGAGAAGATATCACTTGAAACTAATTTTGAACATTCTTCAAAGACATAAATGGAGTGACAATAGTTGTACCACAACTATCAACAAATAAGGAAATTAATCCTTCAAATGCTTCTTCCAAGTTTGAAATTTGAGATTCCATGAACAATGAACCAATGTCCAAAAAATACGAATCCCAATCAAGAAGACAATGATAATCCTTTTGCTCAAGAATGATAGAAGTACGTGGATCAACTATCTCTGACAAAGAATCAAGAACCTCTGAAGCAATTTCAACCTCATGTGAAGTCTCAAAAACCTCCAAAGGATCACAAGCATGGTTTATCTTCTCTAAAGAATAACAAGGCACATTGGTATTGGAAAGAGGATCGTCAAGAGATGGCGGAGTATTAGGATCTCCATATGATTCTCAAATGTAAGTCCAAAGAGCATAAGGGAACTAAAAATGAACAAGTGAATCCAAAACCTATTCATCATTTATATGCTCATAAATAATTCTAAAAACTTGAGCCCTATATCTTATCCAAATCATATACCTACTACGTGTTCCTAGAATAGGAACTTCATTATACAAATATGGCAATAGATTCTGCTCACTAAGATGAGTGATAATAAAATCACTCCATTTCCTAAAGTTCCCTTTCTCCAAAGAAACCATTATAACTAAATTTTTCAAAAATCTCAAAGATAGTTCTTTCACAAGTATAAAAACTTCCAAAAAAGAATTATAAGATTAAAAAGCCTGATTTGGTGCAAAAATTGGTGGGGCCCATTGCCTGATCTCCATACCAAGAAAATTCTACCAAGCCTAGAGAGCACAGTCACAACAGCATCCACACAAGCAAATTGGTGGGGCTCATTGCCTGAAAGATTTCCAAAGACACCACATGAGCCTTAGCTCATACAACAATGGAGGCGTGGGACAATAGAAGGACTAATTTTCACCAATTTCTTATGAATGTGGGACAATGCTTCACAACAAAGGTAAAAATAAAATTTTTCACAACCAGCAAAAGAAGAAAACCCTAAATAGGATCTTCGCCCAAAAAATAAATTATGAACCTCAGAAAAAAAATGCCACTATTAAGGTATCATGCCACTTACAAGGAGCACTTACAAATTGCAGTGCCTCCAGAATCGTGACTACAAAAACTCAACGCCTTCCAATTGCTGCAACAGGATCAGACTAGCAAAAAAATCATGGGCTTCAAGGATTTATGGTTCGTGGCCTATTCTCTTCACCAAAACACACCTCTCCTCAGCCGCCTGTAATGAAGAAAAAAACCAAAAATGCTTCCTCAACAAAAAATTGGGCTTGTGGTGGGAAAAATCGCGCCCCTTCAATAGTTGGAGAATCATTGCCCAAAAATTAAATTCACAGGACATGAAAAGTGTTGTCATGAATTTAAATCACTCCTCTTGCAGGCTTCACACACCACTTGAGCCTTCACGGGTCTCCAGATTGAGAAGTGTAGCCTTTAATTGCAAAATATGCAGCTAGAGACAATCATATCTTCATGTGCGGATCATTTAAAGTTCCTGCAACCAAAAAAAATAAATGGTGGTCACTAGGAAAAAATAGGTTTCCACCTCTGTATGAGAAAATCAAACGTTCGCTCCTTCTACAATCATGACAGTTGGTCAAATCGGCCTTCCAAATACAAATCACAACCAACAATCACAAGCCTCTTGCAGATTCAACATGAATTTTTTTTTTTAATAAAGATGAACATTCTTCTGAATGTATTCCATGAATAATGATCTCAAAACAACTTGGATGAAAAATATCAATGGCGGAAGAAGGTGCACGTTGAAGGCTCTGATACTAGGTTGAAGGCTTGTATACTATGTAATTTATCATCTTGAATCTGAATATATTTTCATCTCTGGTGAAATAGCATTGTGCTTCTCTCATTTGTGAAGATTTATTTGCCAGTTGTGCTCCTAGGAGGTGGTTGACACCAACACTCAACCTCTAATACCCACCTCTATCATATTAATTAAATTATCCAGGCTTCGCTAATACTAAAATGAATATAGATTATATTTTAGTTATTTAAAAACCCAATATTTCTTTAGAGAGGAATCTATAAAGATATAAAATTAAGTTATTACTTTATGTTTATCATTATTAAAACTAATTTATCATCTCTATAAGAAAAAAAATGATCATGCTCACCAACATGCTCTACAAATTATTGAATATAATTATCAAACTATTACTCTGATTTATTTAATTGAGGTGCTAGTTTGGCTTCGTTATCAAATGAAATGGGAAGAGATTAGAATTGTTGACATAAAAGTTCACATTGATCAATAATTACTTTAATAAGATTCATGATCTTTAAAATCTCCTATAAAGGAGCATTTTCTCATCTTTTAGGTCATGACTCAATGTCCCAAACTACGAAAGGAGTACAATAACACAATCTAACAAGAACTATAAAGCTAAAACATGATGTTTAAGTATTATATCCATGAGAAACTAGCAAAATTCTTAGTAATGCACAAATTATATATTGAGGCATTATTCTTATGGACCATGAAGATTTTTTTTGAATTGGATTAAAGTGAAGAAGATTACAGATTAGAGATACAAACTACATAAGAATAGATAACAACAAAATGTAGAACAAATAAGAACATACGATTAGGAAAGAACCCATGTAGAACTTATTGAGGGCAACTTGGAAATCATCCTATTCCTAATCATAACAATGATACTCTAATATTTGTTGAGATATGGTGTTGTACACCATTGCATAAATTGATTTATTATATTATTGTAATTAAATAATTATTTAGTTGTGATAGACCTTGGTGGTGTTGTTAATCACACTAGGTAATTATTTGGGGATCCACTTGATGTTGTATTGTAATATTGTATTATTATTTAATGTGTGAGAGACATGTGATAATAATTTAATATCGGAGAAATATTAAATAAAGTGATGTCTTAGTACCTAATATTAAATAAGGGGTTAGTGGTTTTGTATTTACATGGTTTTGTGGTACATGGTTTTACCTTACTACTAGTTGTATTTTGTGTGAGCTTGTGTCTATAAAATCAAACATATGTGTAGTGGTTTAGGTTGGCTAAGTGGGTTGGCTGTCATTATTGAGTCTTCTTGAGGAGTGCATTTGTGAAGCATGACATGGGATGTGTGGATTCATGCTTGGAAACATGGGAATGCATTGGAGGGCTTGATGCTTTAGAGGTATTCATTGTAACTATTGTATTGCTTTATTGCTGGAAAATATGATGGAGTATGGATGCTTTTGGAGGCTGGGTTTTTTTGTCTTGAGGGTTTTCCCAGGGTATATCTTTTGTTATCTTGTGGCTTGTCTATTTGATCTATGCATTTTGGAAACTTGTATGCATGTTTATCTCTCATAGGTTATGTAGGAAATGGATTAAGATTGTGGGTTTGAATGCAATATTTCCTAATAAGTGGTATAAGAACTTTCATGGTTGAAGAATTTTTGTTATAACCGTAGTTTGAGAGATTTTGAAAAGTTGAAGCCAAGGAAATGCATGTAGGGTTTGAGGAATTAAAAGATATGGAACACATGTTGCAGGTGTTTGTATGCAGATTTGGGCTTTTAGGTTGTCAAGATTTGTTGGGTTTATTGCAGATTTGAAGTTTTCCAAATTTGGGTGAAAAAGGGTTTCTTGGTTTGAGTTTGAATATGAGGGTTTTGTAGGGGAAATTTCATAGATGACCTCTTGAGACAAAATGAACCTCATGGTTGGATTTAGGTTGGCTGAGAGATGAATTTTGACATAAAATTTGACCTATTTTGGAGAAGTTGAAAAAAAAGATTTTTTTTTTAGTAAAATGTCAATTTTCCCTTGTGTAGAAAATAAAAATTTAAAAATATATAAGATCATCCTTTTAAAAATTAATAGAAAATTTATTTTGTCGGCCTATTGAAAATATTATTAAAAATCCTATAAAAACACAAGAAAAAAATTAGAAAAGGGTGCATTGAAATTTTTTAAAAAATAAAATAAAAAAATATATAAAAGAATTTTTTTTTGGGGGGCCGAAACCCCCTCGTACCCCTATAGCTCGTAGTTGGCATTATGTTGATTGCAGGGCTAGATGACTAGTACACCGTTGACCACTACATCTAGTGGCCTTCCGACCACCGATGACCAGTATATTGACCGGCGGTGGTAATAACCACCAAAAAAACAAATAAAAATTGTTTTTACAAATCTTTCAAATTCGCCGAATGAAATCCTCACCCCTCCACCCTCCTAGATGCAATTTTTTATTTGCCAAGATTAATATGTATAGTTGGGTCTGGCAGTAAGGGGGAATTCAATTTTTCATTTTTGAAAAAATTAAATCAGATTTAAAACTTTCAAATTTGCCACTGGCTGGCCACTGCCGCCGATGGGCCGCCGGTGGAGCGCGTGCCACCCAATAGGTTTAGCTGTGCATTTTATAGCAATTTTTTTCAAATGCATGTAACTTTTGTCCAATACGTTATAATTTTGAATTCTTATAGTTGTTGGAAAGCTAGTTCTAAGCACTACACAGTGGTATAAGTGTGGTTCCATGATTTTTCCATTTTGACATGTTTTTGGAGCATGGAAGTCAGATGTTCTCATTTGCACAGTTTTGATCATAAATTTTGCATACAAAATAAAATTTTTGATTTCGAAGAGGCGTTGGAGAGAATTTGCAATGTACTACACATTCGTTTATATTGTTTATCAATTTGTGATGTAGAGAATGTTTGTTACTTGTTTGATCGCCTGTAGGTGCTTGAGATTCAGGGTGTGATTATGTGAGCATCTAGATGAGTCAAGAGGTGAAACCTTTAGGGAGTACATGTTTTTATATGTTATTCATGATGCTACAACTAATTATTAGATTGGTGCTTCCAGGTACAGGTTTACAAGTGATTCTCAGAGTTGAGACTTTGATGGTGACAGGTACACAAGTTTTCTTCGATTTTAAGGACATCATTTGAGACTTGGAGTCTTGTATGGGTGATAGTTGAGTGTAGGTACAATGATGGATATGGCTACAATGGTGGATATGGATATGGTGTCATGGATATGTAGGTACATTTGATGAATTGGCATGACATGATCATGTATGTGGTGTTTGGTGGTGATATGGTTTGATGTTAGGAGATTGGTTTTATCTTCTTGATGCTTATTTGGTTCCTTGAATATGATTAATATTTTGTGGACATGGTTGGAAAATTAGATTAGTGGTTGATTTGGTGTTTGAGTCTTGATGACTACAGGATTATCTTCTTTGATATCTCAGTTTGCGGTTACTAATGTGATAATGAGTTTGCATGTTTCAGTGGTTGGATCTGAGTTATGTGGTTGGTAGGTATGTGAAACCTATTGATTGTAGTGGGATGGCTCAGATGTGGAATGTATATATCCACCAGGTTTGATTTATTGATGTTGTAGATTACATTAGTTGGCCTTGTTTGTGGTCATTTTTGCATTGGTATGTTGTTTCGGGATTGAGAGGATGGATGACTTGAGTACTTGATTAGTTGGTTCATGGGACTTGTAGCATGTGGTTTGATCATGATGTCATGAGAGCTTGTTACATTCATTGGTTATACACTTAGTGGGAGATTTTGATAGTGATGAATTGGCAGTGTTGGATTAGTTTGTGATGGTTTGTTGGTGGTTGTATGTATATTCTTAGCTTGGAGATCTTGGTTTACTGGTATGTTATTGACATTGTAGTTGAGTGTGTGTAGACTTGGATAATCTTCATGGAGGAGATGGTAATCATGATGCCATGTGTAGCTCGTATCACGGTTCAGTGGGAGTTGTTGGTAGTGACGTGGATGAATCATTGGTATGGTTATCTTCACGTGATTATGGATATGTTTTCTTGGTTTAGAGTGTTTGTTATGATGTCATGGTACACTCTTGATTCTAGATTAGAGTTTGGCATATTACATGTTATTTTGAGACCAGGATGTATGTTATGGTGCATGTGATCTCCTAGGAGGACATGGTTAGATCATGTTGTCATGTAATAGGTTCCTGATTCTGCGATTGGATCTTTGACATTGATTGTGTATAATTCCCTTTGTATTGAGTACATTGATAATTTGATTCATTACTACATGATGGTGCTATGATGCATTTGGAGTTTGGCATGGATTGATTGGTAATAGGTTGCGGATACTTAGAGAAGTAGGTGATGGTTGGAGTTCTCTTGTGATTAGAGACATTTGCTTGAGACAGTTACTCTTTGAAGGTTTTAGTAGGAAGACTGAGGAAATTTCACCTGGATATGAATGTGAGTTCATGATAGACTGATAGAGGAGATTGTTCTTGGAGTTAGTCTTGAAGGCTTGGTTATCCTAGAGGAGCACTATCATTCCCACTCTTGGTCTACTTGGTAGTTTATGATTTGAGAGGTATTTACCCATTATATCTTTCAGATATTTTATGTTTCGTGTTTTGATTTCTCATGGGATTGAGTTGATTCATGGTGGTTGATTATGGATACTCATTTTAGGATTGGTTAGCATGAGTTTATATGCATTATCTTTCATAGATATGGATCTTGAGCTATGGATAGTTAGTTTTGGAGGATTCATTTGAGGGATGTTATGGCATGATTATCTCCTTGTGCATTTGAGTTTGTGATATAATTCTTTGATTATTATTGTTAGGAGATGGTTTATGGGCTGATTTCTAGTTATGGGGATGGTTACCTATGAGTTCGATCTTCTTGATTAGAGAGGCTTACATCCATGTTGGCATTGTTGCATTGATTCATATGTTGTACTTGGTCTATGAGATTGAGTGTTATGGATGTTGTTGAGTCTTTTCATTTGGGGTTTTTTAGGAGATCTAATTTACACAACATTACACTTTTGAGGTGTTGGTAGGAGGATATTATGGTTTACAAGTTTCTCTCTTCATGGTTCCTTCCTGGATGTTCATGTTTTGGGAGGATAGTGGCAACATGTTGTGAGATATTATGCAACTATTTGGGTTGCATGTGTGGATCATTTTTATTGCTCTTGGTATTTCACGCTTTCATTTATTTATCACACCTTGATGTATAGTGTTGGTTGGTAGACTTGATATACTTTGACACTACCTATGTAGTGGGAGTTCTTTGATATGTATGTTCTTCATTGACAAGTTTTATACAAGGAGCTTGTGATTCCAGTACATGTTGCATATGTTCTTGGCATGAGTTTACTGATCTATTGATACCTTGGAGGTATGGATGGTTGGATGTATTAGCATGTGTTGTGGATGCTATTTTTGATCATGTGGGTTTTTCAGTTGAAAAAAACTTGGTTAGAGCCTTTGTTATCACTTGGATTTGATGCTTGTGCTTATGGATTGGTGCATCTTCACATTGGAATGTTACTTTTCTTCCATAGGTGGAATGTTGGAGGATGAGAGGAGTTCTTGATTGAGATGGTGGTCACTTTGTTCTTATTGTAGGTATCTTGATAGAGCATGAGAGCATGTTACAGATTCACGTGGTTTCATGGATGGCTATGATGGTGTATTTAATTCATTGACCCCTTATACTTGATGTATACAACAAGTGGGAAAATGTTGAGATATGGTGTTTTACACCATTGCATAAATTGATTTATTATATTATTGTAATTAAATAATTATTTAGTAGTGATAGACCTTGGTGGTGTTGTTAATCACACTAGGTAATTATTTGGGGGTCCACTTGATGTTGTATTGTAACATTGTATTATTATTTAATGTGTGGGAGATGTGTGATAATAATTTAATATTGGGGAAATATTAAATAAAGTGATGTCTTTGTACCCAATATTAAATAAGGGGTTAGTGATTTTGTATTCATATGGTTTTGTGGTACATGGTTTTACCTTACGACTAGTTGTATTTTGTGTGAGTTTGTGTATATAAAAGAAAACACATGTGTAGTGGTTTAGGTTGGTTGAGTGGGTTGGCTATCATTATTGAGTCTTCTTGAGGAGTGCATTTGTGAAACATGACATGGGATGTGTGGATTCATGCTTGGACACATGGGAATGCATTATAGGGCTTGATGCTTCAAAGGTACTCATTGTAACTCTTGTATTGCTTTATTGTTGAATAATATGATGGAGTATGGATGTTTTTGGAGGTTGGGTTTTTTCCTCTTGAGGGTTTTCCTAGGGTATATTTTGTGTTATCTTGTGGCTTGTCTATTTGATCTATGCATTTTGGCAACTTGCATGCATGCTTATCTCTCATGGGTTATGTAGGAAATGGATTAAGATTGTGGGTTTGAATGCAATATTTCCTAACAATATTGATGGTAGATAGACTGTAAATTTGGTTGTGTATTTGTATTTCCTTTTTCCATGCCTTTGATACTTGTAATAATGTCTTTGATAACTGTTTAATATGCTTAATTAACTTAGGAAATGTTCTATAGTGATTGCACATCAAAATGACGTTTGTTATGACAATTATTCTATGCTCTTTCTAAATTAGGTATAGTATTGTGAAATTATGAAATAGAAGTTCATGAATACAATCTCCCCTCATGTATAATATGAGATGAGATAATACTACTTCAATTTCAAGGAGATCAACTCAACTCATCTAATTTCTATGCCAAAAATCTATTTCAAATAGAAAATTTGAAGATTAATCATTAACAAGGTTTAACCAGACAACTTAGTATATACTTGCACTTTCACAAATGTTTTAGTTTGTTTCATTTCCTTCAAAAAATATAATGACAATTGAACTTTTGAATGTTTGAACACACTGCTTGTGTTATATTGAAAAACCATGAAATTGTACATTGTGTGGAATAATGTTGAATCCATTAAGTGTAGAGTAAATCTCCACTATAATATATGGTGTACTTTGATCTTTGTTTGTTTATCACATGACTTATGTGTTACTTTTAAAAAAATTACTAACATTGAGCATTTTCTTTCATATGGAATCTTTGCCCTAGCATTTTGAGATAAAATCATACATGCCTCTTAAACATATCATTAATGAAGTATTAACAATTATTATTTTCTTCCTTCTAAATACAAGGGCATTCCTCATCTACCATACCACCCATATAATTGAAGTTTGAATCTACACAATTGGATAAAGATTAATGATGAAGATTATATGCTACTTTAAAATATTTTTTCATAAATAAGATATCTTAAAGGTCTTCATTTTTAAAGATAATTACTCAATCTATCAAAACATTATTTCAGAGGAGATTCAGGGAGGTTTGTGACTATTATAATTTTTTTTTTAACTTACGTGCAAGTTAATTTATGTCGTGCTTTAAATAGACCAATCCACAATAACATTATGAGACCCATTGGAAATGAAGAACACAGAGATGTGGGGTGACGACCATGGTAAAATCCATGATTATTGTTGGTAGAGGATTTTCTATTTGATAGTTATGTGATTTAGATGAAATGGGTATTATATTATGTTTCTTACATGGGCTAGATGGTTGCATCTTGAATATATTTTATACAATGATACAAGGCATTGTATGTTTATGGTACACTAATTTTTATTAGTTTGATGTACATAGATAAAGATGATAGATTTTACATGTCCCATCATATTAACCATGAGTACTCCAACTCCTATATTTACTAGAATGTTATGGAGGAAGATGAATAAATAAATATTTGAAGAGTTTACAAAAGATTTATAGGATGATATTGATTAGTTTGAGAATTGAGAAGAAGTAGAGAAATTCAATCATATATTGCTTATATTGCTTGAGGACAAGTAATTTTGGGAAGGGTGGACTTATTATGTCATTTTCTAATTAATTTTTTTTTTTTGAAAAATATGCTCATTCTAATATTTCCATAGACTAAAATAGGACTTAATATTACTTCTGGGACCCATGGAAGTTTATACTTCTCGAACCCATGAAAGTTTATACTTTCAAAGAATATTAATTGGGGCCATATTAAATATTAAATATATTTATTATTTTATGGTAATAGAAACCCAAAATGAGGTGAGATTTATTATGAGGAGGCTTGTGACTCGAGGTTTATGTGGCAATAAATTATTTGTTGTAGTTTTTATGACAATATGCATATGTAAGTTTATTGTCTAATTTTAGTTAATATTATTCTATGGAAAAAAAACCCATAGAGGGATTATGGCTTGTGTATGAAACCCATGAGTTGTACGAGTCATAGGAAAAAAATTATTTGATTCAAAATGGAGTTCTCATCCAAAGAGTATAAATGAGCTTCATATGTTATCACAATTTATCTAGTGGTGGTGAGGTGTGTGTTGTTTAATTTATAGGTTTTTGGAGTGTTGTTTAGATTCTCAATTTCTTTGGGTGTTTCTATTTTTTTGTGGAGAGACTTTTGTGATATTTCATGCAATTTCATCATACTCAAGTAATGAAGAAATTATATTTCTAGTTGGGAATTGATTGGTAATGTTTTAGGTGAAGTATCTAGTTTGTATGCTTTCCTTTTGAGATATTTTTAAGTGCTATTGTTATAGCATTTTTGTAGATGCTAGGTGAAAATCATGGATTATTTCTAAGTTTTTTAGTTTCATTTGTTGCTTTTTGGTTGAAAATCTAGCAATGTATTATGGAAATAATCATTGTTTTATGCACTCGATTTATGTAAAAGATTGTAGTTTGTGTTTCACTTCATATTTTTTTGGTCCTAATACAATTTTGACTATTACAAAAGTAATATTTTAAGTAAGAATCATATTTATATCAGAAATATAAGTTGCAGAAGTTTTTTGGATCATTTTGTGTAATTGTAGCAATGAGTAGCTTGCTAGTTTGTACTGATTTTTTTTTTTTTTATAAAAATATAGATTATGTTGAAAAATAATTTCATAAGAGTTTGAGAATCATAATTTTCTTTATTTTTTATGTTTTTATAAATAATTTGGATTTTTTTTTCTATTTTAGGATATTATATAGTAAATTACACATGCATAAGTGCATTAGTGCATTTGAAATAATTTATTAGGATTGTAATTTTCATGCATTGGTTATTGTAAAGGATTTAATTGGGGGTTAGGTGTGAGACACAATGTTTTCTATGCTTCATAATCTATTTTAGAAAATTTCTTTAATAATCTATTTTGGTGTTATAGAATAGAACCATTATTAATATTTTGTAGGATGAGAATATGAGTAACAAGAACCAAACAATATACTTGTTTCAAATCGATTTGATATGTCTTGATATCATCTTAAAACTAGAAAATTTAAATTGGATCGTTTTATAATTACTATAAGGACAACTTCAAATCCATCCATGTCATATGGGTAGAGGTGTGAGAACTATAGTTTTAATGCATATATATGAGGAGTAAACACAAATTGTAGCATATAAAAGTCCATTGATATTTTCATATAAAGAGGATGTTAGGAATTTTCTTAAGGATTATTTAATAGAGTAAATTTTTAGCATCAATCATAATGATTGTTTTTATATTTAAAAGGTTTTGTATTGATCATATATATCATTTTTAAATTTAAAAGGTAGTAGTGTTGATAAAAAAAATCACTACTAAATTTAAGAAGCTATGACATTTTTTTCTAAAATAAATATCATATTGAAACAAGAAGCTTCATTGCTAACACTTTACAATCTTCAAATTAGGATATAAAAACTAATTAAAAGAAAAATTACCCAAAGATACTCTTATATGGTAATGGCATAACTCTACAAAAACTATGAATTCTTCAATATTTTATCAAAATTATCTTTGATAGATATAAAGGTTTTTTTTTTTTTAAAATAAAAGAAACAAAAGAAAAATGTAACTACTTTTGATAGAACAACCATTAAAATTTTAGCATAAAAAGATTTGGATATTTTTTTCCATTTCTAGAACAAATACCATATTGAAAAGTAATATTAATATATACTAAGATTCATTGCAAAATATTTACAACCTTCAAATTATGATATGAAAATCAATTAAAAGAAAAATCACCTTAAGATAGCCTTATATGGAACTGGTATAATTCTTTAAAAAAATTGAATTTTATTGAATCGCTCTTTGATAGACCTAAAGTTTTTTGTTTTAAGTAAAATAGTAGATTTTAAAATTATATGAATAACTAATCCTAAAGGAAAAAAAAGAAGAAAAATGTAAATATTTTTGGTAGAGAAATCATTAGAATTTTGTTTTAAAGGATCTTGGAATTTTTTGTCAAAGGAATTACCTATTAGTAGCACTTAGTTTTTAAATAATAATAATAAAAATATATTGGGTGCCATTTCAATTAAGCTGATTGGTGTTGATAATTATGAATAATGACATCATCAAATGAAAAGTATATTGTAAAAAATTACCTCTATTATTGATGAAACTACAAGATATTCCATAAATTCTTGTCTATAAGAATTTTTTTAAAAGAATTCACACCAAGTGTTATCCTTGATAAAATTATATATCAGTGCATTGATAGAAAATGTGTGAAACGTGACCACAACTAAGAAAGCTTGAGATGCAATCACAACAATATTTGACCATAATATCTAATTTTATATCTAAAACTATATATTAAACAAAAGTTTACTATTGGTTTAGGGATATGCCTCTAACATCAAGCCATCATTTTAATTTGGTGATGCTCATGTTGAGAAGTCACTAAATAGACCTAAGTTAGGGTAGAAACATTGGGTATTTTAGTGAAGAAAAAATGGAGAGGTGCAAAGCGATGAGCGGGATCTTCCGAGGGTGTGTAGGTTTGAAATATGAGGATGCTGGAGAGGATGATCAAGCGGATACTGATGATGAGGATGGGTATTTTTTAGCCATGGGTGCTGATATTCCTTTGGTGTCTTTGTTGTTGTGCTCGAGAAACTTTTTTGTGTCTTGGGGGTCTTTTCCTTTCCCCTAGTAGGAGATGTGTGATCTTTGTGGTCATGGCTCTATTATGGCTTGTGCTTTGGGGAGCTTCTTCCTTCCTAAAAGGGTCGATAATGCTTCTTCTGTGGTGGCCTATTCTATGGGATTTTCTCTTGGGGCGTTTCCTTCTGCTAGGGACATTGGGTTGTGTGTGTTCGAGATCTTTTCCTTGGTCAGTGTGTTGGCTTTGCTGCCAGTTTCTAGGTCTGCGCTTGAGACTAGGGGGATTTCTAAGTTTCTGGATTTTTTGGAGCTAATTGAGGGCTTTGGTCTACGCTTTTTTGTTCCTCTCAAGGGTATTTGTCTTTGGAGAGTTTGTGGGGATTTGTGGTGGAGATTATCAGATGCATCTTTGGTTGCACCTCTTTGTTTGTTGCCTTCTCTGCGGGTGTTGGTTGGTGGTGGGTTGCTCGTGTGTTGCCTGCTTTCCTTCTTTCTTTTTTGGAGCTTGGTTTGGTGGGTGTTCTTTGGTGGAATGGGGTCTCCTTTGTTCCTGCTCTTTCTTCCTCCGTTTATTTAAGGAGGTGTTTTTCTTCAGTACTTTTTGGTCTGGTGGTGGGCTTGTCTAGTGTGGCAATGGTCCCCTGTGGGATGTTCAGGGCTGTGGATTTTTTTGTGCTCAAATTGATGTATCGAGACTAAAGGTGTGCTTTATTGTTTGGTTACCTCCCTATTACTTCTTTACTTGGTGTCCTCTTGCCTTAGTGGACTTGTTCTGCTTCTCTTTGACTTGGTGTAGCCTTCTGGTTGCTCTCTTTCTGGGCATGTGTTGGCCTTTTTTGGGGTTTCCTTTGTTGATTCTCTTATCTCAGAGGATGCTTTTTCCTAGTTTCTTTGCTTAGTTCCTTTTGAGGGGCTTGGTCTTTGTCTTTGGCACTGTGGTTGGTGCTGGTGGAATCCTTGGAAAGTTCCTTGGTTTTTAACTCTCTGCTTCTATAGAGGGTTATTTTCCCCCTTTGGTGCTCTTAAGTCCATTTTGCATGTTGGGGGTATGTTATTAGTGGAGGTCGGGCTCCTCCAAATGGAACTGCTTAAGGCTGAAATGTTTCTTCACTCAAGAATGGCTGTGGTGTGTCCTTTCGAGCTCCAGTTTGATGCTTGGCCAAAGGATTTCTTTACTTTCCTTTCTATGAGTATAGTTGCTTTCTATCAGGATCTTCAATTGATTCCTTCTATGGAGGTGGAGGCTGCTCCTGTTGAGGTGGATCTCTTTCATATTGAGGTGGAAAGGGGTGTTATGGATCAGATAGGAAGCTCTATGTCTTGTGGTAAAGGATTTCTCTTCATCCTCTCCTATAAAGGGTTTCCCTCTCCTATTGAGGTGGAGGTTGGGTTGGTGTTTCTAGCTCTCTGGTGTTGTGAGCTGGTTTGTTGCAGCCTAGTTGATTTGTTGCCTAAATGCTTCAGGCAGTTTCTTATGGTTTCTTTGGGTTTAAGGTCCCTACCAAAACTTGTTTGTAAAGGGTTGATGGTCCCTTCAAAACCTATTATGGGGTTAAGGTCCCTTAAAAACTTGGTTAAGGGTTTAAGGTCCCTTCAAAAATCTTTGGGTGTTAGGACCCAGATTTAGTTGATTTGTGGGTTCAAGGTCCTTGTAAAAACTTTGTGCAACAAGAGATTTCTAGTTTTATTCTTAGTGTTGCAGCTGATGGGTTGTTGATGGTATTAGGTTTATCTTTTGGGCAGCAAGATTTGCTTGGTTTGGGTTTCTAGTCCCATCAAAACTAGTCTGTAAGGGGTTTTGGGTCCCTCCAAAACCTGTTTTTCCTCATAAAAAACATTGGGTATTTTAAAATCTACTTTGAAGGTATGAAAAAATAGAGAGAAAATAACCAAAACTAATCTTATCCACCTATATGAAGAAATGAAATCCTATTGAAGTATTTCACTATGATTGATCTATTCACATGGTCTAAGAGATGTCCACTTCTTCCTCTACAAAATGTCTTGCTGGATCTCCCCTATATTTTAACCATAAGCCAACAAGTGGAATCAACTTAATTTCCTTAACAAAACAAGTAACTACTAAACAATAGACAAAATTATCAAGAGGAGAAAATTAAAAAGGTCAGTGATAGGCCACTTCACATCTATGGGGGATAATAGATCCATGATATACTATCAAAATATGAAGATATACATATGCTCAATAAATGATTACACTGACAAGTGTCAGGCAACACAAGGGCAGCCAACTGAGAGGGGGGTGAATGAGTTGTCACAAAAATTTAAACTTATTAAACTTAATTCAACTTATTCTTAGATTTGATAAATGAACATAAAAGCATAAACCATCACAACATCAGAAACACATATAACACCAAGATTTTTTTACGTAGAAACCCTGTTAGGGGAAAAACCACGGTGGAGGTTAGTCCACAATATTATACCCTGTTAAAAGTATAAAGAATGATAAATAGGAATGCACATGCATTCAAACACACTACCTAGAGCTCACTGCTCAAATATAATGACCCAAAACAATATTCTCAAGCACACAACTACTTCAAAAATTATTCCTCGAAGATCCACAGCATGCTACAATCACCATGTTAGCCAAGAACATGAAAAAAATGAACACACAAAATAAAATCACTGATCACAAGCACAATGATCAATGCAGATGTACAAAAAAGATAGAGCGCGATCTAAAAACATCCAAGAGCATCATGAATCATCAGAAAAGCATCTAAAAAAAATAAACTTACTAGAATCACATCAACTCTAATCAGGAACACCGACTAAAGCAATAGAAAAAATTTCAGAACACAACTGCTCATAACTCGATCAAATCTTCACGCGGATCTCTAAAAATTTTGGTGGATAAAATAGATAGAATAAAAAATAAACCCTTTAGTCCACAACCTTTGATCATCAACATACTAATCTAGGCACCAATATGAACTTCACTGTACCACTGACAATCTGCAACTTTTTCTATTACAATTTTCTCAATATCCTCGAAATATACAACCTTCAATACATTAATGCTAATAGTGTTGACATCAATGACAAACACATGTCAAAAACATCCAAAAATATCCCCCTTTGGCATTGATGACAACACATGATGTGAAAAGCACCATCAACTCAACTCTCTCTCAACACTTACTCCCCCTTAGATTCTGACTCTTTTCTCTTCAACTCTTTCACATGACTCTTCTTCCTATAAGGTTTTTCACATGAATTTTCTACCCCTTTGACATCAATGACAAAGATAAAGCATTATCTTTCTCCACACAAGCTCTGAACCACATATCTGAACATTTGACTACTCCCTTGAGTAGCAACCACCAAAACATCAATATGGATCAAGATATGACTATGAAATACACAGACTGATGCAAGCTAATGCATCTTTAGTTCTGATTAGGAGGGGTAATCACCCCTAGCATCCCTTTGAGATACTCAAAAGTATCCTTCAACATTTTCTTAATCTAATGTTCATCTTTGCAAGCATCATTGACATTATTAGGCTTAGTCTTTGAAATCAAATAGTACTCTTCTGCAATTCTTCTTCTAGTCTGAACACCTTTATTATTATCACCAATAATCTGATCTTTAGAATGATTAAGCTTTACATACCTTGGAATCTTAGGATTTTCTTGAACTTCAGGCTCTTGTGATCTCACTTCTACACTTCCACTAGTTTCTCCCTCTTGACTTTCCTGATTCACCAAAATGATCTGAAATTTATTTCCTTTATATAAATTGTCATGCTGGTCGTCTAAATCATATCCATAGGTTCTGGATGATCTAACAATGTCTTCATCAACCCTGACATTAGCACTTTCAACTACTTTCCTCAATATCCTATTGTAGCACCGATAGGATTTACTTTTAGTAGAGTAACCCAAAAAGATTCCTTCATTGCTCCTAGCATAAAACTTTCCTATATCTTCATCTCTTTTGGTATAACATTTACTTTCAAATATCTTGAAGTATCTAATAGTAGGATTATGACCAAACCATAGCTCAAAAGGAGTCTTACCAGATTCACCTTTGACATTTACCTGGTTGAGAGTGTAAACAATAGCACTCACAACTTCTCCCCAGTAGATATGAGGCACATTTCCTTCCAACATCATAGTTCTAGCAACATCTACAATTGTTTTGTTCTTTCTTTCCACAACTCCATTTTGTTGAGGGGTCCGTAGTGCAGATAACTATCTCTTGATTCCATGTTCTTCACAAAAAGAATTGAACTCCTGGGAAGTGAAATCACCACCTCTATCTGATCTCACACATTTAATCTTTAGACTTTTCTCTGTCTCAGCCATAGCTTTGAAACTCTTGAACTTCTATAAGGCTTCACATTTTTCCATTAAGAAAGCAACTCATATCATTCTAGAGTAATCATCAATAAGTAACATAAAGTACCTGTCTCCTTGTAAACTTCTGACTCTAGAAGGACCACACAAGTTAGTATGCACAAGCTCCAACACTTCATTTGAATGATGCTGTTTGCTCCAAAATGAAACTCTAGTTTGCTTCCCTAACTAACATTCCTTACATATAATATTAGTAGGCTTGAATAACTTAGGAAGATCTCTCACTGCCGAGTAGAACTTATCTTGATAATATTGTCAAATTTTACATGACACAAACTCTTATGCCACAACCAACTTTCATCAACTTGAGCAATCAGACAACTTTTACTAGCAACACTCAGGTGAAAGATATTACCTCTTATTTTTGTACCTGATGTAATCACATTTTCGGAACTCCCCATAATTCTGCACTTTCCATCCTTGAAATGAAGATTGTATCCCTTGTCAACCATCTGCCCAACACTTAAGAGATTATGCTTCAAACCTTCCACATATAAGACATCATCAGTATTATGCTTACCACCAAGAGAAATGGATCCTCTTCCATAGATCCCACCAGCATTGTTATCACCAAATTTTACAACACCACTGCCATACTTTTCCAAACTCACAAATTTTCTTTTGTCACCTGTCATGTGATGAGAGCATCCACTGTCAATCACCCATTCATCTTTTTCTTCAATTTTGGTTGCAAGATCTTTCTCCACATTCTTGTCACTAACATAATCAAGATCATTTTCCTTGATAGCAATAAATACCCATTCATCATCACTTGCATTCCCTTTATCAGACTCATCATCTGTCACTCCTTCATTAGCAGCATAATAACATTTTCCTTGAAATATAGGCTTGTTAGGTCTTGATTTAGGGACTCTTTCCATACATCTTGAAGCAAAATGACCTATCTTATTGCAAGAAAAATATTTAATAGGCATTTTCCCTTTATACTTACCTTCTCCTTTGGCTTCTCTCTTAACAATAAGTTCTTCAAGCTCCTCCAACTTTCCCTCTTCTTCTTCAATCTCTTTCATCTGCTGCTCATATTTGAACACCTTTCTAGAACTTTCTCCCAGATCATATCTTTGCTTGTCTTTTCCGGATATAGTAGCTTTGAATGCAGATTCTGTCTTAGGAAGAGATTCACCAAATTCATCAACTCAAAAGTAGCAAGCTTACCAATCAACATGTCTCTTGTTACATTTGTTACAGTTTGGATTTCCTCAATAGCAACAACTTTGGCTTTGTATGCAATAGGAAAGGATCTCAGCACTTTAGCAACAATCTCTGATTCTTCTAATGTTCCACCAACACATCTGATACTCATCACAAGTTCATTTACTCTATGCATAAAAGCAGTGATGTTCTCATCTTCACCCATTTTCAAGGTTTCATATTTCCCTTTCAGACTTTGTAGCTTAGCAATCTTCACATGTGTATCACCTTCATACAAAGTTTCCAACTTCTTCCATATCTCATAAGTAGTTTGTAGTTCCATTAAATTAGTCATCTCAAAATCTATCGGAGCACTCAACAATGCTTCCTTAGCCTTGATATTGTACTTAGCTTCTTTAATCTCATCAAGAGTAGAAGGACCATTCTGTGGAATAATATACCTATTCTTTGTAATCTTCCAGAAGGGTTCACCAATGCATCTCAAATGACACTCCATTCAAGTCTCCACAAAGAATAATTTGTTCCATGAAATCTCAAGCTATCATTCTTATAAGTTTCCATCCTGGATCACCTCTAGCTGTCAAACTTCTTTCGAGGAACCTACTCTGATACCAATTGTTGGCAACACATGGGTAGAAAACTAAGAGGGGGGGTTGAATCAGTTATCACAAAAATTTATACTTATTAAACTTTATTCAACTTATTCTTAGATTTGATAAATGAACATGAAAGCATAAACCATCACAACATCAGAAACACATAAAAAACCAAGATTTTTTACGTGGAAACCTTGTTAGGGGAAAAACCATGGTGGAGGTTAGTCCACAAGATTATAACCTGTTAAAAGTATAAAGAATGATAAATGAGAATGCACATGCATTTAGACACACTGACTAGAGCTCACTACTCAAATATAGGAGGGATCACTGCCCAAGGAAGACACACTGTCTTACAAAAATATTCAGATTAGATCCATAGGGTATTGAATTGAGAAAATAACATCTGCCAATGCTTGATTACAGTTCCAGTTAAGCAGAAAAAAACTTCTTCACACTTCTCTCAATCTTCTTCACACTCTGCTCTACATTAGAATGATTAAAAAATTATTCGCACATCTTATTTTGGCACATACACTTGCACACTTTACATTGCTCAAACAATCACTCTTATATATCCGCAACACGAGATTACATCAATCATATGTCGGCCAAAATAAAATATGAAAATATGAAACATGTACAAATGATTTTCAATGCGAACAAGGCATAGTCAGCCACAACATAACAATGACCCAAAACAATATTCTTGAACATGTAAATCCTTCAAAAATTATTCCTCGAAGATCCACAACACACTACAATCACCATATTGGCCAAGAACATGAAAAACATGAACACACAAAAGAAAATCACCGATCGTGAGAACAACGATCAATGTAGATGTGCAAAAAAGATAGAACACGATCTAGAAACATCCACGAGCATCATGAATCATCAGAGAAGCATCCACAACAACTGAACTTACTAGAATCACATCAACTCCAATCAGGAACATCGACTGAAGCAACAAAAAAACTGTCAAAACACAACTGCTCATAACTCGATCAAATCTTTACGTGGATCTCTGAAACTTCCAATGGATAAACTAGATAGACTCAACAATAAAAATTTTAGTCCACAACCTTTTATGATCAACATATTGAGCTAGGCACCAATATGAACTTCACTGTACCACTGACAACCTGCAACTTTTTCTATTACAATTTTCTCAATATCCTCGACATATACAACCTTCAATACATTAATACTAATAGTGTTGACATCAATGACAACTACATATCAGCAACATCCAACACACAAGATGTAGTGCCCCTCCATGTTCTGCGTTTCTTGATTTTTGACTAAGTTTGTTTGGATGATTGGTGATGTGTTGTTGTTGTTCGTTATTATGTTGTTTAATTGGTTATTAAAATGTTGTGGTAAATTTAATATTATGAATGGCCTTGTTTAATCAGTTCAATTAAATTAAATTGATTATAAGGTAATTTAAATAAATTTAGATTTAAAATAAATAATTAAATAAATCAATATTATGAAATAGAAAGTATATGGTTTATTGTTAAATAATTAAATTAAATTGTTTTGTTTAAAGTATTGTTTTAAATTATATTTAATGATAATTGATAATATTATTATCATCAAGAGGATAATTATTTAAATGTGGAAAAGTAATATGATTTTAAATAAATAAATAAGATAATATTTTAGAACAAAATGTAAAAGCAAGTTCAAAATGGAAAAAGATGGAGTGTGTGCACATGCATGACTCTAAACTGAATTGCAAATTGGAAACTTGTCTTTTCTTGTTGATTTTTGGATTTGAAAACTTATCTCTTCCTAGGATTTTTTTGGGTTTTTATAATGCTCAATTTTGGGAAAATGCTTATCAGTTGATTTTTGGTTTCGAATGAAAAATTTCTCTGCAACAATATTTATCAGAATACAGTCCTTCAATTGAAAGTTGGTTTTTGAAGTGAGAACAAATTGCTATAAATTTGTTTGGGGACATAGTATAAGAAAAGAGTAAGATAAGGGTGACGAGAGGAGATCGGCAAGAGGGAAGATAGGAGGACGTTGGAAAGCCAGAGAATTTCTGATTCTACAAGCCATGGCGATATTCAAATGGGAAAACCATCGAAAAGAAGCAAGTGGCAAACTTCTCTTACCCTTCGCCCTCTGTTGGTTGCTTATTAACTGTCCAAGATTTCTGTTTTGAAATAGAGTATTTTATTCGGATTTGCACCTTTAGGTTTGTTGTTGTGTCGTGCACTTGAGAAATTATTAGAGTTTCCCTAAACCATCGCTCTCTATTGGGATTCTAAGACAATGTTGAAGGGCTTGAAATGTCAATACCTTTCCATCAAGCAAGCTGACCCCATTTTGCATGTTTATCTAAGAATACCACGCCTTTTACATTTTTTTGCTATCATCAAATTATGCCTCTCCTTCTTGCGTAATACCTTGAATGTTTGATGAACCTTCAACAAGTTAGGAAGTTTGTATTGGATGGAATTCGAAGTATAAACCTTGTAGGGGAACATCGATACTTTTTCATTACATATTTCCCTGTATTTCGCATTTTTCTGAAAGTTTCTAAAGGTTAATTTATTAAACCAATGGTGAACCCTTTGCTTGTTAACTGTTTTTCTTGAGTTTATTGTTTGCCGTGGTTGATAATATGTATTGCCATTCGATACTTGGCTTAGCACATACCATATGCTTGGAAAACTTGTTTTAGAACAATACAACCTTCTTAGATGACGCTGCCCACTATTAATTCCCTTCATGATGTCGCTGGTTTGCATTACATTGAATGATTTTTGATTTGCCTTCTTAGAATTCGCTTGTAGGTGTCAAATGATATAAAGTTCTATGGTTCTTGTTGGCAATCGTTGCATTTAGAACTTGTTGCCTTGCATTCCTTTAATTTCTTTTGACCTTATGCTTTGCAATTTAACGCCATGACAAACATTGGTCATTGAAGACTTGATTTGTTCACTTGGACGGTTATTATGCAGCAAGCTTGACAAATTCAATGTAGCCTGAATGTGGCAAACGTCTCCCTGTGTGTTTTATCCTTCTGTGAAGGCTTCGATTTCATTTTGAAAGCCATATATGACAGTCCTTCATACTGTCGTTTCACTATTATCTGCATCCTTTATAAGTTAGACAAATTTTGATGCCTTGGAATGCACTTCCTCTCTTGTATTATTGCTGAGGAGTTCGATGGAAATGTTTATATACTGTTTAGTGTTTGCTGCCTATACACTATGTTGATATAACAGACAATATGTTTGATTCAATGAAAACAAGATAGGCATGCTTGCGCACTCTGATCTTTGCTCATATATCAAACTTTTGTTTAGGGCGATCTCCCTTCAGTAACTTCGCCATTTGGTTTAAGTAAATTTGTTTTGTTTTCAACTACCATATTAATTCGAATCCTTTTATTTATATATATATGTATATAGGGGTGCGTAATTGTTCATGTAATTATAATATGTGATTGTTCTTCAGAATCTATCAATCTGATATATTAACAACAGATCCTTATATATATAAAATGCCTAATTGAGTTTATGTTGTTGCTGCCTCATAATTGGTATATTGTGTTCTGCGTTCTGATTTTATTTATATATTTCATTTGAAATATTTATGTTGCTACTATTTCATAATTTGTGATATTGATTATATATATATATATATGTCAATGAGTTTTAGATGTGCTGATTATAATATAATCTATTTTAAACAACAGCTTGTCATAATTTATTTAAATATATCTATATATAGAAGCACTACATAAACATATTCTTGTATAGCTTGTCATAATTTATTTATATATTTAAATATATCTATATATAGAAGCACTCATAAACATGTTCTTGTATAAATATTATAAATGTAACTAAAGAGTACTGTGATCTTGGAATTGATTGTGTACGAAGAAAAATGAAGTGGTAGATTTTAGTAGGAAAAATATTATGTTAGTTAAATGACTAGAGAGAAATATAAATGTTTTGACAAGAATATTGAAATGCTGATTTCGTTGTGTTCTCAAAAGGTAGATGGTTTATTAAGATTGATTTTTGAATTGAGCTATGAATCGGTTGATTACTTAGTTGTCGTGGTTGTTGATTTTGTTAAAAGTTGTTTATTAGCCAAATTGTAAGTTTGTTAGGGTATCATGTGAGGAGAAAATTGAGGTCTCCCTTGGATGCCCTATTGGTTGATTTTACTATTGATTAATGTGGTTGATTTTGTATTGAATTGATTATGTTAGTTTGATTGAGCTCGAAGATCTCGTTGTGATGTTGCCACTTGTTATTCTATACTTGTTGACTCATAAATTGTGGATTGAAAATAGTTCTTTGAGACCTTGTTATTGTTGCCACTTCGATGGGGAACTTGTGTGTTTGTAATTTGTTAGTCTTCTAGAGGTCAGGGAAAGAGTTTTCTTTATGATTGGCTTTTCATGTTGGTTCTTTGTGAACACTTGATTCTATTATGGATTTATGATTATGTGGGTTCTAGCCTTGCACTGTGGAATTGTTATCTATGGATACTTCGTGCGAGTTGGTGTATGTCTTGCTTACGTGATAATTCATGTGGCTTTTTATGTTGTGCAAGTTCGCTTGCCCAGTTAGTGGACTGTTGAGTCTTTTTGTTGCTAGTAGGGGGAGTGGCTCTCAATGAGGGTCCGGTGCCCAAAGTGGTAGGTCTAGGGTAACTCATGAGAGTTTCTTAGTCTAGTGAAAAAACTAATAATTAATTAGGGGGTTTGGGTAGTATCTTGCATTAATTCAGATAATGTAGCCTCACTCATGGCTCAAGTGTTCGTTTAGGCTCGGGATGCGTGGGAAGACTTGTAATGGAAAGATCAACTGTCTTGTAATTTTGGAAGGTCTTGCTCACTTGGAAGATATGCTGATCCCACATAGTTTGTATGGGGGTCCGGTGCCCAGTAGAGGTGGTCCAGGGTAACCTAGGATGGGGGTCTGGTAGCCTAGGAAGGTTACGCTAGGGTAACCCATGGAAAACTATGTGATGACACTCCTCGAGCTATAACAACCTTGTATTCCTTGCTTGTTTTCCCCTTGTTCTTGTACCTCTAGAAGCAGTTGTTTCTTTATGTATGGTTTGTTACTTTTGTGTGTTGGAGTCTTGTTAGCCTTGTCTGCTTGACTATTTTTATGTTGTAGGTCCTTATTGTGATCTCCTAGCACGGGGGGTGGACCTTAGGGTCCACATGGTTGGGTGGAATGTGCTATGCACTCCATTGGGTTCCCAACCAAAGTTCGTGATGTAGGGAGTTGTACCATTTGTAGTGATTCTTGAGCTTTACAGAGTTGGAGCCAGTAGTGATGCAATGTAATGTAATATTTTTAGTTGTATCTCTTATGTATTTAATGTATCCTTCCCATGGTTATAAGGGAAGCTGAATGTAAACTTGTTAATAGTGTAATGATTTACCCCATGTTTGGGAAGTTGTTTATGTATTCATTGGTTCATAATATATGATCTTTATGGTGTTGTATATGTGAGCTTTATAGAGTTGGGGCCAATAGTGATGCAATGTAATGTAATATTTTTAGTTGTATCTCTCATGTATTTGATGTATCCTTCTCGTGGTTATAAGGGAAGCTGAATGTAAACTTGTAAATAGTGTAATGATTTACCCCATGTTTGGGAAGTTGTTTATGTATTCATTGGTTCATAATATATGATCTTTATGGTGTTGTATATGTGGATATATATATATATATAATGTAGTGGATGCAAATGTTCTCTTGTTATAGTTATTTTGTGATGTATATTTAGATTGTATGATTGAGGTGTTCGTAATGCAGACATGTTACCCTAAAGGACATTGTCAGAACTTATGTATGTTAGATGCATTAAATGTTAGTGTTGTATGATTTACATTTCATGTTAGTTCTTTTAAAAAAAAAATGTGTCATAATTGTTAGTTAATTGTGTTTTCCTTTGGGGTTATGTGGCGGGGTGTTACACAAGATCCTCTAAACATGTTTCCATAACAATACATAGAGGATAAATCATATGGAAAAAAAAGAAGAAAATTTTTAATCCCACCCACCACTATAAATAAGTTATTTTTGTGAAGCTTATATGATGGGGAAACATCATAGATAATATTTTGGTTCTAGAAATGTATAGATAGTTTCCAAAAAGTTGGAGTTAGCTTATTTTGATCTTTATGGACCAATAAAGAATGTTTTCATAGGGAAAATTTGATATTTCCTGACTTTCATCAATGATTTCACTCAAAATTATGGTTATACTTTTTGAAGATCAATTTTAAAGAATTTTATATTTCTAAAGTCTGTACACCAAGTTAATGATGAACAAAACAAATTAAAATAGGAGATCAAATAATGGGGGGAGTATACTTTAATTTTTTTCTCAATTGTTTACAAATAAAAGAGAATCAAAAGGTAACTACAAACTCAATATAATTCATAGAAAAATGGATTATCTCGAATAATAAGTAGAAGACTTCAAGAAAGAGCTAAATCAATGTTCAAGGGTGGAATTTCAAAGCTATGTCCCACTTTTATAAAGAAAATGACCAAAAACAATCTAACCTTTTAACTTAAATCATTATAAAGTGAAATACATGCCTAAAAGTTTTGAATAATATAAATTAATGAAATGTAGATTTTTTAGTATATCTCATATTTATATTTTTTAAAATATAAATTATATTTAAATATATATTTTTATAACATTGACACTATAATTTAGTTGTTGAGAAATGAGATTAAGGGGCCCTCCACTTTTTTTATACTCAACTTCATTTTATTTGCTTCAATTTTTTTTGTGTTTATAATTTAAAATTTTATTGCATCATGGATTAAGTTTTTCTATTTTAATAAATATTTTTAAAAAATATTCTAAGTTTTGTTTATTGTAAATAAAACTATTTTGAGGGGCTTTCAATTTTTTCTTAATTATTATATAATATTGAAACTGATTATATTGTCTTAACATAAAATCTCTTCTCTAGTGCACCATATTTTAAAAAAATGAATTTTTAATATTTTTTAGATGACCCGCTTTTAGTTAAAATAAAAAAGAAAATATAAACACTAATTTAAATATTTAAATATTCATATTTTTTCTAACTAATCTTATAGTTCTACTAAACAAGATTTTTTAGATTTTTAAAAATGTTATTTATGTGAATAAATTTTGTAAAAAAATTAATTTTTTCAACTAGTTTAATTTATTTATAATTTGACACCAAAGCATTGCTACATATGTATTTAGTGGATAGTTATTACTATAAAAGTTGTGGCCCAAATTGAATTTAGCTAGAATGGATTTGACCAAAATTGACATTCAATTGAAAATTATTAATTCATGCTGTGTTGATATGTTGACCTAAACCAAGCCACAAATTTGAAACTTCAACTTCAATCCTTGTAATCTTGGAGATAAATTGTGTGAAGATGCAATCCATGAAATACATTATTTGACCAATTAGAGTTTGACTATTCTTTTGAAAAAATATCTTTATAAGGAACATGGTCAAGTAAGAAACCGTTAATTCACTATTTTAGAATTTTTGAGAGTATTTCATATAGACACATTCCAAGAAATAATGCAAGGAAGTTTAATGGGAAGCATAAAAAATATATCCTTGTTGAATATGATGACTCTAATAAAGCTTATAAATTATGTGATCCCAATGTAGATGAATTCACATCTCTAGAGAAGCCATTTTTTAAGAAAAGTATCACCTTCCAAGTGTTTTTCATGTTGATTTTATTGAAGATAAGGATGAAAATGATACACCATCATGCTCAAAAAGGTTGAGCTAGAACTAGAAGACATTATTGAACCCATTGAAGAAAGAGATGGTATTGATGAACCAAATTCAAGCTCATCCAATCCACAATCCAATGTTCCCTAGTGAGAGATAAAATAATAAGAATAATCCCAATCAAATTATAGGACTATAATATTAATTATGCATTAATAAAAAGTATTCTACATGCTCATGAGCTAATCACTTTTTGAGGAAGCAATAAAGGAAGAAAAATGCTAATTTGATATGGATTAGGAGATGAATTTCATTTATCAAAACCAAATATGAGAGTCGGTGTACCTTTATCTATTGATAAATAAGCCATTAAATGTAAAAGAGTGTTCTTATATCTCAAATGATAACCACAAAACAAGAGTGGTAGCTACAAGCTATAAGCATTGTTAAAGTGTATTGAATATGTCCAAAAATTCAATATTTTTTGGTTGCACAACACATATTGAAGCACATTATATTTTCTTTTGTATTTTGAAACAAATTTTATGGAGGGGTGTTAGAAACATAAACTCTATTTCATTACAATCTCTAAACATATATTATATAGAGATAAATCTATCATGTAGGGACACATATCCATATTTTTTTCCTATTTAAAAGATCTTTGCATCCCTTAACTAATATTGAATATGTTTAGTACAAGCTCTCCAATTTCTACAATTGGGTCTAAATTTTTAGTCATGCTTATAGTGAGCATTATGTTTACCATTTATCTTTATAAATTTATGTGCATTTAGTTTTAGTCCAATTAGCTTATTTATTTGATTTTGATCATTGATCTATCATTATCCATTATCTAATCCTATCAAAACAATTCCAATATGGTTTGAACTAGGTCATGCCCATTGGTATGAGGTTGTCTTAAAAACTCTGATCACAATCCACTTAATTGTAAAATTAAAATTAAACATTTAGTCAACTAGCCCCATCTTACACTTTGGTATAAACTAAATTTACATTGAATATTCACAATTTGGTGATATGTTTGTGTATAAAAAGACATTCATTTGCACTCATTTTGATCATCATTTCATCATTTAATAATTAAAGATTGTCCATCTACCATTTCTTAACATGAGTTGATCACATATTAATAATTTCATGTCATCGTAGTGCATGCAAATTAGCTAGCAATCATTCTAGAACTCATGCACATGTTTGATACTTTTTTAAAAATTTTTTTATCAAGAAATCTTTAAGTACCACTAGAAAAAATTGAGAGTGAAACAAAATTATCAGCATTTAGTAGTATAATTATTAAAGACTTGATAAGGAAAATTTCAAAGAACATCATATGTTGAGTTTGCAAGTATGGGGTGAGTTCACATCCACAAACTAATTTCAGTTTTTTAAATTGACTTACCAATTAACGACAACCCTTTTAACTTTTAAAGACACTTGTTTTTTTAAAAAAGTTGAGTTTAATTGAATAAATCATTGAATTTTCAATATAGAAACCTAAATTCAAATTTTAAAATGATATCTAATACAAAAATATAAACTGCTACTCTTAAATTTTCATAATCTAAAAGTTTCTTAAACTTTTTGTGTAATTTTTAAATTAAAATATAATATTGATATCTATGTTGAAATAATTAATAAAATTTATAAAATACAAAATGATACAAATATAACGATTTTATTTTTTTATTAAAAGAGCAGAATTAAAACCCTGATCCCATACAAAACAGCATCATAAAACAGCATCATGTAATGATTTTGTTAAGCTATTTAAAATAAGAACTTATTTGTAAAAACAAATATATGACAATGCTTAACAATTTTAATTATAGAGACATTAAAGTGACTATAGCCCCTTACAGTAATGATTTGCGAAGCCAATGTCAATTAAAGACATCACTTTAAATGCCATTTGTCTCTTTTTGATAGCTAACAATTACTATTGAATTATGTTTAAACCTTAATTGCTTCAATAATCTTCAGCTTTGAAAATAGTCCAGGTAATCCCACTATCTTTACTACACTGAAGTCCGAAATTTGAAGCAGTTTCATCCATTCCTGTTTGCTCCTCTCTTTTCCTCCGTTTGCAAGGGCAATCATAACCAGATCCCCAACAATTTCAAAAGACTTTCTGGGATTTGAGTCCTCTACCGTCATGGTTTCTGCCACTATTAGTCGTCCACTTTTAGGCAAAGCCTTGTGGCAATTTTGAAGTATCTTTATGCAACTCTCATCATCCCAGTCTGTCAATACATTCTGCAGCACCCACACACATAATACAATGAAAAACTAAAATGGTAAAAGTAATGCATGCATAGCTCTTTCAAGATGTGATTGTTATTAATTTTGATTTAAATAACATATTTTAAGTTTTTGATTTGTTTAAATGATTGAACTATCCTAACAAATCAAAGTTAAAAATATGACATCTAAACTTGTTGAAATTATAATTTACATTATTACCTTAACAAAAATGGCGTCTGCTGAGGGTATGCTATCGAACATACTGCCACCCACATTCTCGATACCTGCATAGATGATCAACTCTAAAACTGAACATTTAATGCATATACAAGATTTGGAGGAAGTGTTAAAAATCTGGATTCACCTGCATCCCATTCTTTCTCATTTCAGATTTGTTGATAAGTTATTGGCTCTTGCTTTATCACACTGCACCTTTGCCATTTCTTACATGAATTGAAATCTGGGTTGCTACTATATTATATTAAAAATAAAATCTAAAATATTGATTTTTTTAAAGCAATGAATTGTTACAGATTATTTGTTTAACCTTAAATTGTTTGATGTTTAAATTAAAAAAATAAAGTTGTTTAATCTAGAAATGATTGGTAATAAGTCAAACTCAAATTAAAGATGGGCTAGTCTTATAAGAGTTAGTAGTTCAATTAGTAGATCACTCCAACAACAAATGGAAGGTCCTACATTCAATTCCTAATTGATTCATGAAAGCTCAACATGGTATCCGAGTCAGGCCAGGCTAGGATCCCCAAATGTTCTATAGAGTGGCTTAAGGGAGGGTGTTATAATAAACCAAAGATGGGCTGGTCCAATAAGGACCAGATGCTCAGTTGGTAGAACACTCCAGCAGCAAATGAAAGGTCTTAGGTTCGAATCCTAACTGATCCATAAAAACTCAATATGGTATCAGAGCCAGGCCAGGTTAGGAGCCCAAAACATTCTATTAGAGTGGCTTAAGAGGGTTGTTGGTAATAAGCCAAATCCGGACCAAAGGTGGGCTGGTCCTATAGGAGCAGTAGCTCAATTGATAGAACACTCCAACAGTAAATAAAAGATCTTAGATTTGAATCCTTACTGATCCATGAAAACTCTTCATGGATCTAGTAGAACTTAAACAACAAACACATTCATATTTTTGTTAACGTACAAAATGTCTATAAACCGGTTTATTTGAACATAAAAGACCCGACCTACGTAATCATAGACAGCTTATACGCTGTGAACATTTTACTTGGAGAGCCGGAACTTATATACAGATAGCGTCTTATTGTGTGCTCAAGCTAGTGAGCAGATCTAAGCCTAGAGGGGCGCGTAAACTTCAGCTAGTAAGAGTTACTTGAGCTATAATACTTCTAGAATTAAAAAAGAAGAAAGAAGAAAAAAAGAAATCTGTTGCATTATACTTTGTAAGTATAAAAGAAATCAAAGGTAGCAACATTTTATGTATGATTAACTTACAAATGCAGAAAATTTGCTTGTGGTAAGTATGGAACAAAGAAAGAGT
Source organism: Sequoia sempervirens (assembly GCA_007258455.2). Taxonomy (NCBI): domain Eukaryota; kingdom Viridiplantae; phylum Streptophyta; class Pinopsida; order Cupressales; family Cupressaceae; genus Sequoia; species Sequoia sempervirens. The sequence continues at coordinate 198,417,140 of VDFB02373365.1, forward strand.
AGATTTACCTGGAATTGTTGGGGCAGTCTGAACAACATGAGGAAGATCAAAATTAATTCCATGGATGTGGGGATAAGCCTTCACAATGTGTTCCAAAGCCGTTCCTTTTCCTCCACCCATGTCAACCAAAGTTTTCACCTCCTTAAAACCGTCATAGCAACTTAGGATTTTCTCCATAACCAGAATTGTAATCGTGGACATGCAATTGTTGAAAACGTCATTGACAATCGGGTCGTCCTTCCCATATGCCCACAAGTCCTTTCCATGAGCCTTCTCAAATGCGTAACAGTCTTGAAGCACACATTCATGAAGATGGTGCCATGGTGCCATTAACACTGGGTGTGTGAGCATGAGGAGGAGCGGCACAAGGCTCGATGGATTATTCTTCCTAACATAAAACCTCCTGGCAGAATCAGTGAGATCGTATCGAGTAACCCTTGGATTCTCGCTGGTCTGGGTTTGGACAAAAATGCCTCTGAATGAGAGATAGTTGAGAATGAGAGAAAGAGGATGCAGATTGGGAGTTTCAGTGGGGAGTTTTCTGCGATCTCGCTACGAGAAAGGGATGCATTGGGGCCTGCATTTGCGATGATATCAGGAATATTGAGGAGCAGGGCAGATTTGAGAACGAGGGTGGGAACAAACGAGTGAATGTTTTCTAAAGCTTGCCCAGCCTCACCTGCACCCATTGCCATTGTCTTTACTTGAGTGTTCACAAGGCAGATTTGAGTGGCTTGGCTATCGTAGGCACTCTAGTGACTATTTAGACAAATTTCGTATATATCCCGTTAGATGGTACTCACGGAATACAACATTTGAAGATTGTCTCCATTAATTCTGTTTCTAGAAATCGGCTGACTCGTAAGAAGTACAATTTGATATACTTCTTGAATGCTCGAAGAGTCGTGTGAGTGGATTGGGGAACTGCTCGGTAGATTTTTTTTTAAAGTAGTTCTTACAATTAATTTTATGTTGGTAGATGCATCTTTTGGCACATAGATCACTTACCCTAATTATTATATTTCCTAAATGATTAATTAGGTATTGGGGACGTTGAAATTATAAAACCATATTCTTTTTGGAAAATCGTTTAAGTGACAATGTACACTTTCTTATTATTTTCAGTATCCTAATGCCTATGCTCAAAGAATAATATGTAACTAAATTTATTGTAAGAATAACTCAAACATGACTGAAATTTTTGAAAACTACCAAAGGATATCAGTATAGTTTAGCTAATTAATGTAATCTAAAAAATTTAGATAAATCTAGTAGAGAAAGGATTGTGATGAAAAAGATAAAAAATTGAATGTTCTTAAAGAGTCTTTGAAAGTCTCATGTTAAGCCCAAACCAAGTGTTTAGCATTCACAAGTTTCATTTAAAAAAAAAAGTATTTATCCTACATTTAAAGACCATTGCAAATCACAAACTACTTTGAATGTGTCTATTTTGGCTAACATTTTCCTCATAAGTTCATTTGAGGTAGCATTGACAAATTGACAAAGAGGAGTTTAAATCTATAAAAGTATTGAACTAATTTAATCCAATGAGAAAGGATTTAGAAGTTATAAGAGAAGCCATATAAAATAATTCTTGAAAGGGACATCAAAATTGTACTATGAATCCCTCCACTAGAAAAGAGGAAATTGCAACCCAATATTATATATAACATGTTATTTATCATAAGCTCTTAAATTATGTTAATAGTATAACACCTTGAATATATAAAATAAAACATTGAAACAATGGAAATATAGGTGACTCAAAGAACGAATGTAACTATAGAAATAAAGATATATTTAATAATTCTTCTAATAAGTCTTCAAATAATGAAGTTACTTGTGATGCTTTTATTTCTACTAACATTCTTGGTGATGATTCTTTGAAAATTGATTTAAGGTGTCTTGTTTCATGTGACTTGTCATAAGGAGTTGAACTCTAAATCCTTGATGATAACCAATCACTTAGAAATTTTGGTGTAGGAAAGGTAAAACTCACTTTAGTGATGTGGGAGTTAAATCTCTCTAAAATATGTTGCATATTTTAGTTCTAACAAAAGAAAATCTATTTCAAAGATGAATAAATTTACTGTGCACAACATCATTAGTGAGAAATATTATAGAAAAGTTTGTTGTACAAAACACCTTCTTACCCTTCACAAGATGTATTTCTTTGTTTTTAGTTCAGAATGACAACATTTAATGTCTTAAAATCAACTATAAAATTTTCTAAACAAAAAAAACTGACTTAGTGACCAACCGTTTAAATGAACGAAAAACTCATATTTATATCATTTTATCTTCCATACCTTAAATCCATTGTCATTTTCTATCACATGGGTTACCCATGGTCTTGAAGTCATCAACAAATTAATGCCCTAATATAGAAATTGTGCCTTCAAGATGTGTAGAGATACCAAGAAGTGTAAATAATCCTTTCTCTTCATGATCATTGTTATTTTAAGCATTGATGGCCTCTTTCAATTTTGTAGAAGAGGTAACAAAATCTATGGAAATAAAAGCCAAGCGATCGCATGAGGACCATTAGCAATCACCACATTAATGGTTACATAATTCATCATCATCCTTTTCCATCGTTGAAAGTGCATGTGAATTTACACTTTAAGTTATGAATATAACTATAGTTCAACTGCTTAAACAGGCTTGGGATTATTTCTTTGGAATCAATTACACTTTCTTTGTCACCGATTTGAGCTGGTTTAATATATATTGTTCCTGTGACATAAAAGCTTCTATGGAGTCATTCAATTACACGTATAACTTTAACAATAAATTTGAAGATGGTCTCCATTAATTCTGTTTCTACAAATCGGGTGACTCGTAAGACGTATAATTCGATATATTTCTTGAATGCTCAAATTTCTTTAACAATCATTATATTTTTTAATCTATATTAACTAGCAATCTCACCCTCATGTGTAATGAATACGCCGAAGACATGTGAAAGATAGAAGAGTGATAAATGTGATATAGTAGTGAGAATTGTAAAAGAAATGACTCTTTTACCTACTAGAATCTGCAGGTTTATTTTCAATTTTTCAATGAAGCTTCATTTATTTCAGAATGTCTGAGGTTGAAAGAGGCTAGAAACATTTATTGCTAGCACAGTGTAAAATTGACCGGGCCAACTACACAATATTATGGAAGCGCTGGAATAATAAGAATCCACCTCTTATTTGTCTCAACATATTGAAATTGACCGGCCCAACTACCCAATAATTGATTTTAATTATATGTGGATATAAAGGAATCATGTGCTTAGCATAAAACAATGAAAAATCCAAAATATAAAAAAGAGAAACCTCCATAACTCCATCCATGTGATTCTGAGTACTTGTTTTGAAGAAAGAGGGTAACAGAGATATGATTTTGTTTTTTTATGTTTGCATGAACTTGACAACTTACATATGAGCCTTTGTGGTAGGAAAGAACTAAAAACAATAAAAACATAAACACATGGATTTATGGTGAAGCGTGTATTTCATGTAGGGAGTTATCTGTAAGAGAATCTTAGCATTGAAAATATGGATGCTTGGGTTTCTTGTCAAACACACACAATGATAAAAGCAGAAAAGATTCCACTTTCCCTCCATGATAATCATCAATTATGAAGATATTGCTCAAGGAAAGGAGAATTTATTATTTGTAATGGCCTATTTACCTTGTGAGAACTTTGTGTGAAGCTTTAAACGTTCATTTTGTAGCCACTGCAAGAATATTTTGAGGGTTTTGAGCCCCCATTTGCAACTTCCACCATTTATATATAGTTGCAAACCTTGATGCACAATACTATATGAATCTAGGGTTTGCAAATTTAAAAGTGGTGAGCTAATTCCAATCCTGTATGTGTTTTCTAAATAAGGGTTTGCAATTTTTTTTCTCAAAGTGTTTACACGAATTTCCAAGTGATTTTTGTGACCACCCCCATGAGAGAATATAGGAATAAAAGGATGAACATAATAGAAATAGAGACAATGCAAAGGGAGGCGAAAATAAATAAATAAAAATAAATTGAGTCTGATAAATATAACAAGAAAATAAAATATTGATAAACTCGAATCAAAGCCTTCATTCAATAGATAACAAAATAATTTATTATTAAACATAAACTTATGGTCTACAAGTTTCACGAAAAGCTTGAGCTCAAACCAGTGCAAGTGACTTACCTCAAGATTCTGCACAAATTGTGTCTTTATGTGAAAGATGGGGAGGAGAAAAATGTGCAGAGTTTGTAGGAACAATATTACAAGAATTTCATTTATCCAGAATGAACAAAAAATTCACAATGATTCATGTATAACAAAATGATACTTATATTTATTTTTATATAAATTGAAAAGACTTGCAATTATTCTACACTTTTGAGGTTGTGTAGCATTTCTTTTGAGCATGCATTACATGTGTTTAGCGGTTTGATTGGGACTGAACAACTGTTTTTCAATCGACTGGTTAAAAGAAGTAATATCTAGGAAGATAAGACTATATAATATGGTAATAAATAGGGGAGTAACAAGTATCAACATTATCAACATAGAAAAACATGTTTACTTATATTGTAATCTTTGGGAAGATAAGAATATATTATATGGTATTAAACAGGGGAGTAACAAATATCAACATTGTTAGCTTTAGCTTTAGTTTGGCCTTATGTGGATCTAGAATGGATTTCTCTATATCATCCATCAAATCAGAATGGTGACCTTCTCCTCATCAATAACTACTTCCATCCATGAGACAACATCATTTTTTAGAACAAAAGCACTAAAAAAAGTAACCTTTTTAATGTTGGTGACCTTTGTATCATCCTTAATAGCCAAGACCTCTGAAAAATACAACATTGGAATCAACAAGCTAAAAACTTGATCCCTTCAGTTTGTCAACCCAACCTTCTAAGAGTTATCCTTCTGAAGCCTCTTTCACAATACATTCCACAATTGGAACCTCATACCTATACCAAACTAAAAATAATTTATAATACGATAGAGATCAATATAATAGCTGAAACATTGTGAATTCATTAAAATTTGCACATGTTCACACACCAAACTTACATAGTTTGTATATATGCATATTAGATTTTTGAGATAGATTGTACCACTTGGTGTTGAGAGATTGTGCAACAAAGTCTACCCATTTTTTCTCATCGCTAGTGTTGAGTGATTGAGGTAATTTGCATAGAATATTGAGGTAAGTCAGTTGCCATGGTTTCAACAAGTATTTTAATTTTATCTTTACACAACCAAACCAAAAATAGTGTTTTTTTAGATAGTTTGTACAAAATATTGATTAGCGTAGGAGACACTTTGTGCAAAATATTGAAGTAAGTCACTTGCCATGGTTTGAACCAATTTTTATTTTTTAATCTATACACAACCAGATTAGTAAATGAAGATGACATTACCTATACTATTCAATATATTCCTGCATCATTCTTGGCCTTCACATGTAACACCACATCAATACCCAGAGAGCTTTTGGCGGGTTTTTTTAACACTTCAAGAAAAGTAGCATTTTTTTTGGCTACATATTTTGTAGCCATTGCCAAAAGATTTTGAGGGTTTTGAGCCCCCATTTGCAACTTCCACCATTTCTACATAGCTTCAAACCCTGATGCACAATACTATATGAATCTAGGGTTTACAAATTTAAAAGAAAGTACTTAGAAAACCATATAAACCTAGGGTTTGTAGAGTGGCTTTTTTGACGTCTCTAATTTTGGGAAATGGGGTTCATCACAGTGGTGTTTCTTTGTACACCAACGAAGTGTTGGCCTAGGGGAAGGGGTTTCCTCTAATCTATGCACCGTCTGGTACTCCTCATAACAATCTGTACTTGGATGACACACTCGATCTAATGATAGTGAATGAGAAAAACAAGTGAATGCCCCCTCTCATTCTTTCTTTCTATGATACTCTGGTTTGTATTTTATTCTCAAGAATCAAGGCCTCACTCTGGACACCCACTTGCAGATATTTACACTGACCCCAAGGAATTTGAAGCGATTGTAACATCACCATACAATAGTTTTCAATTCCATACCCATTTCATAGAAAGTTCGAGTTGCCAGTGCTAGCATAGAATGCAACTTGCATATGCTACAACCACACTACTGTAGTATATACTAGGGATGAAGAGTTTGGAGGAGTAAAAAGAAACAATAGTGGGGAAATCAACAAAAAGGTGCATAAACGGGTGGGAAAATGGCCAAAAAATGATGAACGACTGAGATTTGTTACATTGTATTACATTTCCTATCATTCAATCTACACCGTTCGGTGTCAAAAGTGGTTGGAATAGCTTGTGTTTAATATTTTTTATAAACTATTATGACAAGAAGATTAATTAAGTAATATTATTTATAAATATAAAAATTCAAAGCAATAAAATAAAATAAAAATTTATCATGTTATTGATATTTTTTTAGTTTTTTTATTATAAATTCTTAAAAATATTTTTTAATTTGCGTTTTCAATTTTTTTTTATCTTCATTTATGCTTTAAAAAATATAAAACTCAAAACATCAATAGACATGATTTTTATGTACACGAGTTCTTTACATTTTTTTCTTAAAAAAAGTAGTAAATAATTGTTCTAATTTTATTTGTCAAAGTTTAGTTTTGATTTTGAATTGAATATTTTCAATGAAATTCATGTTTTCATTTTTATATTTGTAGTGTAGAAAAAAGTAGCCATTTTTCACACTTAATTTGGGAGTGAATAATTAATAATAAAATGGACTTAAAGGTGCCTTATTTAGGGTGTTGTAAAGTGTATCAGGTAACACTTTCTCACTAATCTAGGGCTTTATAATTAATTGGGCTTATTTATGCCTTAATTGGTCCTATTTTGCATCCACAAGCCTTATTAATTACATCTTTTCATGGATAATCCTAAAAATTAGCAAATAACCAATCATAATTCAGTGTCTTGGGTCATGTGTTCTAGATTTGGTGATATGGGACTCATATGCCACCTTGGGCATATGATTCTCACCTAGGCCTTGGGATCTAATTTTGAATTTCACATTAAACAAGACTTGTCTTGGAGTTTGTGCCCCAGTTTTGAGCCACTAGGACTCATACGCCACCTTTGGCATATGATTCCCACTCTAATCAGGACCCATTTTGAATTCAATTCTTGGTGGGATTTTATCTTCCTAGATATGATGTCGGCTTGTAGTGTTGTAATTTTGAGAAATTGAGCATAAATTTAACTATAAATACAAGGTTATTTCATCATTTCAACATCTAAGAAATCCTAAAATTTCATATGTAATCAAGAGCACTTTCACAAGAGTCCACAAGAGCATTCAAGAACATTTGAGATCATTTCAAGAGCATTCAAAGGTAGATTTGTAGAAGATTATTGCAGCCATTCAAAATCCATCATCATGTCAAAGGCATAATGCATCAAGCATGTTGTTGTGCTAGTGTTGTGATGTAGTATTCAAGATCCAAGTTAAGCTTTTTTCCACATCTAATTCAAGATCAAGATCTACATTCTTCATGGTCACTTCATGTTAGATTGCAGATTTACATCTCAAGACATCATTGAAGGTATCATTGTTCATGTTTCATTGTTTCATCATAAGGTTTAATTACCTAAACGGGGTTTGACCAAGGAAAACCCCCATTCCCTAACAAAACAACACTTTTTCTCTCTTTGTGTGATTGTAGGTTTATAGGTTGAAGAAAAAGTGGATTTGAAGCCTTCCAAAGTGCCAAAATGACAAAGTTGCAAAATTTATCATAAAAATTTGTCAAGACTCACGAAAATTTAGATCTAGAGCAAGATATCCAACCAATCTACATGAAACTAGTGGGAAAATTCTTATTTAATCCATCTCCAAAGGCTCACAAAGTTTCGCTTCAAAATTCTACTCCTGGGACACTTCACAACAAAATGGGACACTTTGCAATAGTTTGGGTGTATGAGTCCTAGTACACCATTTTTTCCAATCTTTAGTAGACCCATATCTTCACTAAGAGGTTCCATACCCTGCCTAAAAACCCTATACTGGGACTAAATTACTGATTCTGGCATATGAGTCCCAGTGAGCATTAAAAGTTAGAATTTCAAGGTATCAGAGCTTTTTTTGATCACATCTTTCTTCCAGGTACCCCTCTTCTCATTCTTAGTTTGTTATTCTATATCTTAGTTTCATACTCTATGTCATATAGTTAGGTTTTCACATTGCATTCATCTCTTTCTTTCCAAGCCTTTGCTTGGTGGTGAACCCCCTTTTAGTCTTTACCCACACCCTAGGACACCTTATTGTAGATCTCTTTCCCTCATTCTATCCCTAGATTGAGATATCTAAGGTTCCCTTGAATGAAACTTGAAGGAAATTGGTTCTATCTCCCAAAATATAGAGTGACAATTTTCTAGGCTTCAATATTTTCTTTGGTTTTCATTTTTTTATTGTGTAAAAAGTGTAACTCACTAGAAGCATTTTATGTGTCTTTTCAAATATTTAGAGTTTGATGGTTTTCCTTGCACCTGTTCATTGCTATTGTATTTTGTGCATTATTTTTATGCTAGGTGTAGCTCTTTCCAGATGTTAGCCTAGATTGTTTAGTTTGGTGGTCTATTGTTTGTAATCTCTTTATTGGCAGCCTTCAATTGCCCTTTATTTGTATTATTTCACATTGATCCAATACAAAAAATATATATTTTAGTCAATCTCTACAAAGGTTGTTTATTTTCTTATATTCTCATGTTCAATGCATTTATAAATGTTTTGGTTCTTTATGATATTCTTTTAAATTTTTGACCTTGCATTGTTATAGATTAATTTAAATAAGTATGACATATTTTTCTTATCATGAAAATGTTTGTATTTATATTTGTAATGGAAAAATATACATTTTCAATATATATTTTATTTAGAAAAGTGTTTAATTTGGGGTAATGTTTTAATATATTTATATAGTTGTAAATGGTATATATTTGTATATACTTGGGTCTTTGTACTTAGTCTTGATTGAATTTAGTCTTATGATTCACTTTTGCTTATGTGCATTCATCCCAATTTAGTTGATAATCTATTTGATTCTAGTAATCAATCCAATCATTATCTCTACTCTAATCATATTAAAAAAATCCAACATGGTTGCTTGATCCAAGTCATATATACTAGTGCAAGGATTTCCTCACAACCATGATCTTGATCCACTTCATTGTAAAACTAAAATCAAACATTTAGCTAGCTATCTTTATCTTACAATTTGTTGTGACTTTGTAAAAATATTCATCATTTGGTGTTATTCTTTTATATAAGAAAGATATTCTTAAATTTCACTCATTTTGATCATTATCGAATCATTAAAGATCATCCATCCACAATTTCATAGCATTGATTGATCACATAAGATCATCTATCATCCAAAAACATGCAAATCACTTAACAATAATTTTAGAATTCATACACATATTGGACAATTGTTACCTATTAAATAATTTTTTAATATTGCCCACTCAAAAAGTAAATCTATGATTGTGACACAAAAATATCATGATCTACAAATTTATTTGCTAGAGAATTCCATCAAAGCACAAAAGATAGAGGAATTTTTTCAGATGTATTTGCTCCTTGCTTGTGCAAAATGGGGGCTTTGGTACAATGTATGGACATCCATCAAAGCACAAAAGATAGAGAATTTTTTTAGATGTATTTGCAACTGCCCTGGTAGACATGTATGCAAAATGTGGAAGTATAGATGAGACATGTGAAATTTTTGACAAGATGCCTCAAAGAGATGTGGTCTCATCGATTGTAATGCTTGTAGGATATGCACAAAGTGGATTATTGAAAAGGCTTTACAAATTTCCAAGCAAATCCAATTATCAGGTTTAAGGTCAAATTCCAAAACCTTTGCTAGCATCCTCCCTGACCATGCCAAAATTGGAGCTTTGGAACAATATGTACATCTTGAAGCATAAAGGATAGAGGAAGTTTTTCAGATATTATAGTAGCAATTTCCCTAGTAGACATGCATGCAAAAACTGGAAGCATTAACAAGAAACACTAACTGTTTGATAGAATACCTAAAAAAGATCTCATCTCATGGATTGTAATGATTACAGGATATGTCAAAAATGGATTTGTTGAGTAGGCTTTATAAACTTTCAAGCAAATGCAGTTGGTAGGTGTAAATCCAACTTTTTTGGCTGCATAGAAAGTGTATCTAGCTGCCCATGAACAACATTACGGTCTCAAGTAAACTCGTACCCTAAAAGCCATATATTTAATGCCAACAACTTCAAATAACACAAATATTTAGATGGCAGAGGGGCGAAAACCATTATCACCTTGCATAGAAGCTCTGCCTATGCTCTTTCTAGTGGCCATACAAAATTTCCGATCTTTTAGCGAAGCTTTCTATGTTTATTTCTAGCCGCCACTAGAGGATTTTGAGGCTTTTGAGCTCCCATTGTGCCATTTCTACACAGCTTCAAAAACTGATGCACAATACTATATGAATATAGGGTTTGCAAATTTAAAATAAATTATTTAGAAAACCATATAAACCTAGGGTTTGAATGAATTAAAACAAAGAACACATAAAATATGATTAAATAGAAGAAATTACCAATTAGCGGTGAGTTAATTCTAGTCCTGTAAGGGTTTGCGGTTTTTCATTATTTTTAATCTTAAATTGGTGCAAAAGCAAGGGAAATAGGGGTTTGGTCCAGCTAATGAACGTGCAAGTGCACTGCCATGAAAATATTAGAGGAAACAACATATTAATATTCAGGGATACGATCAGTTTGATAGTCGTCCAAGTGATCTTAGAAAGAGTATACCATTGATTTCAATTTTTAGCTTGGCCTTCTTCAAATTGGATACACCTTTGGTGTAAAAAAATGGATACATCTTCAGCGTAAATAAAAATAATTAAAAATAAAATAAATAAATTAAATTAAAAAGAAGAGTGATTAATATAAGAATTACTTTATTTTTATTGATCAAATTTTACAATTATTATTGAATTTTCTGTTATTAAAAATAGTTTGAATGAATTCTTGTCTGATTTTTTTAATTGTGTGTGAAAAATTGAATTTATTAGAAGCATTTTGTATGTGTCTTCTTTAATATTTTAGTAAGAGAGGTTGATTTACTCATCGACTATTTATTTTCTTAAATTTTTGTGTTGAATGTATTTATGCATCTTTTGGTTCTTTATGAGTGTTTTTTAGATTTTTTTTCTTGCATGGTTATAGATTAGATCAAATATGTATGACACATTATTATCGTCACAAATATGTTTGCATTTATGTTTGTAACTGTGAAAAATACATCTTTAATATATATTTTTATTTAGAAAAGTTTTTATAGTTATAAATGGTGCATATTTGTGTATAGTTGGACCTTTGTACTCAGTCTTTCTTATATTTAGTCTTATACTTATGCACATGCATCCCAATTTAATTGACTTATCTATTTGATTATAGTAGTCAATCTAATCATTCTCTATAATTTGATCATATTAAACACAAATCTAACATGATTTCTTGATCTAGGTCATATATTTTAGTGCAAGGCTTCCTCACAACTATGATCTTTATCCACTTAATTGTAAAATTAAAATCAAGCATTTAGTCATCTATCCCCTTCTTACAATTTGGCCCTAAGCCAACTTTTACAAATCTTCATAATTTGGTGTTATTCTTGCATATAAAGAAGTGGTCATTTGCATTCATTTTGATTATTATCCAATCTTTAAAGATCATCCATCCAACATTTCTTAGAATTGGTTGACCACATAAGAACATCATCTATCATCTTAGCACATGTAAATCACCTAGCAATCATTCTAAAATTAATTTAATGTTTTATGCTTGTTATATATTAAGACATTTTTTAATACTACTAGTCTAATAAAAAATCTTAAGATTGTGACAAAAATATCTTCATCTGACAATCTGATTTTTAGAGAATTCAAATTATATAATCTGTATAATATCACAACTCTAAGTTTGTAGAAAGGATGTAGGTTCCTAGCTACAAACTATAATTAGAATTACAAAACTAACCTACCAAAAATAAAAAAGAATATTATTATTCTCATCCATACATATGACTATCTAAGACATTTAAACAATTTGAAGCACATCAACTTTACTATCTTCATCAATAATACTTGATAGATTCCATTATATAACTAATCATTTTCTTTCCTAGTTATGTAGGATCATGCTTAATATCTAATAGTATTTGGATTGGTCCATTATTTTTCTACTCCATCTACAACCCATATCACATCCTTAGATTTATTTATATTTAATTATGGTTGTTTACCTATTCAACCAATAAAAAATATATTTTTCCATTTGAATATTAGTAAAAATAGTAGATATTGTAGATCTAACTCACTTCAAAAAGATTGTAATTGTAAATAAATCTTTAAATTTCAAAATTAAATGTGAAAATACATTAGAAAATACTTTTTCAAAAGATAAAGGTGAAAGCATAATTGTTATATATAATAAGATGTAATTATTACTACAATATAAAAAAGAAAAAAGAAAAAAATAGATAAAGGTTATTGACTAAAGATCATTCTTTTTGGAAAAGAGACCCATGTAAAGATTTATTTAGAGGAAGATAAAAATATTTCCACCCATCCCAAATGATAGGATTGACAGAGGCTAAGGTAATTATATAATGAAGTTACAAAGATGCATCTTGTGGTACATAGATCACCTACCCTCAATTATTATTTGGTGGCTAGTCTTGAAGGATGTGGCTCATGGTGCAATTTATATTTCCTAAATGATTGGTTATGTATTAGGGACATTGAAATTATAAAACCATCTTCTTCTCTAATGGTTGAATATGGAAAATCATTTAAGTGACAATGTACACTTTCTTAATTAGTTTCAATATCCTAAGACCAATGCTAAAAGAATAATATATAACTAAATTTACAGTCAAAGAATAACTCAAACATGATTGAAATTTTAGAAAAATACGAAATGATTTCATTATAGTTTAGCTAACTAATCTAATCAATGATTAGATAAATCTACTAGAAAAAGAATTATGATGAAAAGGATAAAAAATTGTATGTCCACTTCATGCATTTGAGACCCTACAAATACTTAAAGGGTGTTTAAAATTCTCATGTTAATCTCAAACCAAGTGTTTAGCATTCAAAAGTTTTCTTTTTAAAGTATTTATCCTACATCTAAAGGCCATTATGAATAAAAAATTATTTAGATTGTGTCTATTTTATCTCAAAATTTTTCTCATAAATTCATTTGAGGTATTATAGACAAATCGAAGAAGAAACTTATTTAATCCAATAAGAAAGGATTCAAATTTTCTAAGAGAAGGGCCATAGAAAATAATTCTTGAAAGGCACATCAAAATTGTATTGTGAATCCTTCCACTAGGAAAGAGGAAATTGCAACCCAAGATTATATAACATGTTATTTATCATAAGCTCTTAAATTATGACAATGGTATGAGTTGACAATGATTTTCCTTGGGTAAAAAGAAGATAGGAAATGAAAGGAATTCCAACTCAAAGGGTAGGTCCATAACACCTTGAATGTATAAAATAAAACATCGAAACAATGGAAATATAGGTGACTCAAAGAATGAATGTAAATATAGAAAGAAAGATATATTTAATAATTCCTCTAATAAATCCTCAAATAATAATGAAGTTACTTGTGATGCCTTTTATTTCTACTAACTTTCTTGGTGATGATTATTTGAAAATTGATTATTGTGTCTTGTTTCACATGACTTGAATAAGAAGTTGTACTCTAAAGCCTTGGTGATAACAAATCACTTAGAAATTTTGGTCTAGGAAAGGTAAAACTCACTTTAGTAATGTGAGAGTTACATCTCTCTAAGATATATTGCATATTTTAGCTCTAACAAAAGAAAATCTATGTCAAAGATGAATAAATTTATTGTGCACAACATCATTAATGAGAAATATTATAGACAAGTTTATTATGCACAACACCTTACCCTTCACAAGATGTATTTCTTTGATTTTAGTTTAGAATGACATCTATTGTCCTAAAATCAACTATGAAAACTTCTAAACCAAACAATTGGCTTAGTGACCAACCGTTTAAATGAATGAAAAACTCATATTTATATCATTTGATCTTTCCTACCTTAAATCCGGCATCAGGCAAATTCACCATGAGCAATTCATCGTTGGAAAATTCACCACCAACAATTCACTGCCACAGAAAATTAATCTAGTAAATTTTCCTGTGGTGAATTTTCGGATGGTGAATTACTAATGGTAAATTTTCCTAGAGCCCTTAAATCCATGATCATTTTGTAGATTGAAATGAGACCTAAACGAAAACATGATGACCATTAAGACTTAGAAAATTTAACCACCACATTAATGGTTACATAGTTCATCATCATCCTTTTCCGTCATTAGTAATGCATGTGACTCCACATCTTTAAGATGAATATAACTATAGTTCAACTGCTTAAACAGGCTTGGGTTCTTTTCTTTGGAATCGACTCCACTTCCTTTTGTCATCGATTTCCGCTTGTTTATTTTTCAATTAAAAAATATATTGTTTCTGTGACAGAGAAGCTTCTATGGAATCATTCAATTACACGTATAATGTTAACAATAAATTTGAAGATGGTCTCCATTAATTCTGTTTCTACAAATCGGGTCACTAGTAAGACGAGTAATTCGATATATTTATTGAATGCTCGAAGGGTCGTGTGGATTGCGGAACTCCTCGGGAGATATTTTGTGAAGTAATTCTTACAATTAATTTTATGTCGGGTGGTGCCGTTTGATGTCTTTTATTTGTGTCCATTATAATTTAATAATTTAATTGTGAGGAAAGAATGAAACATTTAAATATTTTTTAAATTTTTAAATTATGTTTAAAGTGACTGATTTGATTTTTTTGACAGCATTTATATTTTTTTATCTAGATTAAATATGTAGATATTTGAGTTATATATATATATATATATATATATAAAATTTATTAATAATATTTATAAAAATATTCTTTTTATTGCACTTTTATGTGATTATTTAAAAATAGATGCCTGAGAAGATATATCTCCACATTTTTATAAATATTATTAATAAATAATATATATATGCTAGTAGCATTTGTAGCGTCACATGGAAGACAAAATTATTAGGGTTAGGGTTAGCATAAGGATTAGGGTTGTGATTAGGATTAGTGTTATCATTATGAATAGGGTTAGGGTTACGGTTAGGGATAGGAATAGGGTTAGGGTCAGAGTTAAAATTGGGATGAGGGTTGGGTTAGTGTTAGTAGTAAGATTAGGGTTAGTGTTAAGAATATGATTAGAGTTAGAATTAGAATTTGGGTTGGCGTTATCATGATAATTAGGGTTAGGGTTAGGATTACACATAAAATTATGATCAAGGGTATGGTTAAGGTTAGTGTTAGGGTTAGAGATAGAAATATGATTAAGGTTAGGGTTAACATTAGTATTGGGATTAGGGTTAGGCTTAGAGATTAGGGTTAGGATAAGAATTTTTTAAGAATTAGTGTTAGGGTTAGGTTTAGTGTTATGGTTAACAGATAGGGTTAGGGTTAAGGATAGAAAAAAAAATTAGGGTTAAGGTTGGAATTAATTTTATTATTGGGAATAGGGTTAGGGTTAAGTTTACAAATAAAATTGGTATTAGGGTTGGAGTTAGTATTAGGATTATGTTTAGGGTTAGGTTTAGGGTTAAGATTATGGTTACTATTAAGACTATGGTTAGAGATGCAATTAGGGTTAGAGTTATGGTTATGGTTGTATAGCTAGAGTAGGTTTAGGGTTAAGGTTATGATTAGGGAGAAGGTTAGGGTTGCAATTAGATACAAAAGGGTTAGGGTATAAACACAAAGTTGCGTCACACTTTTGTAAGATTCATTCTAGCTAAGTTATTTACTATGAAAAAATAAAATTATTTGAAAAACTTGAGTTTAGTTTTAAAAAATGTATATATTTTAAAATAGTTTAATTATTATTTATATTTTCCTTTTTATTTTTACTAAATGTAGGTTATCAACACAAAACATTACGTTGATTACCAAGGAAAAATAGTAAAACTTATTAAAAAATTTGAAAAAAATATGATGCCCTAGATACAAGAATCTATATATCCATGCCCTAAAGTTTAAAAGTTGGATTAGTGTTGGCTATTTCGTTTATAAATATGTGACATAGCTTTGTACTTTTACTTGTTAACATTATAATTAGGGTTAAGGTTAGGGTTAGGGTTAGAGTTAAGATTAGGGTTAGGTTTAATAGGATTAAGATTCAGGTTAGGGTTAGGATCATGGTTACATTTAGATATTTAATTAAGGTTAGGGTTATGGTTAGGATTATAATTAGGGTTAGGTTTAGGGTTAAGATTATGGTTACTATTAGGATTATGGTTAGAGATACAATTAGAATGACGATTAGGGTTAGGTTACTATTAGTATTAGGATTATGTTTAGGGTTAGGTTTAGTATTAGGATTATGTTTAGGGTTAGGTTTAGGGTTAAGGTAAGAATTATAATTAAATATAAAATTAGGGTTAAGATTATGATTAGGGTTAATATTAGGGCTAGTGTTAGGGTTAGGGTTATGATTAAAATTAGATATACATTTAGGGTTAGGGTTATAGTTACAATTATAATTAGAGTTAGGTTTAGGGTAAAGGTTATGATTAGAGATACTTTAGGGTTGTAGTTAGATATAGAATTAAAGTTAGGTTTAAGGTTAGGATTACAATTAGGGTAAGGTGAGGATTAGGGTTAGGTTTAGGATTAATATTAGGGTTAGGGTAAGGATTATAGTTGTAATTATGGTTAGATATATAATTAGGATTAAGGTTATTATAATGGTTGAAGTTAGAGTTAGGTTTAGGGTTATGGTTATAGTTAGGGTTAAGGTTAGGGTTGTGGTTTGAGATTTAGGGTTTAAGGTTTAGGTTTAGGGTTATGGTTAAGATATTAATTGAATTCCCATTCTAAGTATAATATAATCAAATTTTTATTAATTTAAGACAATTAAATTCTAACCCCAACTATAATCCTAATTAAAAATTAATTGTAAGTGTAATCACAAGATTTATCTTAGAATCATAATTAAACCCAAAACCTAACCATAATCGAACCCTAATTTAATTGTAACCATAATTAAATCATAACCATAACCTTACTGATAACCCTATCTAAAGCCCAAACACAGACAAGTAACACTAAGCTTTATTGTAAAACCCTAACCCTAACCCAAATTGAATGCTAATTGAACCTTAACCCTAACCTTAAGTTAACACTAACCCTAATTAAACTCTAACCCTAAAACTAATTAAAATCTAAGAATACTTGAGTCCTAGCCCTAACTTTGACCTTAATTGAATCCTAGACCTAATTAAACTCTAACAATAAAGAATCCTAACCATTCTAAATTAGACATAAAAAGAAGTTTCTAAATTTTACAAAATTAAGTGAAAAAAAATATAAATTTACTATTTCATATAAAAGTAGTTTTTAAATTAGATATTAAAAAATTAAGTGCAAAATAAATATTCTAAATAAAGAGAAGTTTTTAAATTTTAAAAAATTAAGTGCAAAAGCAATATTATAAATTTAATATTGCATATGAAAGTAAGTTTCTAAATTAAAAAATTAAAAATTAAAAAAATATTGAAAATCTTTAAAAAAATATATATTTTTGATGTCCTTGTAAATAGAAATAAAATTAGAAGGGAATGAAAAACAATTATTCTTTTTAGAAATTCTAAATTACTGTATTTAAAATTAGAAAATTAAATAAAAGGAAAATATCTTAAATTTATTATTACATATAAAAATATGTTTCTAAATTATAATATTTAAAACTTGAAAATATTTAATATTTTTTAAACAATTGAAAACTTTTCATAAAGGAGAAATCATTCATATTATAATTGAGGTTATGTATGGTTAGGGTTTAATTTAGATTAGGGTTTGATAAGGGTTAGGGTTTGATAGGGATATTATAACCCTAATTGAACCCTAATCCATAACCCTAAATGAACCCTAGTCATAACCCTAACATTAACTAAACCCAAACCATAATTAAACCCTAACCTTAATCCTAACCCTTTGTCTAATTAATTCTTACCTCTAATTTGATGATAATTAAACCTACCCCTAATTGAATACTAATTGAAACCTAACCCTAATTAAATTCTAAGTGTAATTGTACCCTAACCCTAGTTGAACCTTAACCTTTATTGTACAATAAGCTTAACCCTAACCATATCCCTATCAAACCCTAACCCTTATCAAACCCTAATCTAAATTAAACCCTAATTATATAACCTCAATTATAATATGAATGGTTTCTCCTTATTGAAATGTTTTCAATTGTTTAAAAAATATTAAATATTTTCAAGTTTTAAATATTTTAATTTAGAAACATATTTTTATATGTAATAATAAATTAAACATTTTTTCCTTTTATTTAATTTTCTAATTTTAAATACATTAATTTAGAATTCTTAAAAATAACAATTGTTTTTCATTCCCTTATAATTTTATTTCTATTTACAATGACATCATATATATATATATATATATATTTAAAGATTTTTAATATATTTTTAATTTTTAATTTTTTAATTTTTTAATTTACTTTCATATGCAATATTATTTATAAATATAAAAATTCAAAAACAATAAAATAAAATAAAAATTTATCATGTTTTTGATTAGATAAGCAGGGTAGGGCCCTGATCCCTTACAAAATGAAGAAAAAATCCATACAGCTTGTGGACAAAGATTTTGGCTCCCTAATGATCTCTAACACTTCTAGGGTTTTTCACCTAAAAGGAGAGAGATAAATGGGAAATGTACCCACTCAAAACTAATGAAAATATTCCTAAATGTAATGTCCTAATGCAATAAACTAATAAAATAAATGGATTATTAATGCAAAACCTAAGAAATGCAAGTTGTTTGAAAACACAGTGTTGTATGCAAAATGACTTAAGAATGCAAACAAACAATAACAAAAATGAATGAAACTAGAGATGGAAACTGGAATGTGATGTAGAGAGGCTTTGGAATCTTGCAAAATTTTGTTATTGAATTTTATTGGGACACTTACGCCAAGTTGGGCGACTTACTCCCATTTTAGGGAGATTATGCTAAAATAGGTTTAAGCCAAATGGGTATCCAAAGATGCAGAAATCGCTTTTCAGGCTTGGAATTGGGACTAATTCACCACTGATGGTGACTTAGTCCACCTTTAACTTTTGGGAATTTCAAGTCAAGAATTTGTAGCTCTCAGTTTTCACTTCTCTTCTTGACAGGTGTCCTGATCTAATTCTGTAGAAATCATGTTGTAGGAGGTCTCCAAGCTTCACCTAGGGATTTGTTGACTCGAATGACTTTTATGGATTGACAACACCTTTTAACACCTTTCTCTTTGAAAAATCTACACACTAGACCTACAAAACACACATGCAAAGAGGGGAAAAGGGGTTAAGGGTTAGAAAATAGGGGTTTGCCTTGGTCAAACTCCGATTTGGTAATCAAACCCTTGAAAATGAAATGAAATAAAGAGAGAATGATGAATGAACAACATGCAATGCTACAACTCACCAAACCCTTGATGTAGAAATATGAAGATATGCAAATGGATGCTCCAATGAAGACTTGGTGATGCCTAGAATGCTTGAGAATAATGAATGTATGTATGCTATTGTATGAATGGATTATTGGAAATTAGAAGATGCAAAATGAGGGGAAAAACCTTTATTTATACTTGATTTTATAAAATTTCCTGAAAATAACACATCACAGGTCGACCTCAAGGTTAAGGGAATAATATCCTGCCATAAATTAAAAATAATTTTGATTTTGTGCCGAGTGGGACTAAGTTGCTCTAGGTGGCGACTTGGTGCCACCAGGGAAATTTTATTGGGAGTCAGGAATTAAAGTGCATTTAATGATGTTTAACAAGATTATTCTTCGAAACACACTTAAGTAGGGCTAGAAAGTGCATTAAGGGCCCACTTAAACATAAGAAAGGGTCAAATTAGTGATGAAAATCCTAGAAAAGTGTGAGAGTTTGTTAAAAATATATACAACACTTTGAAATAAGACTTGATAAGTAATAAAAAGAGGTTATTTAAGTGAATTATAATGAAAGGGTCCTAGAAAAGTGTGAAAGTGGGTTACAACACTTCACAACACTTTTACAAGACATCATAGAATTCTTAATGATTCATAAGGGTCCAAGACCTAATGTGAATGTGTTGACCACATTACAACATTAAATCTAAGAAAAAATAAAGCCAAAATCACTAGGAGGGCCTAAACATGAGAAAAAGTAGAAGGGTTACTTTTTCCGTGTTCATAGTTAGCCCCCACTTTAGTGAGAGCATGAACCTACTTCAAACTCACACTAAAGTAGATCCACACACAATCAAGAGGGGTTTCAATGAACTAATGCTAGCAATATGAGACAAAAATGATCAAGAAGGATGATCAAGCCCCCAGGATGAAGATCCTATGAAAAAATAATCATGAGCACAAAGAAACACATATGAGAATGATGTAAATGAAGAGGGAGAGAAGAAAAAGGAAAAAGAGAGTTGAATGAAACTTCGATCATTTGTCCATCTTATTGTGGATCAGATCTAGGCTGTTTGTCCAGAAAGAAAATGCATACTCACTTTGAGGCGATGGAACTCATGGCTGTCCACCAAGTGAGAAGGCATAAAAGGTGAGAAACATACACTCATGGCTGGTATGCACTCACACACACGCAAGAGGCTATGGGGAAAGTCATGCCTCAGAATGGGATTCCCACTCAACCATAGCAAAGCTATACCCCCTGATAGCTTTGATAAGGCACCACAAAAGAAAATGACTTTTCGAGCTTCACGAGACAAGCAAAATTTTTTATGCTTGGAGCTCATGAATAAATGCGATGGCACCACAAGCATGCAAGCTGTGTTATGCAAGGTGGCCATATAAAAAATGCAAAATGAAACATCCAAAATATGTTCAAAGGAGTCTTGTTTAGTTCATGTGAGGTATTTAACTTAGGGAACATTATGTCTAATGTTTCCAAGAGAGGACCGATCAAAGAATAGAAGATTTGCAACTTAGGGGATGCAATGTGTTGCATCAAGCCACTAAGAGGAATGTAATATGCTAGGATAGATCATGCTCACGAAGGAAACTACACCCGATGTCATCCACAAAGTGACAAACACATCATATGAAGTAATAAGGTTGCACTAAGAACCAAGAAAAGGAAAAATGCAAATGAATAATGCCAATGTATGCCCCCACTTTAAAGGAATGATCTAGGAGGATCTATGAACCTTGAAAAATTATTTGTCTCCAATGCTTAGGAAATCGACACCATGGCATAATGCTCAGAAGCACGATTCCAACGCTGCTTGAATTGCGAAAAAAGGAGTTCGTATGCCCAAGTTATGGCCAGTCAAAGTTCAGTCAAACCAAGCATAGGGGCCCGTCAGAAGATGAAAAATTGCTACTTTTCTCACCATACGATAAATCATTAAAATTTGATGATAGGTGACAGTTTAAAATAAATGATTAGTGCTTCAAATGGGTTGGAAGAAAACTCATGTGTTATTCATTTAAAATTGAAAAAAATGATTAATACTTGAAATGAGTGTGGGAAGCTCATGTATTATTCATTTAAATTGGAAAAATGATTAATACTTGAAGTGAGTGGAATTCTCACGTATAATTCATTTAATTTGTAGAAAGGGAAATTATTTTTGTGTGAGAATCCACCTCACAACTATTTTTCCTATTCTCAAGGAGGAGTTGAGAGATTCATGGGATTATCTCTCATCTTATCCCTTGAGT
Organism: Sequoia sempervirens; assembly: GCA_007258455.2. Lineage (NCBI taxonomy): Eukaryota > Viridiplantae > Streptophyta > Pinopsida > Cupressales > Cupressaceae > Sequoia > Sequoia sempervirens. The sequence goes on from VDFB02373365.1 coordinate 198,439,025, forward strand.
TGTTGTAAACCCTCTTTTTGTGGAGTTATCCTCTCCATAGGTTGTGGATTTAGGAGAATTACAAATATCCTTTTAATGGTTATTAGGTGGGATTAGAATTAAATAAAAACAAAACCCCAAATAAACAAAACTTATAATAGCCCGAATGAAATATGTTGAAGGGCTTAAATAATATTTTAAAATATATAAATAACCTTAATTGGTTATTAGTTGAATATTAAATGAAACAAAAAAAACCCATTAACAAAAATCCTGAGAATGTATAGGATAAGGGCTTAAAAAAATTTAAATTCTTTATTTAGCAGGGTTGTTAATTGTTTTTATTAAAAATGGGGGATTTTTTTTGATTTTTCCCTAAAGGGGGAAAATTACAAGTTTTTTTGGTTTTAGCCCAAATGAGAAAATTTCATGTCTAAAAAGGAGTACTAGGAGGCATTCCACAATCACCACATTCTTGGATCGAAGTATCCAAGTGAGAGGATAATTTGAGGAGAAATAGGGGATTTTTTTTAATGTAATAATGCTTCGATTATGTAGCAGAGCCTTTAGGAAAAGCCTTTTTCTTCCTCTTTGTAAATCGGCCTTGTGGCTTGGAGAGCCTTTATGCGAGGTGATTTGAGTGAGGAATTTTGTACCACGACTTTGTGGATAGGCTACAAAAGATTGTAAATCAGTTTCCAAGAGGCTCTTTCTAGAGATTGTACCGCATTTGGAGTATTGTTAATAGATTGGTCACTCAGTTGAGATAGACCTGGAGACGTAGTCCACTTAGACGAACTCCGTAATCAATCTTGTGTCCTCTTCTCTCTCTTTGTTCTATGTTATAATTCTCTCTCTTTATTGTTCCTTTTGCTCCATTATTTAATGTCTTTTTAGTTAAGCTTAAGGCATTAAGGATTGTTTCACCTTTATGCACATTCACTTTAGCAATGTTTGTCATAGATCCCTTCTGCATCAGATCAAGTGGTATCAAAGCCTAGTTTGGCTAGTTTTGTAGAAGTGATTGTTAGTTAGCTTGCTAGTTTAATCAGTTTGTCAGTTTGACAGTTTGTTGGTTTTCAATGTCAGTGTGCAAGTTGATAGGTGGACATTTGGAGTTCTGAAGTAGAGATGGCACCAGAGAAAGGAGAATCATCTAGGGTGGCATTGTCTCTATCTACATCCATGGTGGATGATATCTTTTCCATGAAGAGAATGGTTGAAGAACTCTAATGAGAGCAATGAGACAAGGCTGGCAGGCTTTGAGAGCTGGAGGAAGCCAACTAGCGCATTTAGTCTGAAAATGTTGAGCTTAGAGGTTTGCTTGAAAAGGAAAATAAGGAGAATCAAGAGCTGCATGCGAAGTTGTAGAAGCTCATGGAGAAGTATCACAGGAGGAGTCCTCCTACATTAGATAATGTTGGCATATGTGCCTTTTTCTTGCATTTGGAGGATACTTCCTCATACTCTCCACTCACTCCATATGACAACTTGGATGCATCATCTATAGAAAAGTCCACTACAAAGAGTTCAAAGTGAGAATTTTCTTGTGATCATAGGAAGTGGGCCAATTATGGCTCAAGTTAGGAGAATGCTGGTCAATGTGGTTTTTGCTGACTTGTGGAGTACCTGGAACTTTTCCATGTTTCTAGTAACCAAAGTGGCCACCTGGAAGAGTCTTTTGCATCAGCCTTTAAAAAGGCATATCCTCAAGCACACACTTTAGACTATGGTAGTGGAAGTGAAGCCGATTCTTCTCCAAAGAAGAAAGCGAGAGGCAGGAAAAAGCCCAAAACTACTACACCCACTGTAGGATAAGTGGGCATTGGATCGAGAAGTGCTCGAAGCTGCATCCAAATTTTTGATGCTCATCTAGGCCCATTGAAGGACCTAACCAACAAAAGGTTGCTAAGGAAGAAGTGAAGGCAGTACTTGAAGCCACTTTCCTTGAGGCGGAGGTGAAGGCGGCACCTAAGGCTACGATCCCTGAGGTAGAGGAACCTCGACCGACAAAGGAGTAGCCGACAAAGGAAAGTGATTTTGGCTATCTCTGTAAGAGCTAGGAAAACCTATCATCTAAATAGTTGTATCAAAATTGTTTTGTTATTAGCTCATTAATAAATATCACATTGTGATTATGAGCTAGGTTATACAAGTAGACAAGGTTTTTGTAGTAAAATCATTATGCTAGTTGCATGAAGTTGTATTTTCTTGGTATTGAGATTTTGAAAGGTTGCTTAAGCCTTATCTCATGTAATTAGAAAAGAAAATGCTTGAAGACTTCTTTTTGTAGAATGGAAATTTTTTGAAACTAAAGAGTTCTTAGTTGATGACAATTCTCAAGGTGAGAAGATGTCTGTTGTTCCTGTTTAAGGAAAAGAAGCACTTGATGAAATTTAGTGAAAGGTGGATAGATCTGGATGATCATTCCACATTGGGACTCAGAGTTGTAGAGAATGGCCGAAAGTTTCCTGTATGTTCTCAGCTTTAAGAATTAGTCCGACTCAGTTAGTTGATGACCTAGGCTCCTGAAGGTCTTTTTCTATGGCCTTGTTGCTTAGGAAAACATAGTTAGAGCTGTATGGTGAAGCTCATAATTAGCTATTACGAAGTACAAAGTTGAGAAGGAATGTTTTAGGTTGAGGCACAGTTCCCATTTCTCATGTAGTTTGCAAATGAGGAGGAGCATCATTATCATGCCCAAGAAATTGGCTAGGTTGGTATGCAGAATGAGAACCACCATCGTGAGAAGCACCAAGAGATAGGTTTATCATGCTCGATTTTCTTCTTGCTTTTTGGTATGTCAAGTTCCATTTTGAACTGCATCCTTTGAAGTCCTAGTGTGGCCAAAATGTGAAACCCCTAGAGGGCAGATGTGACCATAGGTATGCTCATATTGACCATGCATTGCTGAAGTGGAAGACCTTAGTAGGAAAATGTAGCAATGTATGATTTCTTGATATTGCTGAAATGCAAGACCCCTAGAGGGAAAATGTGATAGTATCAAGGCATAGCTAAAGTGTAAGACCCGTGGAGGGCAAATGTAAGTTTTGAAACATGGTGGAACTAGGATTGGAATCAAAATTAGTTGTCGAAGGTGGATCTAGCAGTAGCATTGTAGTGAAGCTTCAAAGGTGACAACAAATTTTATCCAAGCTGAGGGAGTCACAGGTTCTACAAGATGGATTTTGGAGGACCAAAAGCTCTTTAGTGGGGAGGTTTGAGCCAGGAGGATCTATGAACCTTGAAAAATAAATTATCTCAAATGCTTGGGAATTCGACACCATGGCATAATGCTCAAAAGCACAATTCCAACATTGCTTGAATCACAAAAAAGGAGTCTATATGCCCAAGTTATGGCCAGTCAAAGTTCGGTCAAACCAGGCACAGGGGCCCGTCATAAGGTAAAAAATTCCTACTTTTCTCACCATAAGATAAATCATTAAAATTTGATGATAGGTGACAAAGTTTAAAATAAATGATTAATGCTTCAAATGGGTTGGAAGAAAACTCATGTGTTATTCATTTAAAATTGAAAAAAGATGATTAATACTTGAAATGAGTGTGGGAAGCTCATGTATTATTCATTTAAATTGAAAAAATGATTAATACTTGAAGTGAGTGGAATTCTCACGTATTATTCATTTAATTTGTAAAAAGGGAAATTAGTTTTGTGTGAGAATCCACCTCACAACTATTTTTCCTATTCTCAAGGAGGAGTTGAGAGATTCATGGGATTTTCTCTCATCTTATCCCTTGAGTTGTTGTAAACCCTCTTTTTGTGGAGTTATCCTCTCCATAGGTTGTGGATTTAGGAGAATTACAAATAGCCTTTTAATGGTTATTAGGTGGGATTAGAATTAAATAAAAATAAAACCCCAAACAAACAAAACTTATAATAGCCCGAATGAAATATTTTCAAGGGCTTAAATAATATTTTAAAATATGTAAATAACCTTAAGTGGTTATTAGTTGAATGTTAAATGAAACATAAACAACCCATTAACAAAAAGCTTGAGAATGTATAGGATAAGGGCTTAAAAAAATTTAAATGTTTTATTTAGTGGGGTTGTTAATTGTTTTTATTAAAAATGGGGGATTTGTTTTGATTTTTCCCTGAAGGGGGAAACTTACAAGTTTTTTTGGTTTTAGCCCAAATGGGAAAATTTCATGTATAAAAAGGAGTGCTAGGAGCATTCCATGATAACCACATTCTTGGATTGAAGTATCCAAGTGAGAGGAGAATTTGAGGAGGAATAGGAGATTTTTTGATGTAATAATGCTTCGATTCTGTAGCATAGCCTTTAGGAAAAGAATTTTTCTTGCTCTTTGTAAATCAACCTTGTGGCTTGGAGAGCCTTTATGCGAGGTGATTTGAGTGAGGAATTTTGTACCATGAATCTGTGGACATGCTATAGAAGATTGTAAAGTAGTTTCCAATAGGCTCTTTTTAGAGATTGTACTGCATTTGGAGCATTGTTAATAGATTGGTCACTCAGTTGAGATAGACCCAGAGACGTAGTCCACTTAGACGAACTCCGTAATCAATCTTGTGTCCTCTTCTCTCTCTTTGTTCTATGTTATAATTCTCTCTCTTTATTGTTCCTTTTGCTCCATTATTTAATGTCTTTTTATTTAAGCTTAAGGCATTAAGGATTTTTTCACCTTTATGCACATTCACTTTAGCAACGTTTGTCATAGATCCCTTCTGCATTAGATCAAATAATTTCTACACACTATTTTGTGAGAAATTACTTTAAAGTAGCAAATGAAAAGTGCAAAAAGAAAGAAGACATGAGAGCCAACTTGGAAAGCCCCTATGCCAAGTCATACGTTTCCAAGTAAGGCTGCATCATGCGAAGAAAAGGAAAAATAAAGAAAAGAGGGATTGCCCCCGAAATGAAAAAACCAAACACATAGGGGATCTATGGATTTGGGGTTAGTATATTCTTTTCTGCAATATTTTGTAAAGAGCTCGAAACTATCATCATCCCCCAAATACATAGAATTGGAAGAATAACACAAAGAGAGTGAAAAAAAGAAGAAAGATTCTTGTGGGTCAACATGGAAGAGACATTGGATGTCTCAACACTTTGCATCATCCCCAAAAGGAAAACACAAGCCAAAGAAAAATGAAAAGGTGAAGGAAAATGGAAAAGATTTTTGGTCAACATGAAAGAGACATGAATGTCTCAATGCCTTGCTTCATCCCTAAAAGGAAAACACAAGAAAAAGAAAAAGGAAAAGAAAAAAGAAAAGGGGCATTTTGGGTCAAAAAGAGACATTTCGGTCTCAATGTCTTGCATCATCCCCAAAAGGAAAACACAAGAAACAAAAAAAGGAAAAAGTGATGTACAACATATAGAAGAATGGAGGTACAAATAGAGGAATGTCATAAAGAGAAGGAGAACATCAAATAGAATATCACAGGGGAACACGTTACACATGCAAACATACAAAAGAAAAAGATCATGCAAAAGAATAGGAAGGAAAATGCAAGTCAACCGTGAAGCAAGTCATCCACCTCCCAATCTCAATTGGTATAAGTGGAAAGTGAATAACCCAACTAAGGGACAATGACAAATGCATTACTAGGACAAGGCTAGCAACTTCTTTCCCCCACTGAGTGCAAGACAAGAATGAGCCAAGATAGGTGATGGGAAAGGTCATGTAATAGTGAGAATAAAATGTTCTACAAGTTTATATGATAAGGTGTTCGGTGGTGGTTTAGGGAATTATAGGATAGCAATTATTGCCATTAAAATGATACTTAGTATTTCTTTCAATTGGCGAAACTTATCACTTCTATGTCCAAGAATGCGATGATATGCATAATGTGGAACATTAGAATATTTAGGATATATCACCAACTTATTCATAGGTCGTAATAGTATGAGTCCTTTGTTTAAAAGTATTTGTAATTTCTGTTCACATTCAGGTGGTGGATGAAGAGGAAAATTTAGTTTTTGTAACTTGTAAGGCTTCTTGTGTTTGCTAGATTCTCCAACCTCTTGAGAGGAGATTAGGGCAAGAGGTCCTGAGATGATTTTATGGTTGTCCTTGTTATTATTATGAGACAATGATTTTTCTTTAGGAAGAAGGAAATTTAGATCGGGAGGGGAATCGAATATCACCATGACATAATTAAGAAGTCTCTAATATTCTCTAGGAGGCTTGCTGTCATGAGGGGGATCTTTATATCCTAACCCTATTGTGTTTTCATCTTTTGGATTTTTCTTGAAGAGTTGATGAATGTCTAGTTCAGTTGTTGTGTCACATCCTTGTTTTCTCAAGATGGTAAAACATTTTCCATAGGTTTCTTCAAGGTTGATTGGAGTACTAGTGACTTTGTTATCATACAATTGTTGAGTGGTTGCTTGTTTAGAAGTACTAGGTTCACATTGTGTAGGGAACGTAGATCCTTCGTTTGTTTCAGGATGTAAGTAACCAAACATATCAGGAGGTGAGACGGTAGGAAGGTCTTGTTGTTTCATAGATGGATCTAAAAGGATGCATTAACTTCAAGGTTGTCAAGGCATTCATTTAGGAACTTATTCATGCTGCCATCATCTTCTCCAATGATGTCAACATCACAAGGAGGAAATTCATGAGTTGAGGGAGCATTAGGAATTTTAATGTCATTAGGATCAATTCCAAGGGAACAACTTGACATGTCAACTAAGGATTTTAATGACATCCAAAAATTATTAAAACACATAGCCATGATGCAAAGGAATGAAAGGAAACTAAGTGGAAGAAATTGAATAAAACAAAAAATATCGAAACTGTAACATAAATGCAATAAAAAAAAAAATATAGACAATGATATGAAAATGACAGAAATTATAGTGCAAAATGTGCAAGAGGACTAAGTCGCCCAATGTGGCGAATTAGTCCCAGTAGCGATTTTTTTGAGATTTTTCAGACTTTTTAAATGAAATTTTATGCTTTTTAGGTTTTTAGATGTAGGTATAATATGAAAATATAGAATGTTTTCAATTTTTAATGAAATGCAATGCAAAAATGTAAGCTATATGAGATTTTCACTAATGAAAATTTTAAAACCCTAGAATGCAAAACATTGCAAAACCTAATGCAATGTTGATACAAGCTATTCCTAGGATGTAAATGCACTAGAAATTAGAAGTAAAATTTTCTAAAGTCGGGTTCACCAAAATGTGGAAAAATATTTTGGCTTCCTAATGCTCTCTAACACTTGTAGGGTTTTTCACCTAAAAGGAGAGAGATGGGCCAAAATGGACAATGCCCCCACTCAAAACTAATGCAAATATGAATGAAATATGCCTAAATGTAATATCCTAATGCAATAAACTGATAAAAGAAATGAAAATTATTAATGTAAAACCTAAGAAATGCAAGTTGTTTGAAAACATAGTGTTGTATGCAAAATGACTTAAGAATGTAAACAAACAATAACATAAATGAATGAAACTAGAGAGGTGCACCTAAAAAATAGAATTTGATGTAGAGAGGCTCTGGAATCCTACAAAATTTTGTTATTGATGCTAATTGGGACACTTATGCCAAGCTAGGTGACTTAGTCCTGTTTCGGGGAGATTTTGCCAAAATAGGTTTAAGCCAAATGGGTATCCAGAAATGCAGAAATCACTTTTCAGGCCTAGCAGTGGGACTAATTAACCATTGATAGCAACTTATTCTACCTTTAGCTTTCAAGAATTTCAGGACAGGAATCTGTAGCTCTCGGTTTGCACTTCTCTTCTTGATAGGTGTCTGGATTTGATTCCATGCAGAAATTAGTCTGTAGGAGGTCTCCAAGCTTCACCTAGGGATTTGTTGACTTGAATGAATTTTATGGATTGACAACACCTTTTAACACCTTTCTCTTTGAAAAATCTGCATACAAGACCTACAAAAAACACATGCAAAGAGGGAAAAAGGGGTTAAGGGTTAGAGAATAGGGGTTTGTCTTGGTCAAACCTCAATTTGGTAATCAAACCCTTGAAAATGAAATGAAATAAATAGAGAATGATGAATGAACAATATGCAATGCTACAACTCACCAAACCCTTGATGTAGAAATTTGAAGATATGCAAATGGATGCTCCAATGAAGACTTGATGATGCCTAGAATGCTTGAGAATAATGAATGTATGTATGCTAATTTGTATGAATGAATTATTGGAAATTAGAAGATGCAAAATGAGGGGAAAACCCTTTATTTATACTTGATTTTATAAAATTTCCTGAAAATAACACATCACAGGCCGACCTCAAGGTTAAGAGAATAATATCCCACTAGAAGTTTTAAATAATTTTGATTTTTTTGCCCAGTGGGACTAAGTCACCCTAGGTGGCAACTTGGTCCCACTAGGGAAATTTTACTGGGAGTCAGGAATTAAAGTGCATTTAATGATGTTTAACAGGATTATTCTCTGAAACACACTTAAGTAGGGTTAGAAAGTGCATTAAGGAGCCACTTAAACATAAGAAAGGTTCAAATTAGTGATGAAAAGCCTAGAAAAGCATGATATCTTGTTACAACTCTTTACAACACTTTGAAATAAGACTTGGTAAGTGATAAAAAGAGGTTATTTAAGTGAATTATAATGAAAGGGTCCTAGAAAAGTGTGAAAGTGGGTTACAACACTTCACAACACTTTTACAAGACATCATAGAATTCTTAATGATTCACAAGGGTCCAAGACCTAATGTGAATGTGTTGACCACATTACAACATTAAATCTAGGAAAAAATCAAGCCAAAATCACCAAGAGGGCCTAAACATTGAGAAAAAGTAGAAGGGTTAATTTTTTTGTGTCCACATGGCTCAACAAAATAGACTGGCCCAACACAACCAATCAGAGAGAAAAATTAAGAAAAAAATAGCAACACACAAAGACCAGTTAGAAACAACAACAATAAGAAATAGTTCAAGAAACAAAGCTTGAACCAAGAACAACCTCTGAAGGCGAGTTAAATGAAACTGTAACCTTGTTAGAACATTTCTTCTTTCTATGAACAATTGTCCAAGGAGAATCAGAGACTGAAATTGAGAAATTTTTATTAGAAGGGGAAGAATCCCATCCAGAATAGAAAACAAGAGGAACAACATTAACTTTAGGTGAAGCATCTGAAACCAAGCTAGGAATGACCAAATCCAAAGACTGCACAGTAGTGTCCACAGAAGGAGCAACAACCATCACATCTAAATCATGTGGAGTAGAATGAACCTAAATAAAATGTTTTGAAACCATTTCCAGAATAGGAGAAACATGGGAGTCTATAAGAGGAGTAGCAACTACCTCATCAATAATATTTTTCTTCATAGAAGGAGGAGGCCTTGAGTCTTCATCAGAAGAAGCAAAATCAACAGTAGGACACACTGTTAAGTGTTCAAGGAGTGAGTTCTGTTGGCATATGGCTTCTAGTGTTGTCATTGATGGAAACTTAAGTCTTTGATCTGGTCTGCACTTTAGTATTTGGTCATACTGGAAGACATAATAAAGAACAGGGTATCCGGTTGAAGTTGAATCTGTCAAGTGGTTTGCATTACCAGGTTATCAGTTTTGGTTGTGGATCTCAGGAAAGGTCATTGGGCATATGAAATGTCTTACTCTCAAGTTTTAAGTTGTCGTATCATTTGATGTATAAGTTAGGAGATCCAGTCATTCCATTTTCTGTTCATCAGAGCTAGAAGGCTAACTAGTGAATGTGGGGTGTTGCAGATGTTTAAGGAGAAATTTTTTAAGGTATTTTTGTGTTTTAAATTTTTTTTTGGGTCCTCACTATGCTGTGGCCAACTTTGGTGGATGTGCATTGAATGTTACTCATGATTTGAGCTGACAGTTGGTAAATATTTCTTATTTTATTGAAGCTGACATGGAGTGATTGAATTCTTGGTAGTGGATATATATATGAGATCGATTAATTCATTTTGGTGTATGTGTGAGAGTTTGATATGTGTTGGTGTATATGCTAATATCAAAAGAGCAGTTGGGAAATTTTCTCTTGAGCAAAAGAAGATTTTTGTGAAGAAAATTAACGTAGAGCAGAGCGAAGCGCAGAATCAGACAGAAGGTCTAGAATCTAATCTATGAGCCTAACTAGAACTATAATAAGGAATTTATAGATGCTATCTTCTCAGTTCAATCTTTTGATGTTATCCAAATATTTTGTAAGGTAGTGAGCCTTCTTGATTTTGAGAAGTGAGCTCTAGGCAGTGCGCCTGAATGCAAGTGCATTCCCATTTTTTAAAACACTTATATTTTTTAGTACTCAAATTGTGGATTGACCTCCACCATGGTTTTTCCCCTAATAGGGTTTCCACGTAAAAATACTTGTGTTATGGTGTTGTGGCTTATTGTTTCATGTTCACGCATCTTTCTTTTGATTGAATGTTATAGGATCTTGAGAGAATAGATTAATAAAGTTAAAAATTTCCAACACTAATTCACCCCCCCTTAGTGTTGCTTGAGTCCAACAAGTTCTTCCACCAAGTAGTAGAGGAAGCAGGGTAGGAGCCACAAGAAGAGTCATGAGCCAAGTAACCTATAACAAAACAACATCTACAATGAAAAGGAAGACCCTTGTAGTCCACGATCTAAGACCATGACCAACCATTAACCTAAAAAACTACCTCACAAGGTAGAGCCTTCGAAGGATCAACCTCCACCAAGATCCTAGCAAATGAGGTGTGAGTAAAATTCTTGGAAGCCATATCCTCTCTCAAGAATCTACCAAGAGCATTACCAATGCCCTCATAGGCAGAGCAACACTAGATTTGTAAGGGAAGATAAGGCAATCTTACCCCAATAGGCACTACATCTAAGGATTCATTCAAAGGATTAAAAAAATGAACCCAAGGTCTAATGGAGAGGGGATGAGAATCCAAAACCCATAAACCATAGTCTAAAATAACATGTCTATCCTCAGGAGAGATGAAAATCATAACCAAAAAACCCTTAGTAGAAGGGTTAATCTCCATTGGACCATCAACCAGAGGATCCCAATGGTTGGTGGTCCAAAGGTGAAAATCAGCGAGGGAAGGCCACAAGTGGAAAAATCTACAAATAAGTGCATTCTTGGAGTAAAAAGTAATATTTTCAGTAACCTCCTTACCTAAAGTGACAACAAGAGCAACATATGCACACAACAAGGGATGCACAAAGCCCTTCCTTGGCCTCTTTAGCTTCACAACATCAACAAATGATGGTTGGGGACTAGGACGAACACTCCTAGGAGAAGCCCCAACTTCACCCTTATCATCAGTTGGGGATGAACCCACAACCACAACAAAAAAATTAGTTGGGGAAGAACCTACATGCACAACAACAACATCAGTTTGGGAAATCACAAACACAACACTTGTAGTCACCACAAAACCAATCGTACACTCTATAACACCACACGATGGTAGAACAAAGCCATTCCTTATCCCCGAAGGGTCCACACCACTCAATAGAGGGAGAGAAACATCCGCAGGAAGGGGATCAAGAACACCCTCAGAAGCTCCTATAGCCCTTCTAGCAACAGGAGGAGAGGACGATGCCACACCAATGCCTAGATCCACCATGAGTTCAACCCTAGGTGGAGACATGCCAAGACAGGAGAAATATGGGAGGCTAGGAGAGGACTCGATAGTAGGGAAATTCAAAATTTTTCTTTGGCAAGAGAAACTAGAGCTAATGGGAGAGTACGCGGCCATAACGGGAGTTTGAAGTTGTGAAATTTTCTAGAAGAGTAAAATTTATCATGTTATTGAAATATTTTTAGTTTTTAATTATAAATCCTTAAAAATACTTTTTTAATTTTCTTTTTCAAAATAAAATTTTATTTTCACTTATGTTTGAAAAAATATAAAAATCAAAACATTAATAGACATGATTTTTATGTACACAAATTCTTTACATTCTTTTCTTATAAAATAGTAGTAAATAATTCTACTTTTATTTTTTGAAAGGAGTAGTTTCAATGAAATTCATGTCTTCATTTTTTATGCCGAAGGTGTATCCTATTTGAAGAAGATCAAACTAAGTTAGGAAATCAATGGCTAGAATCATCTGTAGTACCATGCAATTTGATTGAATCTGCTTTATGCATTGACATTTTTAGACCTGAGGATAAATGCATGAGTAGACTTCCATTATGAGCAATGCAGCCATGGTTCCTCATGAAGCAATAAAGTTGTTTTTGCAAATGCAATGAATATGCATTCAGCCTAATTAGTTCTTATTTGTGAGCATACTCCCATCCTATGTGAAAATAATAGCTTTCGATAAGTGTATGTTAAACATGGAAGCATATAAAAGATTTATAGAATTCTTCAAAGACGTTTCCTGACAGACTACAATCATTGCAGGATATGCACAAAATGGCTTTGTTGAGGAGGTCTTGGAAACCTATAAGAAAATGCAATTGGTAAGAATGAAACCAAACTCCACAACATTTGTGAGTATAATCGAGAGGGGTTTTTCATTAGATATTTTAGTTGGAAATTCCTTTGTTGATATGTATTAAAAATACAAATGAATCTAAAGGTACTTGAACTGTTTGACAATATGCCTCAAAGAGATGTGATCACATGGACAACAATGATTTTAGGATGCATATTTGAAACTTTTTAGCAAATGCAAGTGACATGTGTAAAGCTAAATTCCACAACCTATGCTAGCATACTCTTAGATTATGCCAAAACGAGAGCTTTCAAACATGGTATGTGTGAAGTACCTTTCACCTCAACCATTTTTATTTTTGGTTTTGCATAAATGTCTTCGGTATTATATGCACCCGTGCTCAATTGAAATCATCAGAAAGGTGCACATTGTGCCACGTGGTGGCTATGCAACTTTTACCTTTTGTCTTCCTTTCGGGAGAAAGTTCGGGGCACGTGTTTACTTTTCGAACATTTTCTTGGGAGCTTTATTTGCAAGCTTAGAAGTTTTCACCTTGTTGACACGTCATCTCCTTGTTGTGGGTATTTGCACCGCCTATAAATTTATCAGCTTAAGAAGTTTGTTAGAGTTGGATAGCTTTTTCTTTTCTTTTCCTCAGTCTTCGGGAGGAAAGTTTTGAGACGGTGCTTGGGAATGATGTGATCGGTCAATTAGGTCCTTTGCCTGGCTGTTGTTTTTAGGATCTAATCATGTATGAGCTGCTATCTTTTCTAAAATATCTAAAGAGTATTAATGCAATAGCTAAAAGTTAATGAGCAGAGATATTTTGTGACCTAACCAAAGGTCTATGATCAGATCATGCGCTATTAATTGTCAACACCTATGGGCAATTACTTTTGAGTTGAGGTGGCATGTATTTTCTGTTTTGGCTATATAAGGAGGGTGACGACACAAAAAGAAAAATATTTTTGTTTTTAATTTTTATGATAGATATTTCCAAGAGACATTTTCTTTGTCAAAAGAAGTGTTTTCTTAAAAGTTTTAGAATTATTTTTCAAAAACAAGTTACAAAACTACTTTATTCTGGCATGTTATATCTATTAAGGTTTAAACTATTGTCAAATTGGCATCTAACATTTGTTTCAAAGTTCATTTTATAATTAAAACTTGAACTATTGAGAAGAATTTGTTGAGACTATGCATGTATGGCCTTTTTCAAAATTTCTTTCTTGATATTGTCATTTTGAATGGAACACTGTTTCTTGCAAGTTGTATCCAAATAGTTTAAGTAGCAGATTTCTATGCTTTATGTTGGTATCATAGAATAGTGGCTTAGGAAAATTGGACTATGTCATTGGAATTTTCTATTTTTTTGAAAGTTGTTATTTTGTTGTGCTATGCTGTATTGGGAGACAGAGTTCTTGTAATTTTTGAAATATTGTTCTTTTACTCATAAGAAATCTTTATGTTTGATCGAACCTTAATGAACACTACCTGTGGAAAGATCTGAAAGTCTGCACTGTGCTTGAAGTTAGCCATTGTTGTTTTTTCTCTTTCCAACAATGAGGGGTTGTGGCATTCTGTGTCTATTTATATCAATCATATGAATACTTTGAGTTTGAAATGTTGTAAAAGCTTTGGCGCATCACCTTTTATGTTTTATGTTTATATTTAATTCTCCTCTTATGTCAAAACCCCAAAAGAAGAGTCGAATTTCTATAAAAAAACCGGAGGTATTTAGTGAAACGTAATTGGTCCCCCACTCGCTAAATTTCCCATAAGACTATCGGAGAAGTGCAAGCTTTGATGATCAAAAACTCTTTTTCTGGCATGCCCAGTGGGACCAAATTTTTTCCAAACGCTTGATTAGAAGTTAGAAATATTTCTTGAATTAGGCTAAGGAAAGAAACTAGAAGTTTCATGCCCAGAGTCCAAACAAGAGCATCCTCAAGAGGTCACTTCCAGTACTCTCAGTTACCTACCTCAATCCCTAGAAGGAGAAGACTTACAATTTATGTATCACCTATAAGGAGTAATAGAGTGAGAAGTTAGAGCCTAGTATCTAGAGTTTTATCTACTCCACTTGGAGGCTTAAACTTCCAAACAAGATCGCATGTATATCTGATTCATAGGAATCTTTTCTCCATGGCTCATGTACCTCCCCCTACTCCTAGAAATTTTGTAACATGGGATAGTGGTAGTCCACTACAACCACCCACACCCCCAAATGTATGGCTTGCCATACCTACTAATGCCCTCAACAATATTCCAAGATTCTCCAAAGAAGACTTTTAAACCCCTTCTAAACACCTTCAAGATATAGTAGAGGTATGTATGGTACATACATATCGGAGGAAAATAGCGCATTGAGACTACTAGCCGCCTCTTTTAAAAGGGAAAGCTCAAGACTGGTATCGATCTCTGGCCTCACGTTCCATCCTTTCCTAGGACCAACTCAAAAAATTCCTATTCAAACGATTCTCTAAAAAGGGAGATCATTCCTCACTACTTCAATAGCTAATTACCATCAAGAGGGCTCCACATGAAGCCATGAGCGACTTCAACACCAAATTCCACAAGACTTGGAAAAGGATCCCTGTGACTGCTTGACCCCAGACTGCGATGGTGTTCATGTTCTATCTAAAGGCCTTTAATCCAGATATTGTGGTCATGATAACCTCCATGGGAGGGGATGTCCTTCCCAATGCATATGAGGTGGAGGTACACATAGAGAATAATCTAATCGATGTCGGGAAACTTTTGCCTTAGAACCGATGCCGATATTTGTAGAAATCTCTAATGGCCATCGAGAAGAAGCCAATCCAAGCACTCCTGCAACACAATTAAAACCGGTCACCCCGTAGCCTACAAATGAGTATCTTGTCGCTCAAGCAAGCACTTCAGGTATTTCCTTGATGGCGACGGATATCGTTGATATGAAAGATCTTATGAATTTTTTTTCTAGCAAATTGGTCATTATCAAACGACAACAATCAACGCCTCCAAAAATGACCACTCAAGGTTATGGTGGAGAAAAAATTCCTTTTCAATAGAATTCATATCAAGGACCCTACAGGGGAGGAGGTCAATAGGCGTTGTCAGCATATCAGATAGTTCCAACCACCATTCCATTACAAACAATCAAGGGTAGTCCAAATAAAGAGCTAATCTTGGGACAAAACAATTTGGCAGGAGACAAAAATGCATGGTGTTTCCCATGCAACGATAGCCATATGCCCTGAAACTACCCAAGGGGAAATATGCAGCAGAAGGTGGCAGAACAAAGAAATAAAGGCATCATTCTAAATGTGGATGAATATGGACCATCTGAAATGGAGAATGCTCGTTTTAGAGCACAAATGCAAGGGATGCCCCTAGAACAAGAATTAGACATTGCACCTGACCAAGTTATTTTCTCATGGTTGGAAGAGGATGAGGCTATGTTTGTAAATGAAGCCTCGACGACTGGATTTCCACAAGTGTAGTCAAATTATAACATAAGATCAAAAAGAAGGCTCACGGGAGAATATGTGCAACAGGCTCTGCCACGTTCGCAACCACGCTAATTGTTCCTGACGGAGAATCAAGATTCATCACTCATCGTTTGACCTTTTTTTTAGACACATGATGTCCCATGGGTAGAAAAGGAGGAAAAAAAAGCACCAAGCCCAGTGACAATGGAAGGTTTTCTCCCAAAAATGAAAAAAATACCACCATTTAAGCCTAAGGCCAAAACAGTTGGGATGCTTAACATGGTGGAGCAATTGAAAGGAGAACCTACCAATGTGTCATTATGGGACGTCATATCCATTTCCGAGTAGAAAAACATCCTTCAAGAAGCAATAAAGGTAGAAGAACAAAGCTTGCAAGAGAATGCCATTCAAGAGTGCAATCAAAGTGGAAATGATAGACTCAGGTTTTTCCCCCAGGCTCTGAAGGCAACAAATTATGCAAATGATATGGGCAACACAAAAGATAGAGAGGTAAGTGGAACAAAGCCCACGTCTTTATTTTTAACACTCATAGTAGGAGATAAACTATTGCATAATAATATGATTGATTCGGGGACTAGCACCACTGTCATGCCAAAAAAAGTGGAGGATGCATTAAAGTTAGAGTATGAACCCCTTGAAAAGGGAATTATACAACTAGATGGAAAGAAGGTCCCGACCGTTGGTCAGATAAGGGATCTATCCCTAACCCTTTTCTTCTTCCCAAGCAAGACAGTCACTCAAGAAGTATTAATAATAGACATTCCACCAGTCTTTGGAATGTGTCTATCAAGAGATTTCACCACCAAACTTGGTAGATACCTGGCACTTGCTTGGTCCCACCTAATATTGAGATCCAAACACGCGGCAAAGATGAAGATTATATCTGAATCCTTGCACCTTGAACACATTGCGGATGGTTCAAACCTATGTTTCAGAGCTGCCCATACCTCTACCTTTCAGCAGGAGAGATATTGTGTAGAAATTCCCAAAGAGGAAGAAGATACAAGCAAGCGGATCCCAAAAGAAGTGTTTCATAATCAGTTTATTGATTCCGATCCATTTGGCAACTTCCACACTATAGGTCTAAGCACCTATGGAATTTTTGACTGAGATTAGGTCTTTTTGAAACTAATAAAGAGTTGGGAGGAGTCTGACGACCTATCTGATAATCATGTGTGGACCATATATTTTGATGGTACCGAGTGCAAGTTTGGTGCTGGAGTAGTTGCCTGATTGATATCTCCAGTAGGATAAAAGTGCCCCAGAACCTATCATCTTCAGTTTCTATGCTCCAGCGATGATACTGAATATGAAGCTTTGGTCCACAGGTTGATTCTAGCAGAACAGATGGGCACAAGTAAGATACGAGCTGCCAAAAATTTAGAATCAATAGTAAGCCAAATTCGTGGGCAAGCGACTACAATAAATATAAGGCTAAGATCTTACATACATAAGGTATGGGATCAAATCGAGAGTTTAGAAGCTTTCAGTATGCAAAGGAACCCCCAATCGCAAAATAATATTGGGTATGTGCAGGATCATCATGGAAAAAATAGGCCCTTAAGTGGCGATGAAATTCAGAAAAATCAGAGTTAGGAAACTTGACGTAAAAATTTGAATAAGTTATTTGTATTATTTCAAAAATATGTAAGAATAGAATTTGTAGAAAATTGAATGTAGTTTCTAAACTACTAGGTTTATTTAAAGAAAATAAAAATATATTTGGTGAAAATTTGAAATTTCAATGTAGTACTACTTAAATTTCAGGGAAAAAATAAGAAGTAGGTGTCTGTCTAACCACCCTAACTAGAATAAAATGATAATATTTTTTTATAAGATTTTAGATATAAGTAGATGACTCATGTCCCGATGTGATGCATTATTTTTTGTAATTTTTTCAAAGAAAATAATTGATTATGAATTTTCATTACAACTTTTAAAAATATAAAACTTCGTATGTCGACCACCTTAACTTGGTCAAAACTTCATGAAATTCAATTTTTTTAATCCTATAGTATGCAAAGCATAGAATGTGATGCATGTTTTAGATTCAAAAATGTAATACCTTTGAAAGCTATAGATGTTTTTCAATCAGCCTATCAATTAGGACTTTAGTCATAATTCAAATAGAAAATGAATAATAATTATTTATTAAATTCAAAATAAAGCATAATTTATATTGGTGGAAAGATGATAATATCATTTAAAAACCGTTTTCGTTTCATCAATTTTGGGTAAAAAAAAGTAGTCAGCCACATACCCATCATATCGCCACTTTTTGGCCCATCATGATCATGCACATACCCTATTATTAATCGAAAGTTTTTTGTCAAACCACATTTGGAATCAGTTTACGACCTGACAAAGCTAAGATTCTCCATAGTTTCAAAAGATTGTGAAGAGCTTGATGTTGGAAGTGACATAAGACCAATAGTTGGTAGGAAAGCCTCTCGGAAAGATGAAAGAAAGTTGAAGGATTTATGCTACAAATATAATCTCAAAGGTTATGACCTGGGTATAGTTTAGCGTACAATTACCCTGGTTGAAGAACCCAAGCCCATCCAACAGAGACAAAGGATAGTCAACCCAAGGGTTGAAGCTTTGATGGAACAAGGGCTCGTGGAAAGGGATGAATCAAAAGTCATATGCCCCAACAAATTTTTTCTTTGGGTATTAAATCTAGTTCCAGTTCGGAAAAAGAATAGCAATATCCAACATTATGTTGAATTTCAAGACTCAAGAAGGATTTTACTAAAGGATCATTGTCCCTCACCACTGATGAAGCAACTCTCATAGACTCTAACCAAAGCAAAGACCTCCTCAATGATAGATGGTTCCTAAAGGAATAATTAGGTCTACATAATGGAATTCGACCAACCTAGGATGGGGTTTACCATCAAGTGGGAAAAATTTGCATACTCAAAAACACTGGTCAGAATCTCTGATGCTACTACAACTTTTCGAAGGGTAGTGGGAATTATTTTAGAAAGAGAGGTCAACTAGATTATTTTCATATATCTGGGTAGTCTAACAACTAAAGACAACTATTTTGATCATCTAGAGAACTTTTTTTTTTGACACAAGTGAATTTGAGATTCTTCCTAAATCAGAAAAGTATTTCCTTAGGGAAACCCAAAGAAGACTTCTTGGCTTTACCAAACCACAGGAGGGAATAGCGATAAATCCCAAAAAGAGTAAAAAAAAAAGAGGGCTATGATCTTTTTTAACGAAGTCTAATTTTGTCCATAGATTCATACCAGAGCTCACAAGAATTGTGCCCCAAATCACCCTGATGATTAAAGGGAACATATCTTTTCAACAAACTTCCAAGGACACGGCGGCTATCAAGCAGCTATAGATGGATTTCCTAGAAGCCCTAACATTAATTATCCCAGATTTTCCCAAAGTTTTTCTACTTTGTCTATATAAGGACCCACATAGTATAGTTTTTGTGCTCACTTAGAAATGTGAGAGAGAAAATGAAGGGCGTGTTATTATATTTTATTCAAAGAAAAGAAGGAAAAAGAGAGCTAGTGCGCGGAAATACATCACAAGAGAAGAAAATTTCAAGAAACTAAAAGCCAGGCTAGGCTTGCTCAAGACCATTACACCCAATGATGACTGAGGTCTTATAGAACCACAAGGGTTAAATTTTTCTATCAGACACAGGGTTTCTTTGAAAGCTTCATCATATTGATATCTACTAGGGAATAGGTTAAGAAAATCAGCCCACAAGAACCTAACTAGGTTAATTAGATGTATTGGGTTAAAAGGACAAAGAGATTGGCACAATCACAAATGAGCTACCCTATTGACAAATCAAGTTACCCTCAAGTTGGATCTAAAGGTTTCTCTGCATGAGTCAATGTACGAAAGCTCAACAAAAACCCTAAAGTTGGATATAGCCAGAGAAAAGGCTCATGAAGCCACAATCAATTGCCAATAGAAGATCAAACAACATTTTGATGAAAAAAATTCTAACCCAGAATTCAAAGGAGAAAGCTTTGTGCCAAGGTATGACATAAGTGCTACAAGATCAGGGCGACATAAAAAATTCAAAGTTTTGAGGAGATCTTTTCAAAGCAGCGCGTGCAAAAGAAAGAATGTTTACAGACTCAGAGAAATGAAGAAAAAAAATTTAGATATATTGGTGAATGGTATTTATCTAAGGATTTTTCATTAAAACACACAGTTCTTTTAAATTTTTTTGCAATTATGTACCATATGTAAAAATTTTGTAATTATTTCAAAATTTTGAGAATAAAACCCAAGAATAACATAGAGGAGACAAAATCTATGCTATATTATGTTTATCGAAAAAATTTACAATATAGTATATGGCCTGAGGCTCATAATCAAACATGAGGCTCTCTCTTGAGCAAAACCCAAAAGAGGGAAGGGAGCAAAAAGTTGGAAAGGGAGGCAAATAGTAGAAAGACAGTAAATTTTAGCCTCTAGTCATTAACAACAAAGCAAAAAAGGGGCTCATAATCTGTTTTCGTTTCTTCTCTTTCTTTTTCTTCTTCTGATGACTTGCAAGTAGGGGAAAAAACACACAACACATGTGGGATGCGCAGTCTAGACCTAGGGTCTGCTTGCTGCGAATTTGCACCAGGAAACTAAAATTCTTTTTCCAGGTGATTTTCGAAACCTTCTCCATGTTGTACTCCCGTAGGAGAAAAGTGGTCACTGGCTGAGAAGAACAACAGTGTGTCTCCACGTCTATGGTACGAAAGTCAATAGGGAGGGGCAACTAGGGTATGTCTACTCCAAAGTCCACGTGCCTATGGAGGTTCATAGAGCTCGGGATACCAACACCTAGGATGGCCATTCGCATGATCTCGCCAAGCCCTTCCATCAGCGAGGTGTCAAACATCTTCTGGCACAACTCAATTATCATGGGCTTGGACATGTTCAGGTCCAGTAGTGAGGCCACGAAGTGGGAGAGTACATTGTAGTTGTTTCGGAGCTGGTTCTCATCAATAATATAGTTTGCACTGAGCACCCACTTGAACGCAGTCATGACCAAGGGGTGACAATTATTCACTAGACATTTGATTCGGTTAGCGATAATCTCTCCCATGAAGCAATTTTGTGGTCTCTGTGGAAGGAGCTGAATATGGGTACCTATACCAGTAGACATCCCAACGAAGCAGTGAATTATGGTGAAAAAGGAGAAGGTGGAAGGCTAACTAAGTTAGAGGACTATATGTTCGAATGAATGTTGAAAAAGGTGGCATAGCTATATATAGAAAAGGCCAACTAGAAAACTTGACCAACGGGATGTCTATTTTGGGCTGGACGACAACAAGAAGTTTTGAGACAAAACAAAGCAAGGTGGACAAATTGTACGGAGGAACTGATAGAATACCTCAAGAAATAAATTCAGGTGTTGAGAGTAAATTCCATCATATGTCGATGGTTGACTTGTGTCCTTTGCTATCATCAGTGCCAACTAGTTCACTAATGGGAAAAGACATGGATTAACATGCTAAGGCTTTGAAAAATTAATGAGGACATTTTTTCAGGAGTACTTTGTGTCATCTCGGCACGTTCCATATGACGAAAAGCACACTTTTCAATGCAAAATTTAATTATAAAAGAGGTGGTGGAGGGAATGGACTAATTTCATTCCCATGGATTTCTCAGCATTCCAAGGGATACGAAACTCCTATCCACACGTATCACCCTAGTGGTAGCATTTAATGGCCCATCGATAGTGGCGTAGTCATAACTGCATGCACAAGGAAGAAAATTAATTGCACTTAAAAGAAGGTTTTTAAAATCCAATCTTCATGGTTTTTCAAGATTTATCCAACAGTACCTTCCATTTCCTCATATCGAGAAGTCACCCGAGGCCCCTTTTTCTTCCCCAACTGCCCTCTTGAGGGGGCATACCCTACCATTTTCCTTTGTTCCTCTGTCATGACCATTTTCTTATGAGACCGGGGCATCTCCCTGCATTTCCCATCATTTGGGAAGCTCACACAACTTCTCCCATGTTGGGGCATGATTTTCTAGTCACTTCCTCTATAGAGTCATCTACATTTTATTTTTCTTCAAAACACTGTTATTCTAACAATATTTCGAAGAGGGGAAAAATGTAGACATCCAAACTTGACCACTCCCACATGGTCAAACCCATCCCCTTTATTCATCTGGTCCATTGATATTAATTAGAGGACTTATTTAATTAATATTTCTCCTTCACCTAAGGTTCCTAAAGTATTTAATTTAATAATTAAATACTTTACCTTTCATCCTTCTTCTCTAAATTAAATAAATATATCAATTTATTTAATTTAGTCATTTAACCTTTTTGAATTTAAATCAATTTTAAATTCTCTCTTTTCTCTCTCCTTGTCACATTCTGAGCCATAACCTTCTTCTAATTTGGATTAGTCTAATTAATCCATGATTAGGATGTGCACACTTTTAATCAGGATTAATGTCACATCCTCCATATTTGGCCACTTGTCTCTTATCCCTCATTAATCTTCTTAATCACCTATTTGCACAACCTGAATCTAATCACATGCCATCTTTGGTATGTCCTCTAAGTCAACCCTTCATAGGTACTTTCCTTTTTGAGTCTTGACCTCTTCCCCATGTGAATTAAAAATTTACATTTATTCATTCAATACATTTCTCTTCCCCATGCAAGTTGTTGGGAAATTCTAAATTCTCTCACTTGTCACATCAGTCACATGGGACAAGGGATTCCTTTATAAGGACCTTGTCTTATTGACAAGGTACTTCTAGTCATGTGAATTTAAAATTCACATTTATTCCCCCAACAACTTCTCTCATCCCCATGATGATAAGAGAGGACTTTCTAAAATTTCTCACTTGTCACCATCACCCTCATATGGGGACAAAAAATTCCTTTTTGAGGATATTTCCCCTAATCCCAAGGTAATTGCAAGTACCTCCACCTCACATGTCCTCTTTCCAACTCATCTGTCCTTGTGACACATCCTCTTCCACATGGAAGGATGTGAGGGCTTGTGAGTCCTCAACTCACCACAGCCCTTCATATTTCCCATGTTGGAAAAATCCTAACCATTGATTCCTCTAGAGACCCTTCCCTTAAAATGGAAGATTTGGTCTCACATTCATTCATTCATCACATTCACAAGTTTGCATTCAGCATACTCTCATTCAAGCTCTTGCATTCAACATTATTACACTCTTGAAGCTCATATTGCATCCATTTCATACACCCACCAAAATACCCAACTTCATTATTTGAATCCTCATTGCACTCTCACCATTTTGCATAGCATTTTAATCCATTTTCCATCAAGGAGCACACATTCATCAACAATCAAAGGGCCAACCAAGAAGATCACTTGAACAAGTTATAATATAGTTTTTATCTTTATCTTGTTCAAGTCAACTTAGGCTAATATTGAGGTGTGTTGTGTTATGTTTCTCCTTGTTGCATTTATTTCTATTTTGCATTATTTAGGATAGTAAAAATAACGCTCCATCACATTGCTGCATCACATTTCTGCATCATATTTCATTTAGTAGAAATGTGATGCAGCATTATTTTTACTATCCTAAATGACACCAGAAATGTCATGCAACGTTATTTTTACTATCCTAAATGATGCAAAAAAGAAAGAAACACAACAAGGAGAAAAACAACACAACACACCTCAAGATTAGCCTAAGTTGACTTGAACAAAATAAAGATAAAAACCAGATTATACCTTGTTCAAGTGATCTTCTTAGTTGGTCCTTTGATTGTTGATGAATGTGTGCTCCTTGATGGAAAATGGATTAAAATGCTATGCAAAATGGTGAGAGTGCAATAAGGATTCAAATGATGAAGTTGGGTATTTTGGTGGGTGTATGAAATTGATGCAATATGAGCTTCAAGAGTGCAATAATGGTGAATGCGAGAGCTTGAATGAGAGTATATGTTGAATGCTTGTGAGTTGTGAGAGCTTGAATGAAATTTTTTGAATGTGATGAATGAATGAATGTGACCAAATCTTCCCTTATGTGACCAAATCTTCCATTTTAAGGGAAGGGTCTTTAGAGGAATCAATGGTCAGGATTTTGCCAACATGGGCAAGATGAAGGGCTATGGTGAGTTGAGGACTCACAAGCCTTCACATCTTGCCATGTGGAAGAGGTGTGTCACAAGGACATATGAGTTGGAAAGAGGACATGTAAGGTGGAGGTACTTGCAAGTACCTTGGGATTAGGGGAAATGTCATCAAAAAGGAAGTTCTTGTCCCCATATGAGGGTGATGGTGACAAGTGAAGAATTTCAGAAAGTCCTCTCTTATCATCATGGGGATGAGAGAAGTTGTTGGGGGCATAAATGTGAATTTTAAATTCACATGACTAGAAGTACCTTGTGGATAAGACAAGGTCCTTATAAAGGAAGCCCTTGTCCCATGTGACTGATGTGGCAAGTGATAGAATTTAGAATTTCCCAACAACTTGCATGGGGAAGAGAAATGCATTGAATGAATAAATGTGAATTTTTAATTCAAATAGGGAAGAGGTCAAGAATAAAAAAGGAAAGTAGTTGTGAAGGGCTGACTAAGAGGACATACCAAATATTGCATGTGATTAGATTCAGGTTGTGCAAATAGGTGATTGAGAAGATTAACGAGGGATTAGGGACAAGTGGCCAAATATGGAGGATGTGACATTAATCTTGATTAAAGGTGTGCACATCCTAATCATGGATTAATTAGACTAATCCAGATTAGAAGAAGGTTATGGAGGATGTGACAAGGAGATAGAAAAGCCATAATTTAAAATTGATTTAAATTCAAAAAGGCTAAATGACTAAATTAAATGAATTGATATATTTATTTAATTTAGAGAAGAAGGATGAAAGGTAAAGTATTTAATTGTTAAATTAAATACTTTAGGAACCTTAGGGGAAGGAAAAATATTAATTAAATAAGTCCTCTAATTAATATCGATGGACCAGACGAATAAAGGGGATGGGTTTGACCATGTGGGAGTGGTCAAATTTGGATGTCTACAAAAATTATGTTATGTGCAATGTTGTCTAAACTAAATGAAGTAAAATAAATGCAATTGACTGAATAAAATAGATGAAAATGAATGCAAAAGTGAGATTTAAGCTATGTTTGAAAACACACTATGATATGCAAAAATGAACTAAATGAAGAAATTATGCAAAGCAGAAGGAAATAGGTAGAAACAGAGTGCACCTGGACAATATTTGATGAATCTAAAATGTTGTGGATGGTAGTTGAATTCACTAATTTTTCACAGTGGGACTCATTTGTCCAGGGTGGCGAATTAGTCCTCCTCTTGGTGAAAAAGTGTCAGAAGCAAGTTTTTGTCTATTAGGGTTCAAAATTTTACAAAATTCAAATTTTTAGTCTTAAGGTGGGACTCATTCGCCACTAGTGGTGAATTAGTCCTCTCCCAAATTTTTGAAAAATCAGGAGACAACTCTGCAACACCAGATCTAGAAATCACTGATTGTCGAGTTGCCGAAGTCAATTCTACAAGAAACGGACAAGAAACCTTCTCCAAGCTTGAAATAGACTTGAGTTGACTTGAAGCACCTAGTTGACTTGTAAATGAATCTTCAACACCAAAAATCTTGTTAAATCTGCATACTTAGGTCTGCAAACACACATGCAATAGGGGAAAAATGGTTGAGGGTTGGCAAATAGGGGCTTGCCTTGGTCAAACCCCACTTTTGGTAACCAAACCCTTAATGAAACAATGAAAAGAAAGACAATGATAAAATAATAACATGCAATAGCTATCAACTTACCAAACAATTGATAATGCAAGTCTGAAGTAATGTCAATGGATGCTCCAAAGTGCTTGAATATTGCTTGAATTGATGTTGTAGAATGCTTGAATGCTTGAATATGATGTATGAATGTTGGAGAATTGTAGGAGGATGTAAAATGAGGTGAAAATCACATATTTATACACACTTGTGCCTTAGTTAACCATTCATACCTCATCACAGGTCGACATCAAGTGATTTTGAATAAAAACCTGAAAGGAAATTTTAAATTTTTTGAATTTGGAGCCAAGGGGGACTCATTCGCCACCCATGGTGAATGGGTCCCACCTAGGACCTAAAAATATGTATCAGGAAATATGTTGTATTTTATGTTGTTTGTCGGGATAATATTAAAAAATACACTTAATTAAGACATATGAGGGCATAAAGGGACCAAATAAAGCATGAGAAAGGGATAAATAGTGAGAATATACCTAGAAGAGTGTGAAATCTTGTTACAAGACTTTACAACACTTCAAAATAGGACTTGTTAATGAATAAAAAGGTTATTTTTAGGTGAATTACAATAAATAGAGTCTAGAAGAATGTAGAAATATCTTACAACACTTCATAACACCTTCACAAGACATCTTTATTTGAATTTTAGTACCTAAATATGCATGTTCAAGCCATGTTACAACATAAAATCATAGTAAAATAGATCAAACACCATGAAACAAGACCTAAAAGGCCATGAAAATGACAAGACGCCATTTTTCTATGGCATAAAATTACATATGGATGTTGAGTGATGACTATTTAGATAAGAGTATTAATATCTTTAGATAAGTCAGTTTAGATTTATTTTTTATGCAAATATTTACTTTGATGCTCACAACAATGATGTAAACATAGTATAGGAATAGTGAGTGCTTAAAGGAAACAACACATTATTACAATATGAACGTGACATTGCTTTTTTTTTCTTAACCTGCAATATATCTCAATTGGCAAAGAGAAGGTAGGATAGTCAAAAAATTATTCAAAATGGGAGAATACCTAGCCAAAGGGATAGAAGATGCTCCAAATTTAAACATTCTAAATGAATTTGAATTAGCCAAAATAATTCTCAATTTTCATCAAACTAGAATGTTAGAATCTGAAAGCTATAAAGCTCTAAATGAGGATGCCATTTCCAAAATAATGAAAGAAATGGCTTTGGAAAGGAACACAATGAATCCTTGAGTTGCTTTTTAATTTGTTATATTATATTTCCAATTTGAAAATGAGAGAATAGAAATAGTCTAAAAAAATTAATAAATATATTTTACCTAATTAATTGTTTAGGGAAAGACCATATGGATGGAATTATGTTTATGTGTTTAGTAAGGCAATGAGATAAATGTTTTTAGATCATAACAGAGGAGAAACCCCATTGGATATTGTTAGACTTAGTGTGGTAAGAACAATGTTAAACTTCATGTATGTATCAAGTATTTACTAGCCAAAGACTAGTTTCTAGTACCTATCAAAGTGTCTTTGAAGATAATTTGTAAGAACGAATCAAACTTGTTTGTGCCATCTATCGAATTAAGCTCATTATAAGATTGTTCAAAAGTATTTATTTTAAAATAAAAATTTAGTTATTTTTATTTAAAATTTTATATATTAAATTATCCAACTTCAAATACACTTGGAAATCTTTCTTGGATTCTTTGTTTGTTTTCTCTCCTTGTAGTCTGGGATCCCCACTTTTTGGTTTGGTTAGAAGGCCTTGAAGGAATTTATGCTATTCAGACCAGTTCATCACAAGCCTTCCTTTGTTGGTTGATTCTGTCTTCTTCAATGTAAAAGTTGCATAGGTAAATGACCTCTATAACAATAGAACATAAATATCCTAAAGGACCTCTCCTCTGCAAGCTACTACTTATAAAGTTATGATTTTCCAATCATACCTTTTTTTAGGTTTAAAGATAGTTTTATGATGTTAGAGGTTAGATTTTCAATTTTTAATATTCAAAATTTTAAAAATTCTTAGATTTGATTGTGTAATCATTTTTTAATGATGAAAATATGTTTACATAATCAAATCTATGGCAACGAAAAAAAGTATCCCTTTACTTTTCCTTTCATTTTTGGGTCCTTGTTAAATTAAGCATAATGTTGCCTTGATTTAGTGATGTAATGTGTTGAACACATTCACATTAGGTCTTGGGCCTTTGTGAACTAAATGAACTTAGTTGTACCTTATTTAAGATGTTGTAAAGTGTTGTACCACACATTCACACTTTTCTAGGGTTTTCATAAATAACTGGGCCTCTTTATGCCTTATTTGGCCTTATTTTGCATCCACAAGCCTTAATTACTGCATCTTTTTGAGGATAATCCTAACATAAACCAACATCCAATCATAATTCAGGAATTTTTAGGTTGTGTGGCCTAGATTTAGTGATCTGGGACTCATACGTCACCTTGGGCATATGAGTCCCACCTAGGTTTTTGGGCCCCAATTTGGATTTTGCATCATTCTAAGTATTTTTGAAAATGTGTCCCATAGTTAAGCCTAATGGGACTCATATGCCACTTCTGGAATATGAGTCTCGTGTGGCCCAAAATTAAATTAAATTCAAATTTTTGGTGGGATTTTATTCTTCTAGATCCGATGTCAGCTTGTACTATTGTAATTTTGTGAAGTTTGGCATAAACAAGTATAAATACAATGGTATTTCACTCATTTTCACCTAATAAGCAATCAAGTGACCTAGCAAGTTGAATGAGCATCCTTATAGAATATTTGATTTCACAAGAGCATTCAAGTGTTTACAAGAGCATTCAAGAGTCTTCAAGAGTTGAATATCAAGTGTTTTGGAGCATGACTCAAGTATCAACCATCATGTCAAAGTAATCATGCATCATGTTTGTTTTTGAGCTAACAACTATGATGTCAGATTTTATGATTCAAGCAAGCATTCAATTCAAGATCTATCCCATTCAAGCAAGAATCAAGATCTACATCTAGGCCTGCTCAGGTTTCCGGGTGCACACTTTTGATTTCTCACCTTTCTGTTATAATTTACATGCTTTTCTAGGTAATTTAGTGAAGTCTTGCATTTCATTAGGTTTTAGCATTAGATCTTACATTTCATTAGTCTTTCCAAGCCCTAGCTTGGTGGTGAACCCCTCTTTAGTTTCTAATAAGACCCTAGGACAACCCTATTGCAAGATCTCTCTCCTTTGCATATCTTAGATTGAGATCTCTAGGGTTTTCCTTGAATGAGAGTGAGGAAGATTTTTATTCTATCTCCCAAACATAGAAGCAAACAATTTTTAACCTTTCAAAATCTAAGAGCTTTAAAAAAATTCAATTTTATAATGTTTTTAGCAATTTTATAGACTAAACTATTGATGTTTATTGAACGTCGGTCATTACTTCCAGCCAATATCCTTTACTTATGATGATAAATTAAATGATAGCCTAGGGATATTTAATTTATATGCCTTCAATTTTATTGAAGAGACTCATTCAAGCAATTCTTCAAGAGACACGTCAATGCTAAATGATGTTTAATATATATCTAATCAAGGCCGACTTTAAGGAGATACAAATTCATGGAAAAACACGTCTTTTATGTGGCCGACTTCCCTCTCATTGGATGCATCTTAATGAAGTGGCACCTTCTTCTATTCAAGCTGACCTATCTTGGAGAGACGCGACTCTTCCTCTCACTTGTATATATGTTCGATGGTTCTCATTTGTTGATAATTCATTCATTACATTTCATTGATTCATTCCACTTCTCTCAAGTGCGAGTTTGTCTTAAGAGCAGTTTGATATATTGGTAAAGGATATAGTGCATATCAAAATATTACATGTGTTTAGATCTATGATAGCATCAACTTGTGGTGCTTTATCTTGGCTTTATTATTGACCATTATTCTAAAAAAGTTTCTTACTGAAATTCAATATATAATTGATATATTGTTGTTGGGTTTTTCTCCCTCAAGAGGAGGGTTTTCCCAGGGTATCTATTGTGTTCTTATTGTCCAATTTTTGAATTTAAATTATGTGCATTAATCTGATCATAAATTTAACATGGTATCAGAGCGGGTTTGAGGAGATTGTGATCAGATTTGTCCCTACAATGATACTCTATTCTCTTATTTATATTTCTTTGTCTATCTATAAATTAGTGAAGATGGCGAATGGGCTTAAGATTGAGGATAGACTCACGGGAGCATCCAACTTCACATCATGGAGATTCAGGATCATGCTTACCTTGCAAGAGAATAACTTGGGTGAGTTTCTGGAGTCCAGTATTCCCAAACCCGAGGGGGAAGAAGAGAAGTTGCAGTGGAAGAAGAAAGATATCAAGGCAATGAAAATGTTGGTTGATTCCGTTAAGGATCGTATCGTTCCTATTGTATCTAAGTTGAAGATGACAAGAGACATGTTTAAAACATTGGAAGAAGTGTACGAAATCAACAATACCAGCTGAGCACTTGCACTGAAGCAACAACTACATGATGTGAAGATGGCGAAAGGAGAATTAGTGATTGCCTACTTCATGAGGATTTCAGATTTGAGAGATGAGCTCTTGACAATTGGCCATATGGTTGACAACAAAGACTTGACCATGCTTTCTCTCAATGGTCTTCCTTTGTCTTAGGAATCCTACATTCAAGGAATTAGTGCAAGATCAATAATTCCTAATTTTGATCATCTAAGGGTAGATTACATTCAAGAAGAATCAAGGTTGGTGGCTAGAGGCGTTCGTCAAAGTTCAATGAATGAAGATATTCATGTTCTCGCCTCCCATGCTGCAAGGAAGAAAGGAAAATATGGAAAGAAAGGTTTCTTCAAGAGGAATCAAGATAAGGGAAATGGTGATGCTCCCGCTTCCAAGAAGAAGAGAGAAATGTCCAAGATACAATGCTTTAGATGTGACAAGTATGGTCACTTTGCTAAGCATTGTGCATCTAGACCTAAGCAACAAGCCACAATTATAGATGTTGATGATGCTTCTTCGTAGAAGGATTCATGTGAATATTTTTTCTATTCGTCATTATCAAGCAATGTACCTTCAGAAACCAACACTTGGCTGATCGACAGTGGTGCTTCTCAACACATCACTAGATTTAAGGAGCACTTATCAAGCTTGGCAGAGAGAGATTATTTCGAACAAGTCATTATCGGAGATGATGCTAGCTACTCCGTGAAATGGATTGGGACCTCTACTCTCCATTTGGATTTTGACATTACACTTCAGTTGAGTGATGTTCATTATGCTCTAGGAATCAAGCAGAATCTCATCTCCATTTAAGCTCTAGAAGATAAAGGATATCAAGGTGCCTTCTCCAAAGGCAAAGTTCTTGTGTGGATCAAGAATTCCATTTTCAAGGATGCTCAAGTAATTGGTGTTAGACATGAAAGCCTCTATAGGCTATGTACACGTCCACTACAAGCATTAGTTCATGATTCTTCAAGCTTATGTGATCTTTGGCATCGAAGATTGGCTCACCTGCACTTTCGAGCCTTACCTATCATGGAGAAGATGATCACAAAACTTCCTAAGTTCAATTGGGAGCATGAAGGAACCTATAAAGGATGTGCTATGGGCAAGAATTCAAAAGCTCCATTCCATAGTAGAGAAAGTAGATCTAAGTGTATTTTAAACCTTATTCATTATGATTTATGTGGACCTATGTCTATTCCTTCTTCAAGTGGTTTCTTGTATTATGTTCTTTTTATTGATGACCACTCTAGAAAGACTTGGATTTATTTTTTGAAAACAAAAGAGTCTGAGGAAGTGTTAAAACTTTTCAAGGAGTTCAAAGCTCTAGTAGAGAATCTTTCCGATAAAAGAATCAAGGTCCTCAGATTTGATAATGGAGGAGAATACACCTCTGAAAACTTTCAAAATATCTGTGTTGATGTTTGGATTAAGAGGGAGTTCTGTGTCCCCTATAATCCTCAACAAAATGGTGTTGCAGAGAGAAAGAACAAGATGATCGTGAGAGCAGCAAAAGGCATGATTCATGATCAGGATCTGCAAACCTTCTTATGGGCATAAGCTTCTAGGACTATAGTATATGTTCAGAATCGAAGTCCTCACAAGGTCTTGGAGAATATTACTTCGGAAGAATCCTTTATAGGAAATAAGCCTGAAGTTATTCATTTAAGGATCTTTGGATGTCCTGTCTATGTTCATGTTCCAAAGGAAAAGAGAAAAAAGTTGGAGCCTTCTAGCAAGAAGGGAATATTTGTGGGCTACAGTGAGACATCAAAAGCCTACAGGATATATGTTCCAAGTCAGAAATTGATTGAGATTAGTAGAGATGTCATATTCGAGGAAGATGTTGAATTTAGAAGATCCAAGGGAACTCATGTGGAGATTGACAATGATGAGTCTCCTCAGGAGATGGAAGTTGACCATACTCTTGAGATTCAGAGGGAGACTTCAAAATCGAAGGAAGATGTTGATCCAGTTGAGCCCTTGGAACCTACTGATGGGCCTACCAATATAGTGATTATAAGGAAGAGACCTCTTTGGGCTAGGAAAACTATGCAAGAGGCTGAGAGGTTCATAGCTCCTAGAGGTACATTTAGAGAAAGTAAAAGGCCACATAAGTTCTCCAGTTATGTTGCCTTGATGAGTTAGATAATTGAGTCAGATCCTTCTAGTGTGGAGGAAGCTTTCAGTCAACAGGTTTGGAGAGATGCTATGTCAAAGGAGTACAAATCAATTCTCAAGAATGATGTTTGGAACATTGTTCCTAGACCCGAAGAAAAATATATGGTATCTTCGAAATGGCTATTCAAAATCAAGCATGCAGCTAATGGGAGCATTAATAAGTACAAGGAAAGATTCGTGGCTTGAGGGTTTTCATAGAAAGAGGGAGTTGATTATGAAGAAACATTTACTCTTGTTGCTCGCTATACTTCTGTTAGGACCATCATTGCCATTGCTACATTTAGAGGATGGAAGATTCATCAAATGGATGTGAAGACAACCTTTCTAAATGGTGTGATCAAGGAAGAAATCTATATCAAGCAACCTGAGGGGTTCGAGGTACATGGGAAGGAGTCTCATGTTTGCAAGCTGAAGAAGGCCTTGTATGGTCTTAAGCAGGCTCCTCGTGCATGGTAGGAAAGAATTCATCGTTACCTATCAAGTTTGGGCTTCTTGAAGAATGATGTTGACTCTAATATGTACTTTAAGGTAATTGATGGTGAAGCATTGATTTTGGTTTTGTATGTTGATGATTTGATTCTTACTGGAGAAGAGCACTTAATCATCAAATGTAAGAAAGAGTTAGCCTCTGAGTTTGAGATGAAAGACCTTGGGCTTATGCATTAATTCCTTGGCTTAGAAGCCTAGCAGAAACCATATGAGATGATTCTAAGTGAAGGGAAGTACACCATTGATATACTTAAGAGGTTTGGTATGATGGATTGCAAATCCATGTCTACACCTATGGAGACCAACCTACATAAATTGAAGGATGCTACAGCTAGTTCAGACTTGGCGGATCCTACAATGTACATGAAGTTGATTGGGTCCTTAATGTATCTAGTTAGCACTAGACCAATTATCTATTATGCTGTGAGTGCACTTAGTCAGTTCATGTGTGAACTAAGAAAGATACATCTTGTTGCAGCTAAACATATACTGAGATACTTGCATGGCACAGTTGGATATGGGTTGAGATATTCTTCAGATGTTGACTTGGAGCTACATGGTTATACTGATTCTAATTGGGCAGGGTCTGTCATAGATCAGAATAGCACCTCTGGATGTTGCTTTAGTTTGGGATATGCTATAATTTCTTGGTGCAACAGGAAGCAGTCATCTGTAGCATTAAGTACAATAGAGGCAGAGTATATTGCAACTTGTATGGCAGCTCAAGAAGCAGTGTGGCTTTGTAAGCTCCTTGCTAGATTGTTTGGACAATCAATGGTGCCTACTATCATTCATTGTGATAATCAGAGTTGTGTGAAGCTTTCTGTCAATCCTGTGTTCCATGACAGAACCAAGCATGTTGAGATCAAATACCACTATATTAGAGATATGGTATTGAGGAAGGCAATGTACAGTTGAAGTATATTAGCACTGATGAGAAGACATAAGAAATTCTCACCAAGCCTCCCTCCAGAATAAAGTTTGTGTACTTTCGAGATAAGCTTGGTATGGTGGAGAATTGAGCCTTAACTGAGAAAGAGTCTCAGTATCAGTGATAGCCTATAATGAGTTCTTCTCTGTGAAATCCCTTGAGTAATGATTTCTTCTCTGTGAGAGAATTTCAAGGTGAAATCCCTTGACTAATGAGTTCTTCTCTGTGAGAGAAGTTCGAGGTGAAATCCCTTGATTAATGAGTTCTTCTTTGTGAAGAGAAGTTTGAGGTGTAATCCCTTGATTCCACCCTCTAGGAGAGCCATAGTGGATGTCATGTGTGTGACTCCATGAAAAAATCAAGTGAGAGAGTCCATGATGATTTTCTTGTACTTATGTTTTGACCCTCTGGTAGAGCCATGGTGAAATTCATGCTGAGGTGACAACATCACGCAAGTGATGAAAACTTGTACATACCATACATGGTTATAGCCATTATGGTTGATATCATGTTGAGGTGATATCTGATATCACGATGAGGTGATATTCTTCTTGTCCACATATGGTTGTAGCCATTGTGGTAGACATCACGATGAGGTGATATGTCTTGTGCAATTGGAAGTATACTCTCTAGCTGAGAGGGAGTGTTGATGTTTATTGAACAACATCGGTCATTACCTCTAGCCAATATCCTTTACTTATGATGATAAATTAAATGATAGCCTGGGGTTATTTAATTTATATGACTTTTATTTTATTGAAGAGACTCATTCAAGCGATTCTTCAAGAGACATGTCAATGCTAAATGATGTTTAATATATATCTAATCAAGGATGACTTTAAGGAGATACAAATTCATGGAAAAAATGACTTTTATGTGGCCAACTTCCCTCTCATTGGATGCGTCTTAATGAAGTGGCACCTTCTTCTATTCAAGCTGACTTGTCTTGGAGAGACATGACTCTTCCTTTCACTTGTATATATGTTTGATGCTTCTCATTCATTGATAATTCATTCATTACATTTCATT
Organism: Sequoia sempervirens; assembly: GCA_007258455.2. Classification (NCBI taxonomy): domain Eukaryota; kingdom Viridiplantae; phylum Streptophyta; class Pinopsida; order Cupressales; family Cupressaceae; genus Sequoia; species Sequoia sempervirens. The sequence continues at coordinate 198,473,761 of VDFB02373365.1, forward strand.
GATTCATTCTAGTTGTCTCAAGTGCGAGTTTATCTTAAGAGTAGTTTGATATTGGTAAAGGTTGTAGTGCATCATCAACACGTTACATGTATTTAGATCTGTGATAGCATCAACTTGTGGTGTTTTATCTTGGCTTCATTATTGGCCATTATTGTAAAAGAGTTTCTCACTGAGATTCAATATATAAGTGATATATTGTTGCCGGGTTTTTCTCCCTCAAGAGGAAGGTTTTCCCAAGGTATCTGTTGTGTTCTTATTGTCTGATATTTGAATTTAAATTTTGTGCATTAATCTGATCATAAATTTAACATAAACATCATACAATATTTCAATTGATTGATACTTTAGATCAAACTCAATGATCCATTATCAGAAAGAGGACAATGATTCTAATGATGAATCATTTAGTGTGACATACACTGTTGATTCAAGAACAATCTTTTAAAATTTAATTATTTTAAAATTTTAAATAACTTAGGTTTCCTTCTCCTTAGTATGCAAAACATGCCAAAGGTGTTCTCTATATGTTTTTATATTTTGAGCTTCAGTTCTTAAAGAAAAATAAAGAATATACATCCTAAGCATGTTAAATTACATATACTTTTCTATCAGCGTAACCCTTGCACCCCTTCTAGTGCAAGTGCTAGTTTAAGTTAAATGGAATCACTCATAACTTTGTCAACAAAACACACCCACACACTCATACACACACATACACATATACAAGGATCTATTATTAAATTTTAATTAAATAACATTATATATATATATTTTTAAAATTAACAGAAAATTGTGTCATAATGATTGAATAAATTTGTCAATAAATCTAAGGAAATTTCATAAATAAATCAACTAGTCTAAACCAAGAAAATGAATATTATTAACAACGCGAAAAATATCCAAAAATATTAACTAAAAAAAATTTAATATATTTCATTGCTAAATCTCTAGCATGTCTTTTAGGTTATGAATTTAGAATTTAGTGTTGTAAACCCCAACCATGATCTAAACCATTAATATTGCAATATTTTTTTAAATATATAAAAGTTAGAATTTTTTTTAGGGTTTTAAGAAATGAATAATCAATATCATCCCTAGGATGAGATTTAAATTTGACCATTAGATTTATGACATATGAGGAGAAAACCAACGTCTGTAAGAGAGCAACAAAAAATTTCTTCCTTCATTTCTTCACATTCATTCTTTTCATGTAGGTTATGGATTTGATGGAAGAGAAAGAGGAAAACATAGCCCTCTTCAACTATTGAAGAAACTTACAAGTTTGTATTTCTTGTTTTGTTATATACTTTTAGGAAATATTGTTTTGATTATACTTACATATGTGAATATTTTGATAAATAGATTGATGTATGTTATACTCAGTTGCAGATATGATTTCCATGAATCACATATATATTTTATTTCTCAACAATTAATATGGTTTCTCTCTCTCTCTATATATAAATATATAAATATATAAATATATGAAAATGTATACCTATGATTGGTTCTATCAATTTTTTTCTTAAGTTTTATGATTGATCTTAAAACCGTGCTCCTAACATATTTGGTACGGATAAACATTAATTAATATCAACATGTGTAATGTTAAAATGTGTTATGATGACTGGCAAGTGTTACATGAATCAATATGGTCATTTGTAAGTATAACAGGTAAAAGTGTTATTGACATCACATACTTGTGGTTATAAATGCACAGTGTGAAAAATGTGTGAGTAGGCTATGTAGCAATTATTAATATGTTTCTTCATCTACAAGATTGATTTGGTTTCAAAAAAAGATTTGTAGAATATATGATTTGTGTTTTGTAAGTTTCCACATGTTTTATAAGAGGGATCAATTCTGAAAAATCACTTTCATTTGCACTTGCACCTTTGGAAAATTTTATCACTTAGAGTGATATTTGAATTTAGACATAACAATTATGAGGAGAGTCAATGTGTTTGTGAGAAGAAATCACATCTAAGACAAGATTGAGAATGTTAGGAAGAATATCTTAACCTTGCACCCCAAAAATTGAGTCTTAGATGTTAGGACTCCATTTTTTGGGGTATAAAGGTAATTTTTTATCCTTTCTTTTTAAGATAGGTTGTCATCAATTTCTTGATGATGTGAACATAGATCCTTTAATTTGAAGAAAATACAATTATTACTCTATTTATAACTCAATTTTTAATTAAAATTAAATTATACTTATATAAATAAATCAATCTTAATTAATTTAAATTAACCATAAAATTAAGTTATATCTTCTTTAGACAAGAGATCGTACTAATTTGAAACAATAAAAGCAAATTGCACATGAACTAAAATGAAATTGTAATTAACTAGATGATCAATTTGAAAATAAAGAAATTGAACTAAAATGAAGTAATCATTAACTAAGTGATAAATCTATAAATAATGAGAATGAACTAAAATGAAGTAGTCATTAACTAGGTGATCAATTTTGAAAATAAAGAAAATGAGATACAAATGTAATATGTAATAGAATAAGATACAAATGTGATAACATTGCCAATGACACTGTCAAATCAATTTCACCGCATAATTTATTTGTAAAGGCAGATATATGCTGGACATAAACAATTCCAGAGAAACTTAAACAATTGTAGCAACTTAAAATTAGCATCAAAGTGAGTGATTGAAGGCAAAGGAAGTTTAAGAAATTCTGTGAATGTCATTTGCTCTTTCATGATTAATAATTTATTCTTAAATTGTGTTTAAACCTTGATGGCTTCTATAATCTTCATTTTTGAAAATAGTCCAGGCAGCCCGACGATCTTTACTACACTGAATCCTGACTTCTGAAGCAGCCTTTTCCATTCCTGCTCGCTCCTCTCTTTTCCTCCATTTGCAAGGGCGATCATAACCAGATCCACAACCATTTCAATAGATTTATTTGGCCTTGAGGCTTCTACCGTCATGTTTTCTGCCACTATGAGTCTTCCATTTTCAGGCAAAACCTTGTGGCAATTTCCAAGTATCTGTAGGCAACTCTCCTCGTCCCAGTCTATTAATACATTCTGTATCATCCACAAAGAATGCGATAATATCTAAAATGCTAAAATAATGGACTCAAACCTCTTTCAGGAAGTTACAACTAAATAGGATGGTGGTTAAGAGATTTACTATAGATTTTTACCTTAAAAAATATGGCGTCTGCAAGGGGTATGCTATCAAACATACTGCCACTCACGTTCTCGATGCCTGCATAAATATTGCTTTGACAATATTGTCAGGAAAAGTTTTGCGAAAAAGGGATTTGTTGATTAGAATGCTTCTGGAAAAAAAATACTGTAGATATATTTATATCCACAGTTTTTGGGAAGTTAAAAAGAAATAAAGAGTGGATTTACCTGGAATTGATGGGGCAGTCTGAACAACGTGAGGAAGATCAAAGTTAATTCCATGGATGTGGGGATAAGCCTTCACAATGTGCGCCAAGGCCGTTCCTTTTCCTCCTCCCACGTCAACCAAGGTTTTCACTTCCTTAAAACCATTGTAGCAGCTCACAATTTGCTCCATACCCAGAAATGTGAGAGTCGACATGGAATCATTTACAACATTGTTAACAAGTGGGTCATCCTTCCCGTATGCCCATAAGTCCTTTCCATGAGCCTTCTCGAATGCATGGCAGTCTTGAAGCACGCATTCATGAAGATGGTGCCACGGCGCCATTAACACCGGGTGTGTTTGCATGAGGAGGAGTGGCACAAGGCTCCCTGGATTGTTCTCCCTAATATAAAATCTCTTTGTAGAATCAGTGAGCCCATATCGAATATCAGATGGGTTATTCATCGTCTGCGTTTGGACAAAAATGCCCTTGACAGAGAGATATGTGAAAATACGAGAAAGGTAGTGCAGATTGGGAGTTTCAGTGGGCAGTTTTGCGGCGATCTCATCAAGAGAAAGGGATGCATTGGGGCCTGCATTTGCGATAATATCAGGAATATTGAGTAGTATGGCGGATTTTAGAACAAGGGTGGGAACAAACGAGAAAATGGTCTCTAAGGCCTGCTCCAACTCACCTGAACCCATTGCCATTGTATTTACTTAAGAGTGTTCACAAAGCAAATTTGAGTCGCTTGATTGTTGTCGAAGTTCAGGTGAGTATATAGACAATTTTGGTTTACCAAATATGATTTTAAAAATCAAGTCAACAAATTCTTTGGTTCAAGCCTGCAGGAGGCGTGCTGGCCGTTTACGGGATGTCTTACGGTGAAAGATTTTATCCTATTTGTTTTTCAGTTGATAGCCGTTGAGAAAATGTCAAAAATTTCTATTAAAAATGAGAAAAAAGAGTAGGACAAAAAAATAGAACCTAACGCAATCTTGAATAATAATATAACTTTGAAGCTTATGGACAAAAAAAATTCTGGCGAATTCGGTGACCATCCACCAACTACTCAAGTGCTTCTGGAAGATTGGAGTTTTACCGTAAAATCTACAACCATAATTGATCTATTTAAGCATGCTCAGCTTAACTTTCTGATATAAAGAATGCTCTTGATGTATTTCAAACGATTTGGAAAGTATATAGACCGTCCCTACGCCACAAATTTGGCCCACTTCGATTCTGTAAGTTCGAAAAAAGGAAGGAATCAAATCAACGGGTGCAGTTGAGCCCAAGCCGGTGATCTAATTTCAAGTTATTAATTGACTAGTTTCTCTCTGAAACAATATCTATTCTTTGTCTCTATCTCGGAAGCTTCTATCGAATCATTTATGTGCACGATAAAACTTTCTATTGACTAGAGAGAGAGAGATGGGGGAGGGAGAGAGTGTGTGAGAGAGAAACACAAAGGGAAGGAGGAAGGTTGGGAGATTGAGAGAGGGGAAGAGAGAGGGGGAATGAGGGAGGGAGAGGTAGAGAGAAGTATATAGGGAAGGAGAGATAGAGAGGGGGGAGGATGGAGGTAGAAGTAGAGAGAAGGGGGGAGGTAGGGAGGTAGAGAGGGAGAGAGAGGTGAGATATAGAGAGAGGAGGGAGGGAGAGAGATAGAGAGAAGTAGAGAGGGGAGGAGGGAGGAAGATAGGGAGAGACAAGTGTAATAAATAGAATGAGAGAGGGAGGGGGGGGGGTAAGGAGGAAGGTGGAGAGATTGAGAGAGAGTGGAGGGAGGGTGAGAGATAGGCAGAGATGGATTGGTTAGATAGAGAGAAGTAGAGAGGGGAGGAGGCAGGGAGAGAGGGAGAGAGAAGTGTGATAAATAGAATGAGAGAGAGAGGGTGGAAGGAGGAAGGTGGAGAGATTGAGAGAGAGAGAGGAGGGAGGGTGAGAGATAGGCAGAGAGAGATAGACTAGATAGAGAGAAGCAGAGAGGGAAGGTGGTTGGGATGAAGGAAGAGAGAAAGGAGGAAGGTGGAGAGATTGACAGAGAGAGGAGGGTGGGAGAGAGAGAGAGGGGTAGAGAGGGATAGGTTAGATAGAGTGAAGTAGAGAGGGAAGGAGGGAAGGAGGAAATGAGGGAGGGATGGAGGGAGAGATAGAGGTTAGATAGATAGAAGTATAAAGGGAATGAGAGAGTGTGAGAGAGAGGTCTAGAGTATAAGGGATAAAAAATGAGTGAGATAGAGAGAAAGATGATGCAACTTGCTAATTACTGAAATTTGACCTCCTGATTATTGAAATTTGACATGTTCATTATTGAAATTTAGCTAAATCTCAAAAAATGTTAGATCTTTCAAAAACTAGAATTTGAATTACTACTCCTAGAGATCTGAAACCACTCTCAAATATCCTGAAACTATATACATGAAATATAACTTAAAGTATAAGAAGGTAAATGTCAACTTATACTTAAATGTTTATTTCATGTATATAGTTTCTCTGAAAGATAACAATAAGAAAGAGAAAAAAGGAGGAAAAAAGTACACCAAAACGCGAGCACGTTACAATGTGCTCGTGTTATGTTAGTACTTTTTTGAATTCAGAAAACATGCAATTTAGAATTCAAAAAAACATGTTTTTTGAAATTCAAACCATAACGCGAGCGTGTTATAACACACTCACATTTTGACTTGGTAATGAACAAGCCTAGGTTCGGTCATTACCAACCCATAATGTGAGCGCATTTTACTAAAATGCGATCGTGTTTTTACTATTTCAGGATGAAAAAGTGAATTGGCCACTTTTTGGCCCCCCATGTTTTTGCACTTGCCCTATAAGTTTTTTTGAAACCAAAATTAGTATATTTTAAATTTATTTGAATAATTAATCCTAAAGAAAAATAAATAGCTATTTTTGGTAGAAAAATCATTAGAATTTAGTTTTAAAGGATCTTGAATTTTTTTTGGCAAAGGAAATACCTAATAGTCGCACTTAGTTTTTAAATAAATAATAAAAAAAATATATTGGGTGCCATTTCAATTAAGTTGATTGGTGTTGATAATTATGAAAAATGACATCATCAAATGAAAAGTATATTGTAAAACCTCACCTCTATTATTGATGGAACTGCAAGATATTCCATAAATTCTTGTCTATAAGAATTTTTTTAAAAGAATTCACACCAAGTGCTATCCTTGATAAATTTATAAATCAGTGTTGTAGGAGTTTATGATGAACTCCTCAAACACCCTAGGATCACCTGCAAGACAAAATAACTTCTACAAGATATAAATGGAAGAAATATCATGATATCATTAAGGATGCAAGAATGCCAAACTGAATATGGCAACATGTACATATGATGCCTTGCTTATAAAGGAAAAGTGGTGAATAGGATTAGACAAGATCATGAAAAGTGTCTTAATCCTATCACATGTGACAACTAACTCATAACAACCTAGAATAAGATAAGATCTAGAAAAAACAATCTTCTAGAAGGAATCTTAGAGCCTAAGTAAAATTTACATGTGAATATGTCGCCTAATTATCTAGTGAGTGAATTAATTAGGTACAAGATATTTATTCACACCAACACCCATCTTAAGTGGACCTTAGGGAGAAGATTATTATGCAGATGACACAAAGATGCAAGAATGGGTCTCAGATACTAGGCCACATGTTAGGTACCTGTTGTGTGGTCTCACAACATGCCCCTTTGGAACAATGTGGATCCCCTCTTCTCCTTTTCTTTTCCTTTCTTTTTGTTTTGTTTTCGCTCGTTTTGACATTGTTTTGATGCTCGGTCAATTCCTATTTGCCTCTTTCATTTTCACTTGGGCTTTTGTTATATCCTTTTTGTTTCTCGGTTTTGGTGTTTTGGTATGCTCTTAATGTTTAGTCTGTTATTAGAAACTGGAATCCTGGAGTCCTGCATTTGAGCCAAAAGAACTTGTATCTTCATAAGATTCTAGCTCCACTCGGTATTTCATTGATCAAAATTTTAATCCTGGTAATTCCGTTCATTATTGGAGTCTGGTATTTTATTGTTTCTTTCTAAGAGTCAGAAACCAGAGAGTTTGCTTTAAAATTGTGTTAAATTTATGTTTTAGACTTTGTTTTTGGTCTTTCCTTTCATTTCGGTTTTCTTTTCTCAAAAGGTATTTCCCAGATCCTAGTGTTGTTTGCTCCTCTTAGAAGCAATATTAGAAAGATTTAATCTTGGTGATCAGTAATCAATTATATATCTTTAATAATGTATACCTTGCAAAGAACCAGCATGACATTTGATTGCCACGTATAATCACCACATCGTCTTTCTTCTCAAATAACGAGCCAGCGTAGAAATATAGGTGTTTGTGATTTGGACCATAATCCGTAATGATTTCACCTTTATTCTAGGAATTAATGTGAAATAATAGGTAATTAATGAAGGTGGTGAACTACCTATGTACTTGGCATCACCTCAAACATGCAATTTCTTTTTCGACAGTCCACTTCGCGTCATATTGCAAATTTGCTAAAGACATTGAATTAACAAAATGACATTGGCACACAAAGAGAGGTACAATTTTGAGAAACTAAAATGCAACTACCAAGGGTTTTGAAGTTGCATTATGAAGAATCACCATTAATAACCAGAACCAGGTATGTTCTGAATAATTGATATTTTGTTAAGAGTTTCTCGAGATAAAAAACTTGATAATGGTATTTCCCATTTTGAAATTGAAATGTTAATTATTCTCTGAATTGTTGAATTTAATAAAAAATGAATTGAAAATTCTATGAAACGTAAGTTTGGGTTGAATCTAACCCTAACTCACACACAAGACACATATTCTGAAAATTGTAGAGCACATTATATACAAAATGAGTACTTCTGACGTAAGGACAAAAGATGAATTCAAGTATTACAATTCACATCAGCACCTATCAACATAATGGCTATAGATACCCACATGGGATGGTCTTCTTACATTGAAATTCACTCATGACTATTACAAGGGAATGCTTCCCAATGTACCAAGAGTGTTGTGGCAAACAAATTACTTCATGCAAGAGGGTTTTCGCCAACAATGGAAGCTCTTGAATTAGTTATGCAATGTATAAATCATTATAACCCAACTAAGAGGTTTGTTGAGGAAGAAGGGAAAGTTTATGCAGACTTGTCTCAAAAAGGAATCATATACACATTTGGTCTCCCCATTTACACACAAATGTTCAATGTTGACCTGAAGACCAAGACCAAGACCTATTAGAGGGTTGAAGAGCGTAATAGAGAAATTATGAGCACCCAGTGGTTTCAACAACCAATTACACAACATACCAAGGTAATTCAGAGGTCGATGTTTAAAAAAGAAATGCAAGACATTATAACTTTGTTGAGCAGAGTAGCTAGTTTAAGAGATGTAAGCAAATTCGAATGTTGGATGTTTGTGATAATATCTCGCATGATGGAGGGTCCTATGGAGTTGCATTGGGGAAAATTAATAAGCGACAAAATACATGAACATATTACTACATTCCCCAAAACCAGATGCTTCTACATGTCATCATATGCCATTTACTCCTGTGCTATGAGAGCCAGTAAACAAGGGTTAAAATAGATTGGTACTTTGGGCACAAAAGTCAGCAATAGTTTGATATATGCACATCTACCCTAGATCACCATCCACAGGTATAAAGATGATTACATAAAAGTGAATGATTTGTTCTCTATGAAATTGGTGAGAACAATGGAAGGTGATAAAGCTAAGAGATTATCCCTGGAAGCACAAAGTGCCATTCGGCCTATGGGAGGCTAGTACATACAATTCCCAACTTACTCCTTACATTAGAGTGGAGGGATTTGATGGACACCCATTCATGCTACCCAGGTATCCTATAGATAAAATTGTTTTATTGGAATTAGTGAGGTAGTTAAAACCATCTCAGGCTCTTTATAGCCATGCTCATAAAAAGGCTTCTTTCAAATTTCCCATTACAATAGGAAATTATAAGTGCAGTGCAACTAGAGTGACTGATTTATGTGAAGAAGAACTGAGGACCTACCATTTTGAAGAATTCCCTCTTTAAAGAGTGTATTATGATATTGAAGGAAATATTTCTAAAAATATAGCTAGTTTTCATGCTATTGTGCCTCATTTAGAAGATTATTGGCTTAACTATGAAGATGAGCATGTGGTAAGAAGAAGAAAGTATGAAAGAATGACTTTTAGATTTGATCGGATGCTCAAGCTTTATGACATCCTAGACCAATTGGAAGAAGATTATGGTCAGGTGTTGAAGCAAATTTCCAATGATGATAGGGTATATGATGAACCCATTCCAAACCCAGGTGTTGATGATGAAGATATGACATCAATTGATGACTTTGCTAGACCAATTTTAAGGTATACTCAACACTAGATTAATGATTTTTGTAAAGGTTTGAGAGAAAGAGGAATTGAACCTATCTTCTCAGAAGATAAAATAAGGAAATTAAGAGATGAAACTGCTTTTGAAAGTGGAGATTCTACCAAGAAGAAAAGAAATACTAGTAAGGCTACTCCAGGGGTTAGGATTGAAGAAAAAACCCTTGAAACTACAAGGAAAGAAGTTCCCATAAAACCATCTGACAAACACAAAGATGCAGATATAGGTAAGGATAAATCAAAAGTAAAACCTAAAGGTGCATCTTCCTCCATGGATAAACCTCGAACAAGAGTAATTATTGATGAAGGAACAAGAGCAATAGAAAATTTTGGTGCACAAACCAAGTCTGCATCTCAAAGGGCTGCAACATTATTTACCTCTTCCCATTCTGTTAATATGGCCAGTATGAAAGAAGCACTAAGAGGGACTCCTATAGTTCTAGAGGAGGTTTTTGAAGAAGATGAAGTAGGAATTAAAGAACAAATGGACAAATGGGGTGCTATGTGGGAGAAAGTGAAAGAAAATAAGTCTAAAGACAAACCCATGGTACACTTGGTGATAGAAGAAATTCAGGATACAAGCTCTAACCCCATAAATGTTGAAGAAGAAGAGTTTATTCAGGGAACACTCGCCTTAGAGGTAGGAAACCCTAGCATACTTGAAATGGAAGCAGGGGAGACTGCAAAGAAAAATCCTATTGATGAAAGAATTGTTGAAGATACTCTTGATTCCTAGCCTTCATTTGGGAATGTGCAAAATGTTAATGAACACTTGCAGGTGTTCAAAGAATTAGAGAAAGGCCATGCTGAAACTGAAATTGAAATTTAAATTCTGGAAGAAGAAGCTACACAATTTATAGGAGATGGAATTGAAAATAGAGAGAATCTTGGTGTAGCAGTGAATGAAGAAGATAATGTTCAGTGAGATGAAATGGAAATTCTAGATAGACTGGAAAATATAAGTCTCTAAACAGAGGAGGAAACTTGTCAAATCTTACCAATCCCAAGTCTATGCCAGATATTACTAAGGAAACTCCCTGTAGACATGCAAAATCAACATCATGCATTCAAATCTAACTAATTAACATCAAATTCTCTTGTTAATCAAATAAAGCAATTTATTCAATTAAATTCCTCCTTTAATTAAATAAATCAACTTTATTTAATTTGATCCTCACATACCTCTTTAATTAAATACATCAATTTTATTTAATCAAATCCTAACGTCCCTCTTTTAATTAAATAATTTACTTTATTTAATTAATCTCTAAAGTCATCCATTTAAATCAAATAAATTCATCTTTATTTGATTTAACACTAACATCATCGTCTTTGATTAAATAAATCAAATCTTTATTTAATTAAATCTAAAATAATTTTCTTCTCATTTTGATTTATTTTAATCCTAAAATCTAAGTCAAAAGTCAAAATCACCTAATCTTCCTCTTAAATTAATCAAACCATGATTAATCCTAATCCTAATCACTCCAATCATCTAGATTTTGCAACTTGTGCAAATAAATCAATTTACTTGATTTATTAAATCTTCCTTTTTTATTCAAAAGGGCATCAAGATGGAATATTCTTCAAATTTGGATTTTCCCTCCCACATGTCTTGTCTTCCAACATGACATTAACTCCTCTTACATTGTCTCTTACATGTCTCCCACTTGGCATTTACGACTCTTTCTTTTGTCCCTCCAACAAGCCAACTTTCAAATTTGAATTTCCACCAAATAGCATTTATCATGCACAATGACCAAAATGTGCACAACCTTCCTCCATTGACATATTGACAAGTGGAATCATGTCATTGGCTCATGTTTTGTACCACATCCTCTATGTTCTTCAATTCTCCATCATACTTTCTTATAAATAGAGGCCTCCTCTATTGTATTAATCCTCGACAACCTTAGGCATCCTGTCCACAATCTGTTCTAGAATCTCAGTCATTTGAATCCACATCCATCATCCAGGAGCTTATCAAGGATTGGGAAAGGGCTTCTTTCCACATCAAAGAAGCACCAATCCACTATGAGATATGGTTTGATTCATGTTATTGTGTGTTTTATTTAGCTTCCTTGTTTCCTTTGATTACATACTTAACATGATTCAATGTTTCATAGGGATGTTTTGGTTTGGTTTGCTTTAAATGATTAACCATGTTAATGTGTGTTGACGTTTTGAGCATTTGCAGATTTTACCATCCACAAAATGGTGCTAGAAGGAGGGCGATATTGCTGTCCAATATTGCCTGATTTGATCGTTTTATTTCATTGTTTGGCATCTTTTGTCAGAATAGAATAATATTGCAATTTTTGGTTTGAGCCTCTAAGTAGTAAAAGTAATTCTCTATACATCACATCAAAATCAAAGTTTCTTTATTAATTTTGTAGAAACATTACATCATACTATTATGTAGATAGGAAACGTGTTAGAAACCTAGTTTGGTTGAGGCCGATTATTATAGAAAGTGATTCTGCACCTTAGTGCATCCAAAAAAATCTGAGGGATTATCTCATGCGATCGTTTCACTTTCCCACTTAACTATTTTACTTTTTCATTTACAACCGAATGTATTTTGTATTGACACGTCTTTTTGAAATGTTTAAGTCTTTCTTTGAGACAAATCCTCTCAGGTCTCTCTCATCAGCTTCTCACAATAGGGTAAGTGTAGCACACCCAACTAGAGGAAATCATATTTTTCTTTTTTTTCTTTTCTGATTATTTGCTAGACCTCCAAGTCTTTAGGCACTGCCTTTATTTGCATTTGCAAGCTACTCACGTATAATTGGCTTTAGCACTATTTTTGCTCCAAATTTGAATGCCAAATCTTCTAATGGAGGAAAAATCTCTTTCAAATTAAGATGGGAATTGAAATGGAAGTTATTTATGCATTAATATTTGACAACCATTCATGAATTAAAATAATGCACTAACCAAGTGCATGAAATGACAAAGTAAATCCATTGCATAGAAAGTGATAACGTGGTCTGCAGGTGGTATATCAAATCAAAAAAAGAGAATAAGTAGCAAAAATTGATGTTAACAACAACAAAAGAACCTTTAAGCAAATAGGCACCGACCTATATCAAAGCAACACCATTTTAGTTTCCAAAGGCCTCCTTATGCCTTCTTACCAAAAAAACACACAATGCCTGTACAATGTGAGCTTTTGAACCATAAAAATCCACTTCTCACACAAGGCAACCACAGTGGGACAAAAGACGTTTGATCCAAGGAGACAAAGAGTAGAGAAGAGAAATCAGACATTAATTCCTTCTCAATTGAGATCTGGCAATGAACCAAAACTTGCATGTCACTCAATTTGGGAGATTTGGGAGGTGCAACTTTTGGGTGCAATTAAGCTTTGAAATATGCCCATACATGGTTCTAAAGCCCCAATTTTGGTGTGCATAGAGTGACAACTAGCAAGGGTTGTGGAATGCAGCTTTACACCTACCAAATGCATTTGCTTGAAAATTTTTAAAAGCTTTTTCAAGCTTTACATCTGCGAATTACATTTACTTAAAAGTTCGAAACAATTTTTTATGTAAATATATTTTGTGAATGTCTCACAATTAACTTGATTCATTCAAACCACATTTCTTAGTTGCATCTCATTAATATTTCTTGTGCTTTGTGATAGTGACATATGCTTCTTTCCGTATGGACAACAAAAGTCTTCAAATATGTCAGGAACAAATTCATTCCACAGACCTTGGAATCCATTGTCATTTTCCCACCTTGAACTTTATAAAGGATCTACCATATTTAACTAAACATCGCTTAAGGAGTGCCATGCAAGGTCCGATAGCTGCTCACCTAATTGGAGAGAAGGGCTGAGTGCATAGATATAAGGACACCTCATATATATAGCCCTACTAAGACAACGCGTCCTCAACCTACTCCTCGACTAAGCCATCAAGGTCATCATCTTTTGAAGTAGCCAACCTCAAAGAGAATTGTCCTTGCAATTAAGGACATCACTATTTGTGTATATGAATGATAAATCATCCTACGCTATATCTCTCTGCATGAATTTTGCTGCCAACCGTAGAGTTCATATCTCCCTATAGCCTACCTATCTCCATCTTGTGGGCATCTATCTCTATGTATAGCACCTTCATCTCTCTTGTGACTCACTCTCACTGCTTGTTCTATGGCTACCTCAATTATGGCTTCTATGTATGCTACTTGAGTCTAAATTGCTGGATCCAATAAGGGAGAAAACGAACGTGCATTCCCTGATGTCTTGAGGGAATAAGAAATATTATAGTTGACAGGACATGTTCGTCTATTTAATTCTCTTAATACTTTGATCACATAAAATATTTTTTGAAGTATTTCATTGAGTTGGAGGAAATTGAGTGATGAATGCATCAAATTAAAAAGGGGAATAATACAAAATCGAATCTACTGCCCACCACTGTCACTCGAATTCTTGGTTTGTCAATTCAATCTGCCAATGAGGTAGCTTTCTTTTGCGAAGAGCTTTAAAGTCTTTGAAAAGAAAGTAGGTGTTTAGTCTATTGCATGATAGTCATTCAAGTGGGTGTTGGGTATGTGTTCTATTAGAAAGAGGGTTATTTAATGTTAAAGCAACTTCTCATTAATATTGAGTTTCTCTGTCAATCTTGATATTGTTGTTTTACTGCATTAATATTCTTGTATATGATTTGAATGCTGACGATTTAAAGATTTTGCAAAAGAAACAATAGGGGCGACTCATAAAGGCTGGAAAATAATTGAATAAAATTGTTGTTTTCTTTGAGTGCATAATTAGCAAACTAGAGAATTAGTGAACTATCACTTCTTAAAGTTTGTTCTTTTTTGGGTGATCTATTTTCTTAAATGTTTGTTGAATATATTGCTAAATGATTTGCATATCTTTAGATTTTTTTTTTGAAATTTAATCCATGTAATTTTCTATATTAATATTGTAGGTGCAATATTATGGTGTAGCAAGGTGAAAAAATCCAGAAATATCAAACAAATTTGAGTGAAAAAGAAGTGGGCATTGGAATTGAAATAAAAAAAATCATTTTTAAATGCTTATTGTAATAACTTGAGGCATCCATTTCCCACTTTCATTTTTTATTTTAGAACAACTCACTTTCAATTTGGATTTAAAATTAATCATTGATTGAATTTTTTCAAAGTTGGGCTAAAATTGAACATTAGAAACTCACTAAGCTTTTCGATTTGGTCTAAAATTGAACAAGCAAATCTCACACTTCAAAGTTGGTGCTTAAAAAGAATCAAATTCTTGGTTTGGAGGATTATAATGAACATGTGCCTTTGTGTTTTGTAATCTCTTATCCAAATTAATATCATCTAAAAGACATATGCACTTCTCTTGCGCCTCATGGCGATCTTGAGAATCAAAAGGAATTTTTTGTGATATTAAGTTGTTTAAGTGATTACCTCCACACTTCAATTTGGATTCTTAAAATTGAAAAACTCATACGAATGTGAGTGGAACATATTGCGTGTGTTCTCTCTTTGTTTCTCAATGAAGATTGATTGAGCTACGGATATGTTTTCTCACTTTTGTTTGTCTTAGAGGACCTGCCTTGTGGGAAAAAGTAATCACCCAAGGGAACGACCCAACTGGGAACACGATAAAGCCAAGTGACTTCCAACTGCTATATAAGTGTGGGTACTTGAGGAAAGGAAAGTATCACAAGGATTATTCTGACGAGAAGGGAAGCAATGGTCTCTCGCCACATAGATGGTCCCCAAAGAATGAAATGCCCACTTTAAAACCCTTGTTTAGAAAAGGCCAAAATCCTTGATCTATTTGTTGGTGCAAGAACGACCGTTTTGAAACCGTCCCATGTTTTTACGACTCTTAGTAGAGATGAGAAGTATACCATGGGAGTTTCATGGGTATTGATTCTTGGCTGACCCAAGAAGTGAGTGCATTGTAAGGGGGAGCCTATGTGGTCAATCATCTAATCATTCACTAAGAGTAGGCATAGCTGGATTTATCCAAGTGGGAACTCAACAAATATTTCCTTTCATATCCATAGGATTGTGCATTTTCTTGGAATCAAAAACACTTTGCTTGATTGTAAACATTGGGAAAACAAACATTTGACATGATCATCAAATTTCAAACCCTTTAGAGGAGAAAATACATTTGAAAAAAATTGAGTGTTATTGCTTGCCCTAGGGATTCTATCCTTAGAGGTTTCTACACATTTGAATCTATATCTCCATTTTCTCACTAAAGTCAACAATAGGGAACTTTTTCCTTGATTTTCTAGATTTCCACATGTAATAGACTTTGTGGGATGAAAGAGAATTAGGACATTGGACATATAGTTTGAAAAGATAATCAAGAGAGTTTTTGTGGTAAAAGGAACTCATTAAGCAAAGTTAAGAAAAAATTGGACCCCACACATGTGCTTGGTATCTTTTGGTCATATGGTTTTCATGCAAACATTAGTATTTTGGTTTGAACTAATCATAGGGTAAAGCATGTTATTCACTATCTTGGTCTTGTAAACAAGGTTCTCCTTAGGTTCATTTAGGATGAAATCAAACACTTCATCCATCCAAACATTTATCATCTCCATCCCATCTCACAAATAACTTTTGAACCTTTTGAAAAATCATTCATACTAGACTTTTGGAAAATCCTTTCACATCAAAATTAAAATCATCTTGTTTAGCTAAGTGTGTGTAGATGAATCCTTCTTCATACACTTAGTTAAATTATCACCTTGTGCACAAGTTTGTTCAAAGATAACATCCAACATCTTGGGGTTTATTAGTCCATTATCCAAATAAAAAAATCCAAAAGTCCTAAAGTCTAGTATTCCTCCAAGGTTCCTAAAAGTTCAACACCCATATCACCCACCCCTTTCATCCTTCATCTCATCATTGGTCCTAAATCCCTTAGAGGTCAACAAGGTCAAAACACAAGAAAAACATGGAATATAAACTTGATTCATACATCATGAGTGGTTTAAATCAACCAAGCTATCAAAGCCTCACAATGCTGATTGATTATCAAAACTCACATTTATACAATCTGTACATGGGATCATTATCTCCTACAAAACTCAATGATACAACAAATGTGAGTATGCCCAGTCAAAATTTTGGAACACCTTTCCCGATGGTAGAGTTAAATCCAAGTTCAAACCTACAAATCTATCAACCAAACACTCAATGCATGATTCTTCCACAAAACAACATAATCCCACCAAATCCATACATGCCAAATGTGAATATATCAAGTAGAAATTTTCCAAACATGAACATTTCAAATCCACACTTGGAAAAATTTGGGATAAATATGTTTACAAATCATACAAATGTTGTTTAAAGTCCAAACAATATGTTAACAACTCCATATGTTGATCCAATTCATGGTAACACCATGCGAAATCAAAGTTACCTAAATCAAGGCAATGTGATTCCCAACCACAAAAATGTTCAATTTCAACCCATAATGCCAAATCTGAATGTCATACCAAATCAAAAAATTGTCCAAAATCAATTTATCGATGATCCCATGCAAACACCACAAGTATGCATTCCAAATCTGGTTGAACAAAAACCAAATCAACTATATCAAGGGAGTCAAGATCAAAATCAAGATAAAATTTTGCGAGATAAAATTGCTACACTCACCAAAATAGTTGAGTCATTGCACCAAGAGACATGTCCACCCCAAAATCAATACACTCTTCCATTGGTTAAACCATGTCATCAAAGCATTGAGATGTGTCAACAACCACATCAAGAACAATATCTCCAATGTCAAGAGGCTGGATATCAAGATCAACAACATCAACAACAAACCTAATCACCCCATCTCAAAGATCAATCACCACATCTCAAAGATCAATCACCACATTTGCAAAATCAATCACCACAAGGTCAATTTAAAGTACAAGTCTCACAAGATAACAAACAAAAATACACACCACTTGGGAAACCAATCGAACCGGTCATGCAACAGTTGGTGCAGGACAATCTCATTAAAATACCTGTCTATGAGAACTATCAAGAACCCTTAGTGAAACCACCATGATACAATGAAAATCACCTTTGTGATTTTCACAAAATAAAGGGACACACAATGTGAAATTGTATTCGACTCAAAAATCTCATCCAAGACCTTATTGACCAAAAAATAATAGCTATTGGGGACAATGATGAAGATTGAACCAGTAGTGATAGCATTGACAATCTCCCCACCACAATTGTTGAAAACAATGATCAAGATCTATCCATCAATGAGTACCTTGAAGATGTTTCTACCTCATCCGAAGATCAAATCAGCATATACCAAGAGTCACTATTTAATCATGATCAAAATCCACCAACAATACCCAACAATGATCCAATTCATTAAGAAATGTCGACATCAATTGACCCTATGGTTGAAAACATTGACAATCTCTCTCCCACAATTGTTGAAAACAATGTTCAAGGTAAGTGCACAAAGATGGTTCCCAAAAAGGGAACTTAAGTGGACAATTTTTTTCTAAAATTAGGAAATACTGACCTTGGATGTGAAATTGAGGATAGTTACACTCAAAATTTTGATATGGAACAAAAAAAGGATCAAAGTGCGTTGAGTCTACTTTCTAAACTACTAATTTATTTTGAAAATGGTTGAGATTAAGGGGTTCAAAAGAGGGACGTACAAAAATTGGTATTTTTTTTGTTAGAAAAACATAACATAACAACTCTTGTACGACCCTAGCATGGTGAACTTTTTTGTAGTATTTTTAAAATCACTACGGTCAGAAGTTAGCTAATAGTATGTAGTTGATGCACAATTTTTTTGATAATTGTTTAATGAATATTTTATTTTTTACTAATTTTCTAAGTGGGCACTTCCTAAAAAGAATTTTTTTGGCCGTGATCCCCCTACAAATTTTGTAAAGTAATTGATTTTTTTTTTTAAATTTTGTAGAATGGAGTTAAGTTTCTAAAAATTTAATTTATTTGAAATTTCGATGAACGATTAATTTATAACAAAAAAACACCAAACATTGCTTTTTGGAAAAAAAGAGACATACAAACAAAATAAATTATGGATGAAAGGCTTAACATTGTCAAAAATTGAAAAAAATTTCATTGTTGGATAGCTAAGAGAGAACCTAACATTACCCATGTGTTCGATTTTGTCGATATTGAACCAGATGCAAACTTGATGGTGAGCACGAACCCGATTATGTGAAAAATTGTAGAATTTTCAAAAACACGTCTCTAATGCTAAGGCTCGAGGATTCCCAAAGAAAAATATAACGCGAGTGCGTTATAATGTGCTTGCATTATATCTTAGTTTTGACATGGTTTTTTGCTTCTTCGGGAAACATGTCAAGCAAGACATAACATGAGCGTGTTATAACACACTTGTGTTATGTATTCCTTTATGTTAAATTCCACTCTATTGAAAGTATGTTGATATATTTGTATGTTTGTATGTACATGCATGCTGGTGTGTCATGTATGTATGTATGCCTGTATGTATCAGTGCATGCATATTGTATGTATGCCTACATGTATGTAATATTGTATCTACAGATGTATGTATGTATGCTTGTATGGATGTAGGATTGTATGTACATATGTATTATGCTTGTAAGTATTTGCGTATGTCTTTAGAGGGGGGGAGGATTTTGAGAGAGAGAGAGAGAGAGAGAGAGAGTTGTCTAGGTAAGCTGGGATGGGGAGAGGGAGAGAGAGAGTTTGGAGAGAGGGAGAGGGGACTGTGGAAGTGAGAGTTGAAGAGAGAGGGAGTGGGAGAGAAGGGGTTGGAGTGAGAGGGACTTAGCTAGGTAGGGTAGGAGGGAG
>VDFB02373365.1:198493450-198744268 GCA_007258455.2 Sequoia sempervirens
GATTGTGTATGGAGGTAGCTCCATAACAGCTCCAGAATTGAGGAAGATGGACTAAGAGAAGAAAATAAGTGCTGAAGCTGAAGATTTTGCAGAACACATCAAGGATATACATGAGAAGGTAAGAGAACATATTAACAAGATGAATATGCAGTATAAGGCTAAGGCAGATCAGAAGAGGAGGTATAAGGAGTTGCAGATTGGTGATGAAGTGATGGTCCACTCGAGGAAAGAAAGGTTTCCAATGGGGAACATATAACAAATTGAAGATGAAGCAGTTCTATCTCCCTCAGAAAATTTTAAAGAAGCATGATCTGTGGAATGTATATGAGGTAGAGTTGCCTGATGGATTCAACATTTCCGTGGTTCAACATTTCAGATTTGGATGTGAGTATCATGAAGGTGGCGCAGAGGAAGTACCAACGATGGAACAGTGTGGGATTCCAGCATCTACTTCAGAAAAGGATGAGATTGAGGAAATCTTGGATAGTCGTGTGGGAAGGAGTACCAGAAATAGGCAGTATGAAGAATATTTGGTGAAATGGAGAGGAAGGCCTGTGGAAGATTCATCTTGGCTATCTAAGGTAGTGGTTGACCGGTTGGGTTTTCCTCAACCATCTGAGACATGATGGGGTCACTTCTCAAATTACCCTGGGTGTCTGATGCAGGAGCATCCAGTGGTGTAACGGCAATCTTGCATCACCCAAAAATAGTTAAATTTCAAGTTTATCATTTTTTAGATGTTTTTACATTTTTGGATACCCTTTTTGTCATTATGAAATTCCCAATTTATGGTTTTTATTTTCTATTTCTGGGTTGAAAGATATTGCAGTTTTAGTTTCCTAGATTTGCACCTGAAAATCTTCTGAGTTGGATTTAAGGCACTTAGAGCTTCCGGAATGGCTCCAAAACTTTCCAAAATCGGCGTAGCAAATTTCAAGCGCGTTCTTGACTTCAAGACCTTTCCAACGGTTCAAACGGTTCACGAATCGGAGCCTCGGATCAAAAGTTATGGCCCCGGGAAGTTGGCACACTTTCTAGAAGATACAATTGCAAATGTTCTTTTGAAATTTGAACTTCAAGTTGTAATTTTCAGTGCCAAACCACCTAAACTCAAATTTTAATGTTGTTTTGGCTCCAAACTAAAGAGGAGCTCTATTGATGGGCGGGTTTCTAATTTTTTGGGTAACTTTTTGGGGACAAGCTCACATATTGCGAAAGGGTTATTTTGTAGCTTTCTGTAGCTAGCATGTGTTGTAAAACTTGGGGTTTTGAGATCCTCTACATGTAAGAAGATCTATTTTCTAAATAATAAAAAATATTCTCTTGTTTGTGGGTTATTTTCTGTGTCTCGGGTTGTGCCCTCATCAGTAATGTGCTCCCAAGCCCATATGTGCCATAGTGTGACTCCTGTGGATAAGATGGCACCCCTCATGTATACCACTTGATGCATATTGTGATATAATGTGGCCAAAATACATGGACCTCAGGCGTAGATGTGAAGGTCCTCTAGGATACACTCCAATACCACACCCTAGCCTATAATAAATCCTCTACTCCTCTTGTCAAGCATCAAGACTCCCATGATAAGTCTTGTGATGACCAAAGCAAGGTCACTAACATATCCATGATACCTCCTTAGGTCAATCTGGCTACTATCCACCTCCAGCCGAGTAACTCCTAGTACTCAAAACATGGCATCTAGGATGAGGTCTACGTCATAAATCACCCTCTCTCTATGGATGGGAACTGAAAAGAAGCACTACACATCCTTGAGGGTAATAGTCGCCTCTCCTATCAAAAGGTGAAATGATGAAGTGATGTAGAGTAGGGGTGGAGGTTGACTAATCAAACACAATTCAATCAACCTTGACCAACTTTTCCACTCTAAGAACCCTAACTTGGTGTTTGTTCACAAATCCATCAATTTTGCTTGTACCACATCAAACGATGAAATTTGAGCATATCTTTTAGAGAATTCCTCAAACCCATGAATTGGTTACCATTCAAAATAACTTTTATGCCCTTTTTGAATATATCAAGTTTGTGCATAGACTTGTTTCAAACCAACACCTCCTAAAATTGACTACTATGCTGCCCTTAACCCTAATTAGGCCTCTTTTACAAAGCAACTACAAGGTAAACCTTCTCCCACTCACAAATATCTGTTCCATGACTTGAAACAGGTCACATGGGGTCTGAATCAATGATTTTTATTGATTGGTAACCTCTTCCAATCTCCTAATCTCAAAACCCTACTTCTACCTATCAATTCCAGCCTAATACATTGAGATATTAGGCTAGGGCTTGCACAAATAAGGCCCTAAGTCCATCCCTTGCATCTACAATCCTACTAAAAAATTAAGAAAACCCTATCTATTTCCATTCCACCAATTTTTAGCAATTTCCACTGGTGGAATGGTCCTTTATTCCATTTTCTAGTTCAAACCCTCTCAAACTAGGGTTTTCAGACCTCTTCCAATAAATTGCTTATAAAAACCTTTAAACTTTATGAAAAAAACTCAAACATTATCCAAAATAGAGCTAGTTCATCCCTACAAAAATTTCAATAACAATTATTACATTTGTACCCTATACAAAACCGTACCACACACTGTAGCAACAAATTTTGATGAAAAAACATAGAAAAATGAAGCTTTCTTATTGCTTGTGCAACAAAATTGTCTCCAGAAGAATTCCTTTAAGTTTTAAAGGAATATTTAAACTTTTACAACCTCAAACCAATGGTTCATAACCACCATTTGAACTACATGACCGTTCAACTTCGAAAACATGGCAAAAATGCAAAATTGCATTACACTTTTTGCAACATTTGCAACAAAATGACAACTTCAACCAAAACTGACCCCATGAGACCCAAGTACATTGAAAATGGTCTATTATGACATTATTACACCAAAAAATACTCTAAACACCCAAAAATATAACATGTTGCCATATTTACAAAAGTTGACTAGGTGCCCTTGCACCATACACCTGGGGAGAAAAGAATCTCAGGCTCCACCTGAGATTAGTTGTTGGACTATTGTGCCATGTATTTTATTGTCCTCCTCTATCATCCATGTTGCATCTTCATGAGGTAGGCCTTTCCATTTCACAAGATATTCATTATACACTTTGTGCCTTTTTCTCTTCACCTCCTTTGTGTCCAAAATGCTTTCAAGCTTCAAAGGCTGACTTGGTGGTAGGTCCTTGACCCAATATTCATCTTGAACTTCAGATGTACTTTATTCTTCACCTAAAAACATAGATCCCTTAAAAGGATAATGGTTAGAAACATTGAAAATTGGAGAGATAGCAACTCCAGGAGGGAGTTCTATCTCATAGGAATTTTCACCAAATTTGTTGACCACCTTGCATGGCCCAATCTTTTTCA
The DNA here is from genome assembly GCA_007258455.2 of Sequoia sempervirens. Taxonomy (NCBI): domain Eukaryota; kingdom Viridiplantae; phylum Streptophyta; class Pinopsida; order Cupressales; family Cupressaceae; genus Sequoia; species Sequoia sempervirens. Next base: position 198,496,845 of record VDFB02373365.1, read on the forward strand.
TCTGTAGCTTTGTGTATTTTCCCTTGGGTGGCCTTTCTTTCCTCAAATGTGCTAGGGCCAAGTCTCCTACTTTGAATTGAACATTTCTTCTCTTCAAATTTGCATGGTGCTTATACCTTTCCACATTCTTTTCAAGATTCTCTTTCACTTGCTGATGTATGCCCTTCATTGCAACTACAAATTCCTCTCCTTCAACACTTCTTCTCTCCATACCCTTCAAATCCCCAAGCTCAAACACTCCCCTTGGATTCAATCCATAAACCACTTCAAATGGAATTTTTCCAATACTTTTATTGATATATTCATTATAGGAAAACTCAGCCCGTGGAAGAATGAGATGCCATTGCTATGCATGCTCCTTTTTCAAACATATAAGAAGATTCCCAAGGCTCCTATTGGCAACTTCAGATTTCCCATCTATTTGTGGATGGCAGGAAAAACTCAATGTCAAGTTGGTTCCCAATTTCTTCCAAAGAGTCCTCTAGAAGTGACCTACAAACTTGCTATCTCTGTCAGACACAATTGTCAATGGAAAACCATGAATTCTATCTCTTTGAAAAATAACCCTGAAATATAAGAAGCATCACTTGTGCACTTGCATGGAATAACAACAAATGCACTGTCAAACCCTCTTTGAGTTTTTCGTAAACCCAACACAAAATCCATGCTTATGGATTCCCATGGCCTGTTAGGAATTGGTAATGAATGGTAAAGACCTAAATTTGTGCTTGAACCCTTTGATTTTTGGCAAATCACACACTTTTCAACAAAATTTCTGAGGTCACTTTGCATTTTAGGCTATTAGTAATACCTCCTTACCTGATCCAAGGTTTTATCAACAACAAAATGACCTCCTAGGCTGCCACAATGCTTCAACTTAATTAGATTAGTCGTCATAGAACATTTTGGAATACACAATTGACCATGTTTAAACAATAATCCATCTTGGATTAAGAAATCAGAATATTCTACATGGAAAGTGCTTTCAAATTGATTACAAACAACATACACATCCTTGAAATCATCATCTCCTTCATACATACCTTTCAATGCATCTATACCCACACTTTGAAGTTGGATTTCTTGCACCAACATTTGCCTTCTGCTCAAGGCATCCGCCACTTTGTTTGACTATCCCTTTTTGTGTTTTATACTGAAAGTGTAGCTTTGTAGGTACTCCGCCCATTTCACATTCCTGTGACTTAGTTTATCCTGGCTGTTCAAGAAACTCAAAGCATGGTTGTCAGTAAAAACAATAAATTCCCTTGGAAGGAGATAGTTTCTCCACTTTTTTAGTGCTTGAACCATTACATACAATTATAAGTCATAAGAAAAATATTTCTGTTTGGCCTCATTAAGATTTTCACTGAAAAATGCTATAGGTCTACCCTCTTGACTCAAGATTGTACTAATTGCACACCCACCTGCATCACATTCTATTGTGAACACCTTATTGAAATCAGACAATGCTAAAATGGGTTGTGCTATCTTTTGTTTTAGAATTTGAAAGTTCTTCTTTGCCTCATCAGTCCACATAAACCTTTTCCTTTGATCTCCCTTAATTTATCAATGATGGGTGAGAAAATATGACTGAAATTCCTTACAAATTTTCTATAGAAACTAGCAAGACCTTGGAAACTTCTTACCTCACTAATAGATTTTGGAGTAGGTCAACTGAGAATGGCTTCTACCTTGCTGGGGTCCATCTTCAAAGTGCCTTTAGAAATCACAAAACCAAGATAGATTAGTTCCTCTTTCATGAATTCACACTTTTTCAAGTTAATCATCAAATTTTCTTCATTTAGCCTTTTCAACACCATGTCCAAATGTTGCAAGTGTTCTTCTTTGGTCTTACTAAACACAAGAATGTCATCCATGTACACAACTACAAAATTTCCTATGAAAGGATTCAAAACTTCATTCATTAACCTCATAAAAGTGCTTGGAGCATTTGACAATCCAAATGGAATCACCATCCATTCATATAGCCTCTCATTGGTTTTAAAGGCATTTTTCTACTCATCCCCTTCTCTTATCCTAATATGATGATAGCCATTTTTAAGGTCAATTTTTGAAAAATAGCAAGCTCCTCCTAAACAACCCATTAAACCCTCCATCCTAGGTATTGGAAACCTATACCTTATGGTTATTTTGTTGATTTCCCTTAAATCGGTGCACATTCTCCATTTCCCACCTTTTTTAGGTTCCAACATGATAGGGACAACACATGGACTTAAACTTTCCCTTATGAGACCCTTATCTAGCAATTCTTGTATTTGTTTCCTTATCTCTTCATTTTGTTGAGGAGTCATTTTGTATGCAGCCTTATTGGGTAAGTTTGCACCTGGTATAAAGTCTATGTGGTGGATCACATCCCTTATAGGTGGAAAAGAACTAGGGAGCTCATCTACAACTATGTCTTGATACTTGTTCAAGAAAGTTTGTACTTCCTTGGGCATAATTTCCATGGTTGGTGCTATCAAAATAGATTTGGGTTTGATTATGATTGCATACCCCTATCCACCTTCCTCTTTCATGGTTTTTAAGAACTCTTTCTCCCCAACTAACATGACACTTGACCCAACTTGAGTATCTACATTGTCATCTTGCAAAGGAGTGAGGGTAAATGACACACCATATTTCTCAATCACATATGTATTTTTCTGCCCATCTTATTTTTCTTTTTTGTCATACTACTAGGGTCTTCCTAGCAGCAAGTGACAAACATCCATGGGGATGATGTCACACAAGATCTTATCTTTACACCCCCTAATATTAAACTCAACCCATGTTTTCTCATTGACCAAGACTTGTTTACCCTTATTTAGCCAAGAAACCTTATAAGGTGTGGGGTGTGGAATCCTTTTCATCTTTAATTTCTCAACCATCTCCAAAGAAACTAAAGTATTAGTTGAACCGAAATCTACAAAAAAATTACATACCTTGTCTTGTATTTGCAAGTGGTTCTGAACAAAGACTTTCTTTGTGGAGGCTCCTTCACCACAGGAACCTTGAGTAGTATTCTTTTCATCATCAAATTTTCCCCAACCTCTGGAGCAACATATTGAGAAGGTGAATTGACACTCTCACAATCTTCCTCTTGCACTAACTAGGTTCTCCTTTCGCCACCATGTGTTGTAGAAGGTTGTTTCTCTGGGAACTTCCATGCTTGATGGCCAAATTGGTTACATTGATAGCATATCCCTGAAAAGGTATTTGAACCTCTACCTTGTCCTCCAAACCTGCCTCTACCATTAGGTCTTCTACCTCAGAATCCACCTATTGACTCTGAGCTTTGTTCTTGTTGCCCACTTGAATCTTCTTGCGACTTTTGTGATTATCCTCTTCCTCCAAAGGATCTTCTACCCCTGAAGTTCTTTGCTCTGCCTCTACCTTTTTTTCCTGCCTTCTTTTTAACTTCTCTTATTCCCTAGCAACCAATTGGAAGCACTCTTCCACTATCTTAGGGGTGGCAAGACTCAACTCATATTGACTATTGAACCTTATTCCATTCATATATCTTGCTATCTTCTCAATCTCATCTTCAACATGACCTGCTCTAATGCTCAATTTATGAAACTCCTCTGTGTAGGCCATGACATCCATCTCTTTCTACTTGAGGTTTTGCAACTTTCTAAAAGTTTATATTGCATGGTCATCGGGAAAGAATTGACTCTTAATCTTTGACACCATCCTATCCCATAAACTTATTTTTTCTTTTCCATTTTTCACTCTCTCTTCCTATACATAGTTCCACTAGGTTAGGAAAAGACCTTTCAATTTAGTTTTAGCAAACTTTAACTTTTGTTCTTTTTCTACCTCCTTGCATTCAAAATAGTTGTCCATTGCATCAATCCAATCTACCACTTCTTCAACATCCAACTTCCCACTATACATTGGAAAATCCAATTTCACATTAGAAGCATCACTCTTAACAACCTTCAGCATCTTAACCATCATTCTTTCATCAGGGTCCAATTGATCTTCATCACCTTGGACTCCTTGAGGGTTTTCACTCTCACCCTCTTCCTCTCGATCACTCTCATCTTCATTGGCCTTTTCTCTTCTTTGTTTTGTTTCTAACACTAAAAGTCTGGCTAAAAGAGCTTCTTGAGACTCCTTCATCAACTTGATTTCCCTAGCAATAACTACACTACCTTTAGGAGGCATCTTGATCCTTCAAATTGCAATTTTTCCTTCTTCAAACTTCAACCCCTTTCCTTCAAAAGATAAAAAACTATGCTCTCACACCAATTTGATGCAGTGCAAGGGTGAAGGCTGACTAATCAAACACAATTCAATCAACCTTGACCAACTTTTCCACTCTGAGAACCCTAACTTGGTGTTTGTTCAAAAATCCATCAATTTTGCTTGTACCACATCAAACGATGAAATTTGAGCATATATTTTAGAGAATATCTCAAACCCATGAATTGGTTACCATTCAAAATACCCTTTATGCCCTTTTTGAATATATCAAGTTTTTACATAGACTTGTTTTAGACCAACACCTCCTAAAATTGACTGCTACACTACCCTTAAGCCCAATTAGACCTCTTTTACAAAACAAATACAAGGTAAAACTTCTCCCACTCACAAATATTTGTTCCATGAATTGAACCAAGTCACATGGGGTCTGAATCAATGATATTTATTAACTGGTAACCTCTTCCAATCTTCTAATCTCAAAACCCTACTTCTACCTATCAATTCTAGCCTAATACATTGAGATATTAGGCTAGGGATTGCACAAACAGGGCCCTAACTCCATCCCTTGCATATACAATCCTACTAAACATGAAGAAAACCCTATCTAGTACCATTCCACCAATTTGTAACAATTTCCACCAGTGGAATGGTCCTTTATTCCATTTTCTAGTTCAAACCCTCTCAAACTAGGGTTTTTAGACCTCTTCCAGTAAATTACTCATAAAAACCTTCAAACTTTATGAAAAAAATTCAAACCAAATCCAAAATAGATCTAGTTCATTCCTACACCAATTCCATTAACAATTATTGCATTTGCACCCTATATGAAACCGTACCACACACTGTAGCAACATATTTTGATGAAAACACCCAGAAAAATGAAGCTTTCTTATTGCTTGTGCAACAAAATTCTCTCCAAAAGAATTACTCAAAGTTTGTAAGGCATATTTAAACTTGTATAACCTCAAACCAATAGGTCATAACCACCATTTGAACTACATGACCGTTCAACTTCCAAAACATGATAAAAATGCAAAATTGCATTACACTTTTTGCAACATTTGCAACAAAATGACAACTTGAATGAAAAATAACCCCACGAGACCCAAGCACATTGAAAATGGTCTATTATGACCTTATTACACCAAACAAGACTCTAAAAACCCAAAAATATAACATGTGACCATATTTACAAAAGTTGACTAGGTGCTCCTACACCACAAAGTCTCTAAATGCCACTACTCCACCAACCTAGTCAACATCACCAAGTGTGTCCTAATCTTTGACATGTAGCAAATATTGTAAAGTTTGAATGCTCCTAGGATCTCATCAGCAGGATCATTGAATTTGGCCATACTCCCTAGAATCCTAAGCCTCCTCTCACATCAAAGCAATGGATAAAAGACCTCCTACATACACAACGTGCACAACGTCAATTTTCTAAAAATCAAGAAAAAATTCTGATTTAGAATTCTTAAATTGAAAAAGAAAGCCTCCAGGGAAAAGGCGTTGCTCTAACATGTCAGTAGATGGATCGTTATTATGCAATAGCATCACCAAAATGCATAAGCATGATGAAAATGCAAAAAAGTTGCTATTTTAAAAAAAGTGTGGGTCTGAAATTAGGAAAATGTGTTGACATTTCAAATACAACTACATGGTTATGTCTACAAAAGCATTGAGGTATTCTATACTCTGACGCATATGATCAAGAGCAATGCCCTGGTGAGAAGGTGTCACAATTTCTGGAAAATGCATTACTAAACATTATAAAAGTGTCACCAAAATAATGATGCCTTTGTTTGTCCTATTCTAGCCAACTTTTTGCTACATTGAAAATCGTGAAAATAAAGTTTTTCTGGGTACATGCCTATGATCTTGTGTTGAATGGCTATTGGAAGTCTCATACTCGATCTGCGTGGTGTGTGGGAAGTGCACATTCAACCATTCTATCAGGTGCTTTGTAGGAACTCCCATAAAATCACTCTAAGCTTTCTCTAATTTATCAAACCAAGGGGTGAAAATGAGCTTGAAGGTGACCTAAACTCCTATATATGCATTGAAAACCTAGGGTTTTAGTCCTGGGTGCATTGCTAAACCTACGATTTTAGCTCCACATCTCCATTTTTGAGTTTCATAACTTATCATGGTTGTTCTATCAATGTTTTGAGCCTTATCTTTCATCCTTTATGCAACTGAACCACTCTTGTATCTTTGTCGCGTGCTCAAACCAAAATTTAATTTTTTTGCTTGATCTCTCGAGGGGGAAACAAACCAACATTCATTCTTCTACTAGTGCAGAATGGGCATTTGAAAAAAGTAGAAAATTTTTAATTTTTGATTTGAGCATCATTGTTAGTCCAAGGAGTATTAGTTCTTTGAAGAAATGCAAATGGTACCTCGCTTCAAAGAGGGAAAAAATGTAGACATCTAAAAATGTCCCGAATAATATTGCTTACCTGATTCAATTACTAACACCATTTCTACCATGATTCAAGAATTTTCATCTATTTAATTAAATAATGTTAGTTATTTAATTAAATTCATCAATTTCCCTCTATGAATCAAATTATTAATACTATTTGATTAATTCACCCCTTCCACATTAGTTTTCATCTCTTTTGGTTAAATAATCCTAATTATTTAATTAAATGTCCTAAATCCCACTTGGAATAGAAATGATTTTTAAAATTGTTTAATTGAATTCCTAAATTCTCTCCACTTGCTTAATTAAATAATTTCTTAATTATTTAATTGAATAATACCTTCTATTTCCTCAAATCATTGAAAGAATATTCTCATGGAATATTCCTCTAATTTGAATTCAAACATTTCCTTCCACATGGAAATATCTTCTCCATCTTCCTAAAATCATGGGATTGCAGTTGTCTCAAGGAATTTGAGCCCTTGATTAGAATCATTGATCCAAGTCATTCTTCAATCTCATCCATGGATTTGATCTTTGATCCATGTCATTTCCTCTCATTGAATTGCATCCACTGATTAGCCAATTTGATCCTAGCCATTGATTCATCCAAAAAGCCTATAAACAGTCCTCATTTCTATGAGAATTATATTCACAAGCATTCAAGCAAATAGACTATATCCATTTGCATACTCACCCTTTGAGATGAAACCACCATTTGTGAATCAATTACCTCATTTTGCATTAATTTCATCAACCAACCAAAAAATTGAAGCTTTTCATCAACAATGGATTAGGAATAGGCTAAGAATTCCACTCAGTCCAACTCTAATCCCCCAATGGGATGAGGCTTACACATTGAAAATTTTGATTGTTCATTTCATGTTTTAATGTCATCTTAATTAGCATTTGCAACAATTTCATTGGAATATGGTTTAGATAGATAAATTGTTGGTTTACTTTTTTTATTTCAATTGTTTGCGATCTTGCTAATTTCCATGTTTATAGGAGTATGTATGTTCTTTTTTAAGAACACAAACATTATTGTACAAGTTTTCAAAACCTAAAAAATAAAAAATGTGTTGCTACAATTAGGGAGGTTCATAGATATGCTCCACAATTCTCCACATTAGAATTTGTGGTCTTGAGGCTTGAAGGATGAGTTTATAAGAGGATAAATGACAATGAAATGGTCTATTCAGGAAATAGGTTTTTGGATTATGCAGGGTACCAAAAATACAAAAGGGGAGATTGTTAACCTTTACCATTGATGTCAAAATGGGAGAAAGTGAACTCAAAATGCTATATCTTCCAAGGGGAAGAAATCAACATGCTATATTCTCTAAGGGGGAGAAATGTCTTCGTGTGTGATCAACTAGTTTTATGGGCGACTTAGCATTTTGGTGTTTTCCATTAATGATAAGAGGAAGATTGTTCAACAAAGGTTGTCATTAATGCCAAAGAAGCTCATTGTGTCAAAGGTGTAAGGCTAAGTATGCATGAATTATCATTCTATTCTCCTATCATATTATTTTGAGTTGCAGAGATTTGCAGAAATATATATTACTAGTTATATTTATGAAAGTATGTTGTATGTCACAAGATCAATGTGGTTACATACCTTATGTGTTGGTAATTATACTTTCATATCACTATTAGTTATTGAGGAGTGTCTATGTTTTGGAAGTTTGTGTGACTGTTGTAGGCTTGCAATATCACGCATTCATCTATTCACTATGATGGAGGTAAACAAAAAGTTTATACTAGAATGTTTTAGTTCAATTTTCAATGCAGAGAGATTTCTTTAGCAATACAATTATGGTCAACATTTCTTTTAGAAATGGATTTTATCTCTATGGTTTGAAAGGAGAGTATATCTACACATGTTATATCTTATTCCTGAAGTTTTGAAAGATATTTTCATAATGAAAAAATATTGTAGTGACAAAAGGTTATTTGTGCCTGTCTATCAACTTGCTAGTGTTTGAGACCTATGTTGTAACAACTAGTAGAGTGTAGAATTAAAATCTTGCATATGGTGTCATGATAGGACTTGGTTAAGGTTCCTATGGTAGCACATGGCATCATGTTCTTTTGGAAACAAAAAAAATTATTTTCGGATTGACTTGTTACATGTTTCATGTAATTTGAATTTAGGTCCACCTTATGTCATCCTAGCTATTTGTGGACCCCTGGATGACATAGAAGAAGTGTTAATGTAACATCATGTATATATTCACCAATCAGATGGATGTATAATGTGAATTGGTTGAAGCATAAAAGGTGAATATACAAGGAGATGATTGTGAAGCTAGAGTTATTCAATGTGAGTTGCATTTCAAAGTGTGCGCCATTATCAAAAGATCATAAGAAGAGTGGAAGAGATTATGTGGCTAGTCTAGAAGTGTATGCTCAATTTATTAGGCTACAATTGAAGATACACAAGCTTTATCTATGTAATCTGGTAGGACTCGTATTCTACTTGTTGTACTAATTCATTGAGGATTGGTGTCTCTAGTAGGTTGGTGCCTACAAAAACAATAAGGGATTGGTGTGTCTGGTAGGTTGGTGCCTACTTCATATTATAAAATTCACTTGTATATTTCTACTTTGTGAGGTTGGATTTGGATAGTAGATCCAAGAGACTATTCTCATCATGGTTTTTCCCATATTGGGTTTCCATGTATATCTGGTGTTCAATTGTTTGAATGTGTGCTTAATGCTTGACTACTAGTAGTGAAGATTCAAGTTACATGATCTAATATTTTGATTTAAAGTTAAGAGTTTTGAATTCAATAGATCTACTGATTCAACCCCCCTCTCAGTAGATTGTGTGCCCTTCACACTAACATTTCCCCCTTATTCCAATGTTCTTGTAAATCTACTCTTGAGAGGTCCTAAAATTTTACCTTACCGAGAGACTCCCATTAAGGTTTAAAAATACATAGAACAAATTTAATATATAAAAAAACATGTTGGTTACATAATGTGCGAACCCTAGTCCTAGTACTTGCAAAACAACAAGAATAAACAAGTTAAACAAGAGATTGCAAGTTAAAACAAGGATTCCCCATGAAATCCATTTACAACTTTGAATTAGGAAGGAAAATAACTAAGAACACAATGAAACAAAGAAATATAGATTCAATCCTAATTTAAATGTGCAAAATCATGATCCCATGGGGGAATTGGTGCCAATTTGATGTGAAAATTGGCCCTTTCCCAATTCCTAAGATGCAAGCTTGATATGTTGATGGAGATTGATCCACTTTGATGGTGAAGAATGAGAGATCCAAGCAAAAATCTACAAAAAACCTAGCTAAGAACTCAATGGTGATGGATGGAAATGGCTAAATATTTTAGCATAATAACTTTGCATAATTTGTGGATGCTCAAATGAGAATATGAGCTCTTTATTTATAGAATGCCAAGATGGATGAATGTCCAAATTTGAGCAATGTGGGACTAACATTCATCCAATGGCATGATGCCACTTGTCAATCTATGAATGGATGGAAGGTGTGCAAGATTTGGGGATTGTGTCAATAAATGCATATTTTTGAATTTCAAATTTGTTGAAATGACTTGCAAGAGGGAAGGGAAATTGCAATAAATTCCACTTGGCTCAAGACAAAGGACATGTAAGATGAAGTTATTGCCTTGTTGGATGTACATGTTGACTTGGAATTTTTGAATTCAAATTTGGAGAATATTCCAAAAGATGCCTTGTAAGGAAAATAGAGATTTAATAAATGAATTAAATCTATTTTCATGTGCAACTTGCAAAATCTAGAGGACGGGACATGAGATGAGATTAAATTAATCAAGGGTTAATTAATTTAATAGGAGATGTTAGATGATGTGACCTATTTGACTCAAATTTATGGATTTATTTAAATCAAATAAGGGAGGAATATGATAAGAGATTAATAAAATAAGGATTTTGATTTATTTAATTAAAAGAGATGGTGTTAGATTAAATCAAACAAGGTTTTAATTTACTTAATTTAATGGATAGTCTTTAGAGATTTAATCAAATAAAATTAATTATTTAATTAAATAGGGATAATTAGATCAGATGGATTGATTTAATTAACAAAAGAGATCAACTTAATTAGATAAAATGATTTATTCAATTAAGGGATGAAAGTTGATGAATTTAATCAGATAAGGAGATTTGATTAAATAGTTAGAACGAGGGATGATTCAGGAAGAAATGATGTTAGTAGGTCGGGATCAAGTGCACAACGTCAATCAGTATATTTTATGTGTCTACACATAAAATAAATACACTCTTAAAAATATTTTTATTTAAAGAAAAATATTGAATTAGGTGGAACTCCATTAAGCTATCTCATAACCTTCAAAAGGATGTAGCTCCCAAGCTAAAATTTTAAGTTCATGGATTACACCTTCCTAAACTGTTGAATCATAGATCCTCTGAATTATTGGAAAACAATAAATTGTTCCACCAAGTTGTATCATGACCCTCAAAATGATAAAATTCCCTTGATCCAAAAAATCCTAAACTATATAGGCAATAATCCATATTGAGTTCACCAAATCCCTTCCTATTTTCAAAATAAAACTTCAAAATATATCCATTATTTAATTTTGTCACCATCAAAAGAAAACCAAACAAAAAACATATGTTTCTCATCTAAAACATCATCTCAAAGCGAGAACCTAACTTGAGATGATAGAGATCCTCCATCCTCTGATGCATCCTTCCTCTAATATTTTTTTATTTTTATTCAAGGGGTAAACGCTTTTGAACCGAAGCTATGAACTGGACTAGAACCATTCAACAATACTACCCCAATGGGGTTTGAACCTTGGTGGCAAGAACAACAATGCCACCGTTAAACCATCACACCATGCCAATACCCGCACATCCTTCCTCTAATATAATCATATTGTATTTTATCCATTTAATATTGCATGTGAGTCTCTAGAGGTCTCACTATAAGTAGTAGGTTTGGTGATAAAATAAAACTATATTTAACCATATTTAAATGCCATATATAGTAATTGTCAGTCTCAATTGATAATACACCCATTTACCAAGTGTTACTAAAAACTCTCATCATACATAAAAAAAAAAAACCAAAATGTACCTTATATCTTCTAATTCAATAAATCATTCAACTTAACTACTTATATCTCCCTTATTCCTTAGGAACTCCACACTTCAATATTTATAAGAAATTTAAATATATGAAATCTTTCTTATTAAAGATTTTTTCCAAAAATAAAATGCACTATCAAAAGTATAAAGAAGAAAAAAGGAACTTCCTTAATGAGCTTCCTTGAGTACTGTTTCCAAACTATCCTCTATAGCATCATCTCGTACTAATCATATTTTCTTCCCGAAGAAAATGAACTTTCAAAAGTCCTTTCGTACTTTTTTCCAAACTATCCTTTTGGCATCATCTTGCACTAATCATTTTCCACATATAATATTTGATTATTTTTCTCCATATTTTATTTTCCAATTATATGATAAAGATGAAACTTATTCATTATTGATGTTTACCTTGGATAAGCTACTTCAAGCATTTCAATGTAGAGAATTTGAATAGTAGATAATAAGGAATATGTGATATTTCTCATATTTCTTGTTGTAGTAGAGTTGGTTTGGATAGTGGGTTTTCTTTCTATTGATCTCAGATTCGGCTCTTCACTTCTTGAGGATGGGGGATCTCAACCGTAGAAGACTAGTCACACCTTAACTCTTAGTATAAAAAAAAACGGAGTGTGATACTTCTCAAAAAAATCCATTACTTTAATCCTTATTTGATTTCTTAAAAATTATTGTTTATTTAGAATTTGGTGGGTAGATTCTACATTCCCTAGTGAAAGTTAATATAAAGCAGTACTCACATTTCTATGTCGCCGTGGGTATCTGAATTTATTCCAATTCCTCGCTTGCAACCTGCTTTCTCGATGGCCTTGCGATACTCTGAAAAAATGTTAGAAGTGACATGGTTTGACAAGCACAGACTTAAAGGATATCATCTGCAAGATCCACAATTGTAAAGTTACATAAATAGGAAGATGTTGATCTCCTCAAGTGAAAGCTCATGAAAAAAGATTTCAAAAATCATGCTTAATAATAAATGACGGATCTCATTAGCTCATCTAAAAAGTAACTGTTTTGTTTTGTTGTCTTTGCTGTTTTGGTTTCTTTCTGACCTGCGCGCCTTTCCTTCCTTCTGCTACTTTTTGGGTATGTTTTTATGAGATCTGTGTGCCTTGTTTTTGAAGGTTTGTTGGCCTCTGCTTTTCTGTTTGTTTTTCCTAAACTCTCGGATTCAACGGCCCTTTCCCCGCTTTTAACATAAAAAAAAAAAAGATGGATCCACATGACTCTGTAAGTAACATCTACCTGTGACATAGTAGAGGTGTTGTTAACCCCCACTGCAGATCAACCGTTTTTTTTTTTCCTCCAGAATTACATCCTCTTAACGTTTAAAAAAATAAAAATAAAAAAGGACAAACAATTTTTAATCACCATAATGAAAGGTACAGGAGCGATGTCAGCTTTGATACCATAATGAAAGGTACAATTCTCAATAATCTATCTGATGAACAAGAAATGAATTGAAACTGAAAAACTGTATATAACTACATAATAGGTATCACCTAACCACTGTCTAAACAAAGCGGTAGACAATGTAATATGTTACGCTAACAGTAACTAAATAGTTTAATCAAGTGCGAAAAGATAATATCTAGAAATCTTAAGGCTGCACATCATGGATTACATGCGACATCGTACAAATCAAATGACTTACTATTAAGGTTAATAATGTTCTTAATCCAATAAAAAATAATAATTTTAAATAGAAAAATAACAATAATTTGGGTGAATTAAATTGCAACCTTGGTCAAGTTAAGTTCTTGTTTTTGATTAAATAGAATTCCAAATTCATTTGACCTTATGATTTGATCTCAATATTATATTTTTAACCTTTATTCTTATTTTTATTATTTACTTATTTGGGTCACCAGATTAACTGAGAGCATCTTTTAACACTTTTTAATCAACTAACTATGATAATATTTTATTCTTTTTTATTAAGCCATTTATTTAACTGATTAATTAAGCTTAAACCTTAGGTTTCATAGTTTAAATATAAGGTACAAGTTTAGTCTTGACTTGGGAAGTAATAGCTAGTTATATGTCCACTTAGAATATTTAATCAAACTATAACACTCTTGCAACTCAATCTTCTGTTTATAATATTAGCCCTTGAATTTATAAGCAAATGATTAAATTCTTCCTTATAATTAAGAGAACTAGTGATCACAAAGAAGATTGATCAAGCACAATAAACACGAATTTGCTCAAAACCAACTTGTAAATTATGTGAAAGAGTTGTACATAAATAGGAAAGGTATGAGCAACCATAATCCGCGAAATGAGGATAGGACTCCTCAAAGGTGGATAGGTGGCGAATTGCTTCCCCCTAAATAGTGTGATGTGTCAAAACTAAGTGACACATCTATGGGAACTCTTCAACAAATTTGACAAGTTCAAATGAACATATGCCAATATGCCTAAGATGACTAAGAACTCTTCAAAAAGCTTGACAACTCATTTGAACAAGTGTCAAGTTAAGAAAGATGACTAAGAAGCTAATGAAACCTAAGTGTATGATTAAAACAATACACTAACAATAACAATATCATGAAAAGTCACTTTAAAGACATGTTTAATCTTACAAAACCACATCTACTAATTCACAATAGATTTGAGCAACCTTTAAGTTCTATTGTTTAGCCAAAGTAGGATGCTCAATTAACTAATAGAAATTTCTTAAAGACTAGACCAGATTTATATAAATCATTTTCCAAGTCATTATTTAAGTCATTAGTTATCAACTACAAGGTGTATTATCAAGTGCTTCTTGCATTGAAGGGAAAACTCAATAACATCTATGTTCAAGTTGTATAAGGTTTAAAGATAAAGTGTGTTTCCAACTCAACACTAAGTTATGGATATAACACCCTATAATAGAGTCATTTATCTTATATTTAAAGTTGACACCCTTATTTCCTAATAGAACTTCCTATAGGATGAGGAAAAATGATCACATTACAATGAGATATGAGTTTTTTAGTGATATTGTACTTTGTTAGCCGTTGGATTTATTCCTATCAAAGAATTTTGAAGATATTTACACTAGTTAAGCCATAACTTCAATAAGCTAACTCCTTTTCAAGAATTAGCATTTATCATTTCTTAAGGCCTATGGCCATATGAATGTAAGAAAGTGGAGTTATTTTTTATCAAATTAATTTAAACAAATTAATGTTTCTTTACCTCATATCATGGTTTATGTATACATAATGTCCTAATTATGGATTGATCTTCACAAGGTTTAGTCACAACCAATCACATTAATCACCATGATTAAAATACCCAATTATATTATTTAATAAGATTAATTTTGATCCTCCCATTTATTTACAAGTTCTTTGCAAGGTAGGCTGGTATAATTATATCTAACTTTAACAATAAGGGAATATTGTGTTGGGTTCAATGCAAGGTAAATTCACCCAAGTTTATTAATTTTTATTTCTTTCATAGTCCATTTGAATTATCACATAGTTGAACTGCCATGTCACCAATACTCACAATAATTTAAGACATAAAATTGATTCAAAAAGTTATTGATGTTGCAGTTGTGGGATCTGATACCTAAGTGTCATGCACACATTTTTAACATGTGAACATGAACAAAAACTCAAACTCAAATTTTATTTTTTTAGCAAAACTAAATCACTAAGAAGAAGCAAAGTAATCATTCCATTTATGCATAGCCAAAGTATATCACCACTAATAAGAGCTAATTTACAATATTGTTAAATATAATAGCCTTCAATTAAATTAACTTCCTTATAATGTTCATTCGATTTGAAATGATAAATGTAATCAATCATTTTTTAAATTCACAATAATATTGAAATCATTCAACTAAATAAAGCATCCTTTGTAACACATTAAAACATCCTTAAAATTTTAGTTGATAACCTTAAGAAATATTAATAGTTAAAAATATATTTCAAGGTTTAAATTTAAATGCAAAAAATTCCATCACATTTCTTTTGCATAAAGATTATTAAATTTAGTAAAACTAAATATGACCTTATTTACAACTTATATTTTAACTTTTATAATTAATCAACCTACACATCCACTATAGTAGAATCAAAATTATTTTCCCTTTTAGAACTAATTAAATTAACTCATTTTTTTTTTTTTCTGTGGACATCAAATTCTGCATTTGCTCAAAACACACATTAGCATTGCCATTCAAAACAAAGAAAAATAAGAACATCCCTATGAAATAACGAAACATGTTAATCATGCAATGAAAGGAATCAAAGAAACTAAATAAAGCATATAAAAAACATGATCAAACTTTATCTCATAGTGGATTGGTGCTTCTATGGAAAGAAGCCCTTTCCCAATCCTTGCTAAACTCCCTCATATGTTGATATTTAATTGCTTTGAAGATGATATGAGGTGGGAAAAATGTTCTCAATTGAAGAGAGTGATTTTGCATGAGATTGTAGAGGATTTGTTGAAGAATGAAACCTTCTATTTATAAAATGTCAAATGCTAAGAGTGTTCAAAATTGAGCAATGTGGGATAAAGATTTGACCAATGAGATGAAGCCACTTGTCACATTGTGATAGGTTGAGGAATGTGCAAGTTTTGGTCAATGTGCCAAAGAGGGGGAGATTCAAATTTGAATTTGAGAGTTAAATGCTAAGTGAGGGACATGTAAGAGAGAAGTTATTGCCATGTTGGAAGGGACAAGTCAACTTGCCTTCATATTCAAACTTGAAGAATATTCTCAAAAAGATGCTTTGTTGAGGGAAAATGATGATTTTAATAAATCAATAAATTGATTTATTGGTGCAAGTGGGAAAAGCTAGAGGATGTGATGGGTGATTAGATTAGGTTAATCAAGATTAGATTAACTTAGATGATGTTTAGGGGTTTTGACCCATTTGACTTAGATTTAGGGATTTAAATTAAATCAAAGGGAGATGAAAGGCGATTTGAGATTTAATTAAATAAAGGTTTGATTTATTTAATCAAAGAGGGAATGATAGACTTAAATTTTAAAAATAAAGTTAATTTATTCAATTTAAGTGAATGACCTTAGGAGATTGAATTAAATGAGCCCAATTTACCTGATGAATGGATGAGTGTGAATTTGATTTATGAATGTGATGCTATTTAAGTGCACAATGCTGATTTCACATGTCTAAATTTTGCCCCTCTTTGAAGCAATGTACTTGCTGCGTTAGTTCAAAGAATAAACTTGTCATGATCAAAATAAAAAAAATTCTAATTTTTTCGGATGCCCCAGTGGAAAGAAGTACACTAGTACATTGCCCCCTCGAGAGATCGAGCGAAAAGATTCAATTTGAGGGTCGATCTTGCGATAAATAGGTTCAAGATGGATGGTTATGATGATAATGCAAATGAGATGATTTCAAGATGCTTAGAATAACCAATCTATATTATCCTAAACAACTTAAATGATGATATGATGTGTGTGAGATGGATGATGCGGTGATGCCTATATGATTTGGAATGAATGTTTTATGTAGATGCTTAGACTAACAGATTTATATTATGATGATGATGCAAATGTAATGCATGTGAAATGATCAGTGCTTCCTATTATGTATGATATGAATAATATGTGGTATGCTGATGGTTTGTGGATGTAGGATGGATGCATGATGGATGCATTGGAGATATTATGTTAGTGCGGAGAGAAGAAAGAAGAAATGAGATGATGACAAGAGGATCTAACAAGTCCATGATCTGACGAGACTTTATTAGAGATGATGGTGATGATAGATGATGATTTTCTTATCAAGGATTGGGATTTTAAAAGGGCTACTTACCTTATGTTTGATAATACACATAGATACGATGCATCAAGGTATAAAGAAGTAGGATGGCGTTGTACCTAGTGTGATGGAATTTGACTTGACAAATAGATAGGAGTATTCTTTTTCACACTTGACATACAAAAACCTTGCTAGGACGTGCCTAACAAAGCAAGTATTCACCAAGTTATTTTACAAGAACATCCAACAAGCACAACAGACAAAAGAATAATGATTGTTGCCCCATTCCTATCTCTCTAAATCCTTCATTCGGATATCATCGAGAGGTCCTTGGATTGAGCACAATAAGATAAATCAAAAGAAGAGATTAAGTACACAAACAAGCCAATGTTCTTCATACCTCTAGCCAAAGGGATTTGTTTTGATAGGATAAGAATCCAAGTGATATCCAAAATAATGCCGATTGTTGGAACGATATATCCTAGGACATGCATTGTATAGGATGATGATGGTTTGATAAGTTGATTGATAAATTGTTGATATAAGGTTGATTGACATGTTTGTGACTGATCAAGAGTTTGATTTTGCATTTAAAGAGTTTATTGTTTCGATTTTGATTTTACGATTGAAGCTTGCTTTTGCTTGACTCTTGTGATTGTTTCTATTTGTGTTGCCAAAGGATGAAGGTGGCCGATCAGTTTATTATGGATGATTGATTATTTCGAGTGAAAGTGAGATGAGACAGATGGATTTTTTCAAAATTTTGGATGTTTTGACATTTTTGGAATGTTTTGAGGTTGTTTTTTGGTTTTGGATTTTCAAATGTTTTGATTTTTGATTTTTTCAAATGTTTTGGATTTTGATGTTTTTTTGAATGTTTTTGGATTTTGATGTTTTTGGATGTTTTTGGATTTTTGTGTCTTGGGGGTTGATCAAAGATTAGCCTTGCCTATGTTTAAGCTCAGAGATGACATAGTTCAGATTCCAATGTTTTTGATATTTTTCTAACTTTTTGAGTGTTTTTGGATTTTGATTTTATGATGTTTTTGGATTTTCGCATGATTTCGAACATTTTGATATGGATATGCATGATGATATCAGTGCTCTGTTTTGGGATTTTGTTGAAAACCAAGCTAAGGTTGACTGATCGAATTGATGGATTGATGATGATGATAACATTGTTGAGGATACATAACAATGTAAGGATTTGATTGATCAGGATTGATGATGATAACATTGTTGAGGATGCACAACAATGCAGGGATTTATTGATTAGGATTGATGATGATAACATTGTCGAGGATGCACAACAATGCAAGGATAGTGTTAAGCAACACCATGATTGGGAAGGATACCTCAAGATGATGATAATATTGTTTGAGGATACACAACAATGCAGGGATAGTGTTAAGCAACACAAGGATATCTCGAGATGATGATTTTTTGATTGGATTTGATTGATCATGATTGATGAAGCTTGATTTGGAACAAAATATGTTTGAATGATTTGATGTGATGTTTGAAGGGTGTGTTAGATGCAACCGATATTGATTGTTTGGATCGATGTTTGATTGAAAGATGAAGCTTGATAAGGAACATGTTCTTGTCAAAATATGCCATGGGCTAGTGATTTGGATTTTGAATCACAAATTCTTTGATCAATTTGATTTCACATTTGACAATGTTCAGATCACCACAAAAGTTGGAGGATATAGATCAAGATTTATTCTCGAAGCAAGGTGTACATATTTTCCCCTAGTGTCTAGCAATGTATGGACTACCATGGATGGATGCTCAGATAGATGTATGGACAGATGGATAGGGATTATCTTGTGATAAGGTAAGGTGTTCAAATAAAGAATGCTCATTTGGATAATGCTTCATGGCTCAGATACTGTTGGGTAGGATAGGATCAATGAAAATGACCCATGTCAAGATGTTTACCGTAAGCAAGCATAAAGTGTGCACCAATTTTTTTCCAAGATCAAGATAATTTGAACTCTGGATAAAGATGGATTGGATAAATGGTTCATGGATAAATGGATTTATTATGGATAAGATGGATGGAATGTCAGATTTATTATGGATGGGATAAGATGCTTTCACCTGAAGTGGCACACATAGATGCTCGATTCTACACATGACTCCTATTTGCCAAGTTTTCATCATGGTACCTATCCAAAGCGCCGCTATAGTGGTTTTCACTAGAGGATGATTTTTTTCTTTACTGTTTTCAATCCTTTTTTTGATTTTTTTTTTTTGATTTTGATTTTTTTTTTCTAAAAGATTTTAAGCTCATGCCAAATCACAAGGTGTCATTGATGTAGATGGCTCTATCATAATGTGCCATCGATATCTTGCTTGAAGAAATTGCTTTGCTAAGATACGTGCACGTGAATGCAACTTTTGGGATTCTTGATCTGCTTTATTGATACCATGGTTAACTCTATCTTTGTGTGCACATCACAATAGAGTGCCTTTAGAATCCTTATGATGAAGGGTCATTGCCAAGACATGGTCAATTTGAGAATTGGATATCATGCGTGGAAGTGTGGATGGAGTTTTTTTGGGGATAAGAGATGGATTGGTTGACAATTTGGAACCTTTGACTCTCCAAACTTGGGAAGATGAGCAATGATAGGTGGATACAAAATTGTGCATGTAATTAGGACCAACTGTTTGATATACTTTATATGTCACTTGAGAAGCCTTCTTTTTCTTTTGTGGACATCTTTGATGGATAATTTTCCCTTTTTTATTTTTCCCCATAGTTTCTTTGACTAATGGAGTTTGATAGGGATAATCTTTCTTTGTATTCTTTGGTATCCATGTGTATTTGATTTGTCCATTATGCTTCTTAGTTTATTTTGCTTTGATAACGTTCTTTGTGCTTTGATTCACATCCTTCATTTGATGTTGGTCCCAATTTGTGGATGGGGTAATGGGTGGATGAAGATTCATGACGTGGCTAGTTGAAGTATTGACACTAGTTTCATCATAAAGACTCTTCGTGCTCCCTATGTTGACGTTTGCTTGAGACATAGTTGCCCCCAGTATGGTGGTAGTGGCACCTTCATTCCTTGATTTTGCTTGTTTTGAGGGTTCCTGTTTAGAGTGCATTCTCTGATAAATGACCACTGCAGATGATGTTATTTCAATTTGCTGCTTTGCTAACTCTGAAATATCTTTTTCTATCTAACCTGCTTCCTTGAGTGGATAATGTTGGATATCTTTATTTATGATTTCCTTAGTTTGAGTTTGGGATATATCTGATCCTGATGTTGAAAACTCAATTTGACTATAGGAATCACTAACCTTCTTCTCTTTTTTTGTAATAATGTCAGGAGTAAAGGAATCCTATTATGAATGAAGATCATCAATGTGTTCACCCAAAGAAAGCATCTCATGGGTATATGGAGTATGCGCTATGTGGATATGATCATCTTGTATAGATAGGAGAGTATCCATTAGACCATTGTAGTAGCTTGGAGATACAAACTCTTGATCTTGAATGATTTTAGAATTTCTTTCGACATGCTTTGGATCGAATTCTTGACATGGGTTAGTTTCAAAGGATGGATTGCTTACAAAGGGTTCTAGGATATCTTCATTAGGAACGAAAAGTGGTTCATTATCCTCTTGATCTTTGAGTGGGCTTGGATCAAGTGTCGAGTTGAGGATTCCTTTAGTATCTGTAATCATGAGGTCAAAGGGGGGTCAACATGTCTTGGAAAGGACCATTGCTAGACCTTGGTGAAAGATTTTTATCATGCTTTGGAATAAATTCTTGAGATATGTCCTCTAAATCATAAGGAAATGTAGAAATTTACAATATGATCATTGGTCAATGGATCATAGATTATTTCCATGGGATCAAATAATTCAAACACTCATTGAAATAGATCACTTAAAAGTGGCTCTTGATGTATGGTGAGTTGATCATCAGATGGGGTGGAAACATCTTCGAGGTGCTCATTGATGGAGAGATCTTGATCATTGTTTTCAACAATTGATGTGGAGGGATTTTCAATGTCTTCAACCATAGGGTCAAATGATGTTGACATTTCTTGAATTGGATCATTGTTGGGTATTGTTGGTGGATTTTGATCATGATTGGAAAGTGACCCTTGATGTACATTGTTTTGATCATTGGATGAAGTAGACACAACTTCAAGGTGTTCATTGATGGATTGATGTTGATCCTTGTTCTCAACGGTTGTCATTTTTTTGTTTGTGCTTGTGCTTGTGCTTGTTGGGCTGTTTGAGAGGCTTGGGTAGCTTGAGAGGCTTGTTGCACTTGTTGAGCTTGTGTTGCTTGTTGCGTGGATAGATATTGTTGGATGGCCTTTTGGTAGGCCTGGTGAGCTTTTAGCATAATGTTATATTGTCTTGTTGCATTTGGTTTTGGTGGTAGTGGTGGTGGATTTGGAATTGTGTTGGATGTAGTGATGAGTGGTTGAGATACGCTTGGAGTGATCGCGAGGGTTTGAGATGTGATGGGCGTGATAGTGGTGGTTGGAATGATCGAAGTGATAGGGATGGTTGGAATGACTGAGGTGATAGGCCCTTGGGAGACCATATTTTAATTTGTCAAGATTGATGTTGTCATTTGATTAGATACCATCTGTTGGTGCCATGTCGATGGTATATTCAAAGGATTTGATGTGATGACTTGATTGGTGTTACCATGGATTGATTTGGATGGAGTGATTGGTGCTAGGTAAAGGGGGAAGCCCTAAACCAAGGAATGATGTTGATATGGGTAATGGTGGTGGAGATGTCTCTTGGAACAATGACTCAACTATTTTGAAAAGTGTAGCAATTTGATCTTGCCAACTTTGATCTTGATTTCAATCTTGACTCCCTTGATATAGTTGTTTTTGTTTTTGTTCAAGCAGATTTGGGATGCATACTTGTGGTTTTTGAATGAGATCATGTAAAAATTGATTTTGGACAATGTTTTGATTTGAGATGATGTTTAAATTTGGCATGATAGGTTGAAATTGAGCATTGTTGATGTTGGGAATCACATTGCCTTGTTTTAGGTAACTTTGATTTTGCATGGTGTTACCTTGACTTGGATTAATACACAGAGTCGTTAACATCTTGTTTGGAATTTGAACAATATTCGTACGATTTGCAAAAATATCCATCCCAAAGTTTACCAAGTCTGGATTCAAAATTTTCATGTTTTGTAAAGTTGTACTTGGTGCATTCACATTTGACATTTTGAGATTTGATGGGATGATGTTGTTTTGTGGAAGACTCATGCATTGAGTGCTTGTTTGATAGATTTGTAAGTTTGGACTTGTATTTAAATCTACCATCGAAAAAGGTGTTCCAAACTCTTGAATTGGGATACTGACATTTATTGTACCATTGAGGTTTGTAGGGGATAATGATCCCATGTCTGGATTGTATAAATGTGAGTTTTGATAATCAATCGACATTGAAAGATTTTGAAAGTTAAATTGATTTGGATTACTCATGATGTATGGAGCAAGTTTATATTCCATGTTCTTCTTGTGTTTTTACCTTGTTGCAAAAGTGACCTCTAAGTTTCTTAGGACCAATGACAAGATGAAGGATGAAAGGGGTAAATGATATGAGTGTTGATCGTTTAGGGACTTTGGATCAATGCTAGACTTAGGGTTTCATTTTGATTGGTTTGATTTGGGTAATGAACTTGTAAACCCTAAGATGTTAGATGTTATCTTAGGATGAACTTGTTCAAAGGATTGCTGATTTAATTAAATGTATGAGAAAGGATGCATTCCCACACACCTAACTAAACAAATGATTTTGATTTGATTTAAGGATGTACCCAAGTCTAGATAATGATGTTTCCAAAGTTCTAAAGTTGTTTGTGAGATGAAGATGATAAATGTTTGGGATGGATGAAGTGTTTTATTTGATCCTAAATGAACCTAGGAAGGAATTGTTTACAAGACCAAGATAGTGAAGAACATGCCTTTCTCTAAGAGTAATTCAAAATCAAAAGATCAATGTTTGTATGAACACCATATGACCAAAAGAGACCAAGCACATGTGTGGGTTCCAATTGATTCAATCTTTGCTTAATGAATTCTTTTGATCACAAACACATTTCTTGCTTAGTTTTCAAACTAAATGTCTATGTCTCAATTCCTTTTCGTTCCACAAGGTCCATTATGTGAAAATCAAGGTTTTAAGAGCATAGTTTGCTATTGTTGACTTTGAAATGAACAAATCGAGATGTAGGTCTCAGTGTTTAGATACTTAAAGGGATAAGAACCCCTAGGGACAAGTAGTAACATGTGGAATTTTCAAAGGTATTTGTTCCTCCCAAAGGGTTTGAAATTTTGATGATTCGTTGAATGTTGGTTTCGATGTTTTGGATACAAGAACTGTGTTTTCAAACTGACTCACAAGCAATATAACATCCTAGCTCAATTGGTATGTTTTTCTTGGTGGGCTTTCCTCATGCCCTTCGTAGTAGAAGACATGATTTTACATGCAACCAAGGAAAAAATATAAAGGAATGTCAAGAATAAAGTCTTAACCTCTATATTTTAACCAAGATCAGAAATGGCAAGTAACTTCTTGGAATCTAAGTTCCAATGCACCACTTTGAAAAACTCGTTGGATGGACTGGTTGGTTACTAAAAACAAGGGTTTTAGTTCAGACTTTTTTGTTTGTGGAGATTGACCCATATAGTGAGAGTCCCTTTTCAAATCCATCTCGTTGGAGCCAACCGCGTGATACTAGCGTTTACTCCAATACCCACATTTATATCCTAGATGGAAATACTCTTGGCTTTAGAGTGTTACCGGTTGAGTTGTTCCCTTGGGTGAGTACTTTTTCCCCAAGGAAGACCCTCTAAGATAGACAAAAGAAAGTAAACATATTCATAGTTCGATCAACCTTCATTTAGAAACAAAGGGAGGACACATGCAATAAGTTTACTCACACTCGCAAAGTGTTCTATTCAATTTTAAACCCAAAATGAAGTGTGGAGGCAATATTTTATGCAACTTAATGTCATCAAAAATACTTTTGATTCTCAAGATCACCGTGAAGCACAAGAGAAGTGTATATGCCTTTTTATATGAGATTATTTTGCAAAAAAGATTACAAAGCATAAAAGACACATGTTCGTTTTGACCTTTCAAAGCAATGATGAGTTCGTTTTAAGCACCAAAAATCAAATGTGAAGTTTTTTTGTTCAATTTTATCCCAAAAAAAAATGTCTAGTTAGTTTCTAATGTTCAATTTTAATCCAACTTCGAAAAAAAGATCAATGATCTAGTTGGCCTAAAACAGAAAACAAAGGCAGCCGCAAATACTCTATAGATTATTACAATAAGTATTTAAAAATGCTTTTTTTCATGTCTCAAATTCAATGTTCACTTCTGCGATTCAATTTTACTTGTGATTCTCACGTGAGAGAGACCACCATAGTTTCGTGATGCAAACCTATAATCAAAGTAAAAAATCTTAGCAATGAGATCTATATCAAGGAATCAATAAAGCATACATCACTTTTATAAAAAATTACACTTGTCATGTAAAATTTCCATGAAAAATTATGGTTAATCAGATTCTATGCAACCCCAAGTTGGCAAACCAAATAATTGGCCCTGCGTAAAAAAAGATTTAAAAGATCACTCCACCAAATTATAGTCTGACAATACTATTCTACCAAATCGTGTTATGTCTATTTTATTATCATAACATCATAGGGAGGTCTCCAATAGTCAGTGAAAATTCAAATTCACCCTATCAATTAGAAATTGGGCTTAAGTGCAATATTAATGAGAAAATATCGCCCCCACTCCAAGTTGAGATTTTGGGGAAGTCAGTCTGCAAAGAGTGATTACATGTTTTGTGTTTTCCAAGAAAAAGAGAACTCAAAGAAGATCTCAAGAAAGATTCGCTACCTCTAGATGCTATACACAGCCTGTAAAGAGTGATTAGACGAACATGGAGTTATTTCATAAATGCAAATAGCTGGATATCCAATTCATAAATATGTGTAAGTAGGATTTGTGCAATAAAAAATAACAGTGTGATTCATAAATGCGTGATCCTTAAAGTCCATGAAATTTTAACGGATTGTGTGGTACGATTTCTTTCAAAGTAGAGTCGATCATATATCTGATGCCTTTTTTGCATAGCACATATTGGAATCTAAAGGTATCTTTTCCCTTAGTCTCTACGCAGGAATCAATAACAAACTGTGAGAAGATGTGAAGGAGAACCATTATTGTTAAATAAATGTCATCAACTATCTCTGCTGCATCCCTTTGAAGTTTCTAGGAAATAGTGCACAAACTTGTAACAATAGGTGATGACTTTGTCTTAGATGAAACATCTCTTCATCTCTTTTCTCGTGCTACAATATTAAGACAACAAGTGATTTAATGTAAAATGTATTAATAGTGCAATGAATAGGATATTCAAAATTCCAGCCAAGCATTGGGATGTTATGCATAGGGTGATCAATGTGCTTGAAAGAATTAGGTGTTATAAATTGTCCAACAAGAATATGATCAAATCTATTGGATGCACTCTACAAAAAAAATCAAAATCTATTCCAATGATATTCACTTTGAGATGGCCTTGTATGGTTCAATAAAGTAGAGATAGCATGTATTACAAGAACATTATGCAAGCAAACACGAAGATGACTTTATGAGAAATCAATAATAGTAGGCAGGTGGAAACATCTTTCTGAAAAAATGTTTTGTTTTGGCTGATGATGCATGGAGAAGAAGCACATATACATTCAACAAAAAATAATGCATGATTTAGTGAAGATCTGAATATGCCCAAAGCTTGAAGTGTATCTTGAGCAGAAACAAATTTATGGCGCGCCTCCACCAATGACTTTATTTTGCACAACAAAAAAGAAACCAGATTGTACATATACAAGTGATTTGAGATATCATTGTGGGGACAGGTGCCGCAGCCTTTCAGTGACTTGCTTCCTACGCACCTAGGTATTCAGGCAGTCATTTTATTAGCATTGATAATACTTGACTTAATGGAATGGTAGGTGTATGATCGTACTCCATAGCCTTTGCTAGTGGATCACGATGTAGAAGGTACCATTCTTCATGTCCAACATGATCAAAATGATAATAATAATAATTCCACACAAAGATCATATCATTTTGTCAATGAAATTTTCTCAATCTTGATCAAACTACAAACGAATCATAAATCCACAAATTTTGAGAAAATTGGGCACATTTGTTTGTGGCGTCTATCTTACACAGTCTTTTAATTGTGATGTCCTGTCAATGTACATAATTAAATATGCTAACTAGCCGCAACCTTAGTCCAAATGCTAGTTGCTTCTACAGGCTTTAAATGCTTAGCTAGAAAGGTACAAATGGTCCGATGGATCAACCTGAATGCTAGTCTCCTCCCTAGACACCTAGACAAGGTAAATTGGTTGTTTGAAATAAATCCTCAAGACACCGATCCAACTTGAAGAACACTGGAGTTAAGAATATAAAAAAAATGTAGCCTGATTGAATGATGTACCTACTTTGTTTCCATTGATAGACTAATTTACCGAGCGACGCGCGGGTGAAGTAGAGTCTGCATGTCTCATTGAATTGTATCGCCCGTGGAAGGAACAATGATGGAGACGTCCTCCTTTATATGGAAATATCTACCTTCATTTAGTGTTGACACCCAAAGATGTTAAAAAAAATTCTAGATATAAACAAATATGAGAATATTTCTTAGATGTTTTCTAAAGATTTAAATTACAGACCAATAACCAATGCATGCCAAATCAAACATAAAAGATAGTAATAGAGACCAAGAGAAATTAAAGGCAGTTTGATAAAGAAATTAGTCAATCTCTGAAACATAGAGTTCACTTAAACTGCCATATTAGTAATATACCTATGAGATCTCCAAATTGGTGGTTTAGGCGCCATTATTGTCTTTGGATATACACTACGATTTTCCCACCACTTATTTCTGTCAAACTCATTTCTCCTCATATGCGAGTTTAGGGGGCCTCAATTAATGCTACTACCCAGTCAAAGACAATCTGCAAAGATGTTTCCTATATCTCGTGAGAATTTTTTTTTTCTTTTCTTATCATTTTAAAGATGCCCAGCCAGCCCGACCACACCCAAGCCCATTTTTTTGTTTTCTTGTGTGTGCCTTTGTCTTGTTAGAAGTCGATAAGAAAAAGTAAGTACAGAGAAGATTTGAAAAACTATTGAATATTAAATCAAAAACTATTTTCGATTCCTGAAATATATCGTATGAAATACCCTTGGGTTGATTTATTGAAAGCTTTTAAAAAAAGAGATTTACCAGAAAGATGCCCTCATCCAGTCACAAAAGAAGTTGATCAGATTTATGAAAGCATAGATTTGAGAAAAATCACATATGAGGCAAGGATGTTTAATGAAATGATACTGTGATTAGCTTTATCAAGTAAAAAGAGATTGATCATATCTAAATTTTAGATTTTCTTGTTTTAAGAAGACATCGACCAAAATATCAAACAAATTCCATGACTTCACAAAAAAGAGAAAAACAAAACCTACTCTTATATCCCATTAGACAGTCATCAATACAGTATGAGAATTTATTCTTTCTACGCAGAATGGAAAACACATACTATCAAGATGTATTTAAAAAAAACAAGCAAGCAAACTAAAGCACTTCATTCACACTCTAAGCTTCAAGCCCTCCTTCTAGCACCATAATGTGGATGTCAAATTCTAAATTTTCTCAAAACACACATTAGCATTGCCATTCAAAACAAAGCAAAATAAGAACATCCCTATGAAATAATGAAACATGTTAATCATGTAATGAAAGGAATCAAGGAAACTAAATAAAGAATATAAAAAACATGATCAAACTTTATCTCATAGTGGATTGGTGCTTCTATGGAAAGAAGCCCTTTCCCAATCCTTGCTAAACTCCATGATATGTTGATATGAAACTGCTTTGAAGATGATATGAGGTGGGGAAAATGTTCTCAATTGAAGAGAGTGATTTTGAATGAGATTGTGGAGGATTTGTTGAAGAATGAAACCTTCTATTTATAAAATGTCAAATGCTAAGTGGGGGACATGTAAGAGAGAATTTATTGCCATGTTGGAAGGGACAAGTCAACTTGCCTTCATATTCAAACTTGAAGAATATTCTCAAAAAGATGTTTGTTGAGGGAAAATGATGATTTTAATAAATAAATAAATTGATTTATTGGTGCAAGTGGGAAAAGCTAGAGGATGTGATGGGTGATTAGATTAGGTTAATCAGGATTAGATTAACTTAGATGATGTTTAGGGGTTTTGACCCATTTGACTTAGATTTAGGGATTTAAATTAAATCAAAGGGAGATGAAAGGTGATTTGAGATTTAATTAAATAAAGGTTTGATTTATTTAATCAAAGAGGGAATGATAGGATTAAATTTTAAAAATAAATTTAATTTATTCAATTTAAGTGAATGACCTTAGGAGATTGAATTAAATGAGCCTGATTTACCTGATGAATGGACGAGTGTGAATTTGATTTATGAATGTGATGCTATTTAAGCGCACAATGCTAATTTCACGTGTCTACATTTTCAAATAACTAAGAAAATCTTTAAATCACCTTACAACAAGCTTGATGCACCATTTTTATTTAAGCATAAAAATTCTAGCATTTTGGTTATTAGTCGATAAGCTATATTTAGTGTGGATGCACTTTGAACAAAACCTCTCATGCCTACAAACAACCAAACGTGAAACCATTTTATAGCTCATTATTTGCTGGTGGTAGGTTAAATATTTTTCTATGGTAAACAACTTGTTTGTGCGAAAAAATCGTTAATTAATTTGTGTAAGAGAGGGGGACCAACCATGTCAAGGCCCCAGGTCATGGAGAGCTGAGAGTAGAGGGCTGCCCTAAATTACCTCACTCTAAAAGATGCCTTGGGGAAAGGATCGAGAATGATTCTAAGTGCTACAAGGTACTTCTATCACTCTGCACACTCTAAACTTAGATTTGGGCTAAGTGAGCTATCTTTGGAGTCGATACTATGTCTCAAATAGCTCTCTGTCCGAGGACAGCAACACAGTTCTAGGATGATAACATGGTTCATTGGTGTCTCTTGGGTGCGTTGGCTTTTGTACTATCAGAAAATAGTGAGCACAATACAAACTACCTAAAAACTAATTGACAGCCTAGCTAGTTGGTTTTGATGAGGAAAAAAGAATGATAAAGTACAAGAAATAGAGACAAAGATGATATAGAAAGTAAATGAAAGTAGGGTGATGAAGATAATCTCACAAAAGTGCCTATTTTCCAGCTAGCTCCTTACGTATATTAACCTACACACAAGAAAGAAGAGTAAAATTGTTGGGGCTGTATAGGGGCCTACCTCAGCCAGTCCTCCATTTTGGTGTTTCCACCTCCACGGACAGCCAAAAAATAACATAGTAGAATATGTGATAAAGGAAAGAAAGGAGAGAAGTGAAATGTTACCACCTCCACCGAAAATATCACTAGCCAATGGAGGAGAATATGGGCTTGGCAAAGTCACCACAACCACAACTGTGATGAAGGGAGGTCTCACAAGACTCCAAGCCCATGCTTCTATGGCTTTCTTCACACTTGTAATTAGGAGTTGATAGAGTGTTGTTGCTACAATGGAGTGCTAAAATGGTGCTTGAGAGTGAAGTGAATGCTGGAGAATGTGAAAAAATGAATGGATTGAATGAAGAATGAACAAATTTTAAGGAGAATGAAGGAGAATCTACCATTTTTGGGGTCAGTTGGTTGAAGAGGGACATTACAAATCGACCCTAATCAGGTGTGTAATGTCTCTACCAACTTCAAATGTGAGAATCCATCAGGGATGACAGTACACCACATGAATGTGTACGCGTTGCACGTGCGTTCCCAAAAAATATTCTCACCGACACAAAAGAAAAATGCCAAGTGGATGGAAGGTAGTTGGGTGATGTGGAATTTCACCTTTGGATTTGATTTTCTAAGGTGAGGGTGTGCAAAAGGGGAATTTGTGAAATGGGTGAGAATTCGCTCCTATACATTTTTCCCCCACTTTAGCGAGAACTAGTAGTGATGAGTGCTTAAGTAAAGTAGATCGAAGAGTTAGTAGGGTTAGAAATTTATACTTGAACTATCAAGGAAGTGGATTGTGATATGGTGAGTTCGAAAGCACAGGGTAGGAAAAGGACTCCATAGGTACTCTCCTTGAGGAGCTTCAAACAAAAGACTCCATAGCCCCACATAACTATGAATTTGTACAAAATACACCAAAGGCCCTCAGACTAATGATGGAAAATTCTTGCAGGAAGAAAGTGTCTCACAGGCCTATAGATCTGCAAGGAGGCAACCCCCAAGATCTCTCACAAGAAGGAAGCCCTGAGATGTAAGCGCCTTATAGGCCTATAGAATTGCAAGGAGGCATCCCCCAAGATCTCTCATATGAAGAAAACCTAATGAAATAAGTGCCTTACAGGCCTATAGACCTGCGAGGAGGCATCCCCCAAGATCTCTCACATGAAGGAAACCCAATGAAGTAAGCGCTTTATAGGTCCACAGACCTGCAAGGGAGGAACCCCCAAGATCTATCACATGGATGAAGCCTAGAGGTGTAGGCACCTCATAGGCCTACAAAATTGTAAGGAGGCATCCTCCAAGAACTCTTACATGAGGGAAACCCAAAGAAGGGGACTCCATGTAGAGTTAAAAAATGGCTTTATAGGCACACCTGTAAAGTGAAATTTTTACCCGCAGATAAACATGTTTGAAAACAAATTGGCCACGTAGGAAATTAAGTGGAAAGTCACGCAGACTATCAAAAAGTTTGAAAGATTTCAAAAGGTCCTTTAGGAACCCAATGTGAAGAGAGGTCCACTCAAGGGATGCACTATTTGAAAGTGTAGTAGATACATTTTTTCTCAAATCGATTCATAACCAAGGAATCCTTTTGAAAGATGTTCACTTCATCAAGGAATTCGGAAGTCTTGAAGATACTTCCCCCTTGTGAGGGGAAGTTAAAGGTTACTCCCACCTCGAAGGAAAGTTCTCAAGTTCTTTCTTTGTGAACCCATGATGAAGGAAACACATTCCATTAGGTCCAAGTCGAGAATGCAATTTTTGAAAAAGCTTGCAAAGATTCTTGAGAAAAGAAAAGATTCGTTGGCAACGAATGCATTTTCTGAAAATTAAAGCATCATAGAAATGACATTGTCACACATGAAAGGGATAACTCAAGCAAAGAAGAGAGAAAAAACAAGAAAAGAGAGAAAGAGAAATAATCACAAACAAAGGACGTAGGGGTGATATGATATTTCAGGGTCAGAGCTGCTCATAAATATATATAAGTATAATAATAGTATATAAATGAACTTTCATGAACCCCCTATTATATTAGACCATGTGAAGAATGCACAAGGAAACAAAGTGAAAATAAAAAAAATTGGGTCATGGAAGGGAAGCCTAAATTCCCCCAATACTTTGCATCGTCCCCAATTTTCAAAAAATCAAACACAAACATGGAAGAATGATGATACACATAGAAGAAGGTTCAAGACAAAAAATCACACCTATATCCAAGCACCAACAAGGGTGACAAGGGTCATCCAAGAACACATAACGTAATCAAGGGGGAACACATCACAACGTGCACATACATCTAATCTAAAGATAAAGAAGAGGCCTCCCCCTAACATTCATCGACTAAGAGGTCATCTACTTCACAACCTAGATCATTATAAGGCAAAGGCAGATGAGCCTACAGTAGTGGAATATTAAGGGGAGGAGCTTCTGACCCTCCTGTAACAAGGGCTAAGGAATAATGCATTGCAAGGTCTTCTCCGCTAGGCTCTTATGGAGCTATGATCAACAATTTTGCAAAGATTGCTGATAAGGCCGAAACTTCATCTAGAGAGTTAAACATGCACTTTATTAGAGTGCCATGTCGTACCTCAATGGATGGAGAAGGTTGTGCCTAAGATTGACTGCTTGGATCACTGAGTGACTCAAGAGTGGTGAAAAGCTCAGGGGAAGCCATGACTTTCTTTGTTACTAGGCTGAAACAGGCTAGTGTAGGACCACCCTTCAGAGAAGGTGGGCTCCTCTTATGCTCTACATTGCTAGAAGGGCCATCCTCCACCTTCTTCTTTTTCAGGGGGTGTGAAATCCCCACAAATGAGGCAAGAGGTGCAAAGGAAGAGGAGGAGAAAGCCACATGAAAATACCACCAAAGTATTTGGAATATCCACAGGTTTAGGGAATGGTGGGATGTCTAGAAGGGACATCAACAAGGGTGGTTCAACCAAAGGAGCGAGAAACACCTGCACCTTTTTGGGGTCAACTGCATTCACACTGATAGTGGGAGATAGAAGTGAGATAAAACTAGATTGAACAGAAGCAGAGGGGAGGAGAGAGGAGGAAACAATAGGAGGCCTTGAAGCAAAGGCAATTGTCTCCTCTTCCTTCTTCTACAAAGTGACCTGCTCAACTGCTAGAGCCTTTCACTAATGCTTGTGTTCATGTGTAAGGTAGTTTTTGCGACTCTTCGAGTTAGAGGTCAGGAGTTGCGAAGGGATGGAAGGCTCCTACTCAACAATAGGGGTGTCCACTACAACCATTTTCAACAGAGGGATAGGCTCCTGAATGGGAGCAGGAGGAGTAGGTTGGAAACAATGGGGGAGTCAGCTATAGTGCCTTAGTAGTGGGACTCTTCTCATTTACTACTTTGGGAGAAGAAGTGGTGGGAGGCCATGGAGGCTGAGACATAGAGGATTCCCCGTGTGGACCCTTTCTTTTTCCATATTGAATGAGCCTAGGCTCTATGGGAAGAACGAGAAGCTTGAATGTGGGACGCTTGGGATTTCACCAAGTGGGCACCATAAGATTCTCTTGCAAATGCGGAGTAGAATCTAATGGTTCCACAACAGGGCAAGAGGAAGCATTAGGCTGGAAAATAGAAGAGGAAGAAGAGGGACCCTGAGAGGGCTTCTCTTCTTCTCTTCTATGAGCCTTGGCGGCATCACTGTCAGCTTTTAGGCAGGCCCTATGTGAAACAACAAAAGGTGATGGAGGGTACATCACTCTAGGTGTTAAGCGCCCTTTCTTGTACTTTTCATAACTTTGGTACAAGAAGTCCTTTATAGGTGAGAGAGGACCAATGGCTGCAAGCCAAAAGTGATCTAAAGATTAACTGCCACACACAACTAGTAGTCTATAACTAGTGCCATGGATCACATGCATGGAACCCTCATGAATGAATTTCAAAAATTTATGCACAATCGATGGAACTGCATTCATAGCTTCTAACCAGGGGATACCCAACTTCACTTTGAAGAGCTCAAACCCTGGGATTATTTCAAATAGCAAGATTTTGGATTTAGGTCTGACAAGGATTGACAAAATGATACTACCAAGGGGAGGTATGGAAAGTTTGTTATGTGTACAGATGGTGCTCACAGGTGCATTGTACCCATATTTATGCAAGAAGTTAATCAAAATGATCTCCTTAGTTATGATATTCACCTAAGACGTGGGGTCAACAAGAACACTTGCTCCAGTGTTTCAATTGATTCACACAGGGATATAAAGAGGAGATGGTTCTCTATTAAAGCCCATTGGTAGGTCCTATGAGGTGAAGGTTATACCTATACTACTGCTCGTAGGTTGCACATAGGGGATAGGCAGATGCATAAAAGAGTCCATCACACACATTAAATGATACTCTCACAAAACCCCCTAAAGGTTTGAAATAAGATAGTGACCCAATTAGGGTTTCGCTTTGCAATACTTATGGAACCTTCCAACTATGCCTACTAGGGGTTGCAAGCTGGGTTGTAAGGAAAAAAGAATCACAAGACTCACACCTACAACGTTCCTAGAACACGAGGAAAGGAGCCTTCAATATCGCCAAAGGGAACCAAAATGCTTCACGTTGGGCTCACCAAAAATGTAACAGAGGGTGACCAACCATGTCAAGGCCCCAGGTCATGAAGAGATGAAGCATAGGGTTGCCCTAACTTACCTCACTCTAAAAGATTCCTTGGGGTAAGGATCGAGAATGATGAACACTATAACACACTTCTATCACTCTACACACCCTAAACTTAGATTTGGGCTAGGCAAGATGGTTTTTGGAGTTGGTACTGTCTCAGACAACTCTCTGTTTGAGGAAGGTGGCGTGGTTCTAGGACAAAAAAACAACATACCGAAGTCTCTTGGGTGTGTTGACATCCATATAGTTAGAAAACATGGAACACAATACAAACTTCCTAAAAACTAAGTAACAAACTAGCTAGTTGGTTTTGACGAGAAAATCAAAATGAAAAAGTATGAGAAATAGAGATGAAGATGATAAAGCAAGTAAATGTTCAAGATAGGGTGATGAAGATAATCTCACAAAAGTGCCTATTTTCTAGCTAGCTCCACACGTACATTCACCTACACACAAACAAGAAGGGGAAAATTGTTAGGGCTGCATAGGGCCCTGCCTCAATCAGATCCCCATTTTGGTGTTTCCACCTTCACGGACAACCAAAAAGAAATGGAGTATAATATGCAATAAAGGAAAGAAAAGAGAGAAATACATACTAAAAGACAATACAATGCTACTCAACCAAATCAAAAAGGTGAGGAGTGAAATGTTACCACCTCCACCCAAAATCTCGACTCCAATCGGGTGTGTAACACCTCTACAAACATTGGACATGAGAATCTGTCAGGGACGAAAATGTGCCATGCAGACATCTACAGTTTGCATGTGCATCGGGCTGACAAATAATCTCTCACTGACACAAAGGATAGATGCCAAGTGGATGGAAGGCAGTTGGGTAATGTGGAATTTTTCCTTCGGATTTGATTTTCTAAGGTGAGGGTGTGCGAAAGGGGAATTTGAAAAGGGGTGCAAATTCGATCCTATATAATTTGTTTAAAAAAAATATATATTTGATGATGCATATGGATTGTGTGAATGGTCTAGAACTTTGGATGAATCTAGCAATCACTTGTAAACAATCGAAATGGTCAAAGATTATTTAATTAAAAATAATACATGATTTGATATTGAAATATTTGATTTCATTAGAAAGATTTGATTTCCTTAGCTATCCAACCCATCATTTGAGTGAATAGGTACAATCACAATTACTTCTGGTCTTTTCACTACTTCGTTGTGTGACATAGATTTTGGGACCCAAGAATGCTTGCTCTCCTCCTAAGATTTTTCACTTAGAAAGAGAGAGATTTAGGTCCCAAAATGCTTATGTAACACCAAATTAGGATTTGTGCAATGTGATATAATGTAAATGAACTTAAATAAATGCAATAGACTGATTAAAATGATCTAAAATGAATGCAAAAGTGCAATTTAAGCTATGTTTGAAAACACATTGTGATATGTAGAAAATGAAGAAAATGGAAGAAATATGTAGAAAAAAAAGAGAAAGATGAAATCAGAGAGCACTTGGATGAAATATGAGTTGTCTAGAATGTTGATGAATTTTATTGGTTTTTCAAAGTGGGACTCATTCACCCAAGGTGGTGAATCAATCCTCCTACTAATGAAAAAGTGTCAGGAATTGATTTCTGACAGTTGAGATCCGAGATCTGACAAAATACAAATTTTCAAGTCTCAGGTGGGACTCATTTGCCAAGGGTGGTGAATCAGTCCACTCATAGATTTCAAGAAAATAAAATAGAAACTATGCAACACCAGATTTGGGAATGTTTGAATGTTGGGTTGTTGGAGTCAGTTCTGCAAGAAACATACGAAAAACACTCAATAAGCTTGAAATAGTGATATCTTGACTTGAAGAGTCTAGTTGACTTGATTTCCACTTTTCAACACCTTTAAACCTATCAAACCTGCAAAACAAAGGCTGCAAAGAAACATGCAAAGGGGGAAAATGTTGGAGGGTTAGAAAATAGGGGTTTGCCTTGGTCAAACCCCACTTTGGTAATCAAACCTAATAGAAATAAATGAAATGCAAAGGAAATGATAAATGAAAAACATGCAAATGCTATTAACTCACCAAATCCTTGATCTTGTAATTCTGAAGTAATGTCAATGACTACTTCAAAGTGCTTCAATAATTTCTTCAATTGATGATGTAGGATGCTTGAATGATTGAATGTATATGTGAATAAGTGAATTTGATGAATTGTTTTTTAGAAGATGTAAAATGAGGTGAAAAACACTTATTTATACAATTCTTGTGCCTTACTATCCGTTCATACCTCATCACAGGCCAACATCAAGTGATTTTTAATAAAATCCTGAAAGGAAATTTGAAATATTTTGAATTTGGGGCCAAGGGGGACTCATTCTCCACCCACGGTGAATGGGTCCCACCTAGGACCTAAAACCAAGTATCGGAAATAATGTTATGTTTAATGTTGTTTGTTGGGATAATATGCAAAAATACACTTAATTAAGCATATGAGGGTATAAAGAGACAAAATAAAGCATGAGAAAGGTGTAAATAAGGAGATTGTGCCTAGAAAATCATAAAGGATTGTTACAAGACTTTACAAAACTTCAATATAGGACTTGATGTGTAAAAAGGTGATTTTTAGGTGAATTGTATTAAATAGAGTCTAGAAGAACGTAGAAATGTCTTACAACACTTCACAACACCTTCACAAGATGTCGTTCTTTGAGTTTTAGTACCTAAATAAGCATGTTCAAGCCATGATACAACATAGAATTAGAGCAACACAGATCCAACACCATGAAACAAGACCTAAAAGGCCATGAAAATGACAAGGGGCCATTTTCTATGACACATGTTGCTACTGTATATGCACTATTTAGTTAGCAAGTAATATTTGCTGAGCATGGTTTGTTTATTTGTTCATTTGTTTAGCTATTCATTTTGTGCTTCCTCAATCAGTGAGTGTTGCTTTAACAATAGGATTCAATCCTTCATTTGATTCTATTGTTGTTTACCTGTCTAATGATATTCTATCTCTATGTATGTGTCTAATTTGTTAATGGTAGCATGTTTTTTTGGTTATTTGTATACATGAGTATCATGTTTATTGGGATCTCATGAGTTCAAGTTCTCACATTTTCACATCTAAGGTTCTTGATGTGAAGTAGATGTTTTAGTTGACTATCTTTTAGACAACCCAGATGTATCTTTAGTCAAATGCAGGAAACACCCATTAGGTTGCCTGCTAAGGGATATGCCAAATATCCATTCAAAGGTTTGGTATGTTTCCTCCACTATTTTTGAGTATATCATAGCTAATTTCTAGATCCTTAATATTTCATCATGAGTATTAAGTAATTATAGTTTAGATAATGAAATATTGATATAGATTTATGCATACTGTTGCTTTGATACACCAATTTTGCTGCTATGATACACCAATCATCTGGAAAGAATATGAATATTGGGTAATGGGACTTTAAAAATATGCATTGATAGTTTGGAAATGTCACGTAGATTTGGTGTAAATTTTTCCTATAATAATTTTAACAATGATCTGTAAATGATATTTTAATTATTGAGAACTGGTTGTTTAGATTTATAAATTTCATTCAAATAATGATAATGATGCTTTTACATTAGTCGTATAAAAAGTACATATGGATGTTGAGTGATGAGTATTTAGATAAGAGTATTAATATCTTTAGATAAGCCAATTCAGATTTATTTTTGATGCAAATGTCTACTTTGATGCTCACAACAATGATGTAAACATAGTATAGGAATATTGAGTGCTTAAAGGAAGCAACACATTATTACAATCTGAATGTGACATTGCTTTTGTTTTCTTAACCTGAAACATATGTAAATGGGAAAAGAGAAGGTAGCATAGTCAAAAAATCATTCAAAATGTGAGAATACCTAGCCAAAGGGCTAGAAGATGCTCTAGCTTTAAACATTCTAAATGAATTGAATTAGCCAAAATAATTCTCAATTTTCATAAGACCAAAATGCTACAATCTGAAATCTATAAAGGTCGAAATGAGGATGCCATTTCCCAAATAATGAAAGACACGACTTTGGAAAGGAACACAATGAATCCTTGAGCTGCTTCTTAATTTGTTATATTATGTTTCCAATTTGAAAACAAAAGAATAGAAATAGTCTAAAAAAATTAATAAATATATTTTACGTGATGAATTGTGTAAGGAAAGACCATATGGATGGAATGATGTTTATGTGTTTAGTAAGGCAATGGGAGAAATGTTTTTGGATCATAACAGAGGAGAAACCCCCTTGGCTATTGTTAGACTTAGTGTGGTAAGAACAATCTTAAAATTCATGTATGCATCAAGTATTTACTAGCCAAAGACTAGTTTTTGGTACCTGTCAAAGTGTCTTTGAAGACAATTTGTAAGAACAAATTAAACTTGTTTGTGCCATATATCAACTTAAGCTCATTATAAGATTGTTCAAAAGTATTTATTTTAAAATAAAAATTTATTTATTTTATTTAAAATTTTATATATTAAATTATCCAACTTCAAATACACTTGGAAATCTTTCTTGGATTCTTTGTTTGTTTTCTCTCCTAGTAGTCTGGGATCCCCACTTTTTTTTTTGGTTTGAAGGCCTTGAAGGCATTTATGCTATTTAGACCAGTTCATCACAATCTTTCCTTTGTTGGTTGATTCTTTCTTCTTCAATGTAAAATTTGCATAGGTAAATGACCTCTATAACAATAGAACATAAATATCCTAAAGGACCTCTCCTTTGCAAGCTACTACTTATAAAGTTATCATTTTTCAATCATACTTTTTTAGGTTTAAAGATAGTTTTATGATGTTAGAGGTCAAATTTTCAATTTTTAATGTTGAAAACATTAAAAATTCTTAAATTTGATTGTGTAATCATTTTTAATGATGAAAATATGTTTACACAATCAAATTTGTGGCAATGAAAAAAAGTATCCCTTTACTTTTCCTTGCTTTTTTGGGCCCTCCTTGTTAAATTAAGCATAATGTTGCCTTGATTTAGTGTTGTAATGTGTTGAACACATTCACATTAGGTCTTGGGCCTTTGTGAGCTAAATGAACTTAGTTGTACCTTATTTAAGGTGTTGTAAAGTGTTGTACCACACTTTCACACTTTTCTAGGGTTTTCATAAATAACTTGGCCTTTTTATGCCTTATTTAGTCTTATTTTGCATCCACAAGCCTTAATTAATGCATCTTTTTGAGGATAATCTTGACATAAACCAACATCCAATAATAATTCAGGTGTTTTTAGGTTGTGTGGCCTATATTTAGTGATCTAGGACTCATACACCACCTTGGGCGTATGAGTCCCACCTAGTTTTTTGGGCCCTAATATGGATTTTGCATCATTCTAAGTATTTTTGAAAATGTATCCCATAGTTAAGCCTAATGAGACTCATATGACATTTCTAGCATATAAGTCTTGTGTGGCCCAAAATTAAATTAAATTCAAAATTTTGGTAGGATTTGATTCTCCTAGATCTGATGTCGGCTTGTAGTAATGTAATTTTGGGAAATTTGGCATAAACAAGTATAAATACAAGGGCATTTCACCCATTTTCACTTAATGAGCAATAAAGTGACCTAACAAGTTGAATGAGCATCCTTATAGAAAATTTGAGTTCACAAGAGCATTCAAGTGTTTACAGGAGCATTCAAAAGTATTCAAGATCCGATTATCAAGTGTTTTGGGGCATTACTCAAGTATCAACCATCATGTCAAAGTCATCATGCATCATGCTTGTTTTTGAGCTAACAACTATGATAAAGGGTTTTATGATTCAAGCAAGAATTCAATTCAATATCTATCCCATTCAAGCAAGAATCAAGATCTACATCCATTAGAGGCACTTCATACATGTTTGCAACACTTTATTGCTAGGGTTTGGTGAGTTGTAACATTGCATGTTGTTCATTCATCATTCCTTTATTTCATTTCATTTCATTTCATTACAAGGTTTGATTACCAAAATGGGGTTTGACTAAGGAAAACCCCTTTCTACCAACAAAACAACATTTCTCCCTCTCTTCAGTGTGTGATTTGATTGAAGACACAATGAAGAGAAATTTTGGAGAAAGTTGTCAAGTGTTCAAATTTTTTAAAGTTGTTATCTTGCATTGGAGATCATTGGAAGACATTGTTGATGGTGTTTTCTGCATAGCAACAACTCAGAGAGAAAATGATACTCTATCTCTCTTGAAAGATAATCTTCAACAATAAATTGCTGAAAATCACCCCAAGGTCTCTCGGGTGTCAGGTCATGACAATGCATAAACAACTCAGATAATATGTGAAAATGCTGGTAATCACAAGGGGCCTTACAAATAAACAATGCTGGAAGTGAATTTTCATCAGATGCAATGATATGGTGATGCTTTTAATCCTAAAACTGACCCAGATTTAAAATAAACAGCAAAAGAGATAAGAGTTTAGAGAGATTTTATTTATTCTAACTCCTAAGATCAATCATAGTAATGATGAAAGCTACAAATGGATAGATCCCCCATAAAATTGATCTCTGCTTGATCAAAGACAAACCTACAACTACACAGAAATGGTGCGATCTTCTGGGGAAATCTGAAGATTTTCAGACTTTGAACATTCATTCACATACCCAACTACTAGCGCAATGTAAAAAAGCATTCACAGTTGAACTTAGCACAAAAGTGAGGCCTAGACTAACTTTACACAACAATCTACAATCAGCAAATTGCTAAAAGTATGGACCAGAAATCGATCAACATCATTAACATTTCACCATCATTGTAAAAGAGCTAAAATCTAACATCTAACATCTAATATCTGAGAATCAAGAACAAGAAACCATAAAAACTGTTGAAAATAAATACAAAGTTTGCCAAATCGACAATCCAATTGCATTAATTCTCTAGCATTACATAACAATTTCAAGTCTCTCATCTCCTACAACTAATTCTAAAAACTACTTGCCAATTCTGGCCTAGTCAAACTCATGAAACCTCCCTTACAAATGAGGCACAAATGCCATTTATAGAGAACCCCCCAAATATGTCGGCCTAATTAGATTTTACAATAATAACTGACCTTAAAACAGGTCGGCCTAATTAGATTTTACAATAATAACGGGCCCCAAAATAGGTTGGCCAAGAGAATTTCAAAATAGGACAAGATTTGCATTAAATGCATGAATATTATCCATGTCGGCCTATGATCTCTAGCAAGATCAGATTCACGTGTCCTCCAGAAAGTCCTCCAGCTATAGACAGTTTTGGCAGAGATTCTTAGGCAGGTCCCACTTTTTAATTTATTTAATCCTGAAAAATAAATATCATCATTAATAGCCCACATGTCCAAATTAAATTTGAATAAAATCTTGACCTTTTCCAAAAAACTTACATTTTTACAAGGAAACTTTCCATTTTTAGAATTTTTTCCATTTTTGGAAATTTTATTTTCAAAATCTTTTCAAGAAATTTTCATTTTAGGGAACATTTTTAAAAAATCCATTTTTGGAAAAATAAATAAATAAATAATTATTTTTTGAAAAATTTCCATTCTAGGAAATTTCTTTGGGCAAATCAGACCAAGGGGAAAATCCAAAAAAATCTGGGCCAGGCGGACTCCAGACCAGAATCCGAGAAAATCCAGCAGGACAGGATTCTGGAAAAATCCAGCTTGACAGGACTCCGGGAAATTTCAACTGGATAGGATTCCGGGAAATTCCAGCCAGATAGAAAAATCCTGGATTTTGCTGAGAACTTAGTTTTTTTGAGGCACAACTCGGGGGAAGGACTTAGACAAGCAAGATGAACATCTAAGGACCTCCAAAGGAAATGAAATCAATAAAATTAAGGGGCCAAAAGACACCAAAAGCCAAAGCAAAAAGAGGGCCCCCACTTTCAGTGGGGCATGTGTCCAAAACTGCACAATAGACATCTATAGGTTACAAATCAAAGATTCATACTTGAAAGTCAAGTGGAAAGGACAGAGCAAACATTGAAGAGAAAAATTAGACTTTGAATTTCAAAAAAAATCTAACTGGATTGATATGCCACTTCTGGCATATGAGTCCTAGTATAGGGAAATTTGTAGATTTTAGGAGTTCTAGACATATCTCTACCATATTTTTTGTCTTTCCTAGAAACCCTAATGTGGGACTAAATTGCCTACCCTAGTGTATGAATCCTAGTTAGCATTAAATCCAGTGTTTTTAGCATTTCAAGCCTTCATCTAGGCCTGTTCAGGTTTCCAGGTGCACACTTCTAATTTCTCACCTTTCTATTATAATTTACATGCTTTTCTAGGTCATTTAGTGAAGTCTTGCATTGCATTAGGTTTTAACATTAGATCTTACATTTCATTAGTCTTTCTAAGCCCTAGCTTGGTGTTGAACCCCTTTTAGTTTCTAATAAGACCCTAGGACAACCCTATTGCAAGATCTCTTTCTCCTTTAAATATCTTAAATTGAGATCTCTAGGGTTTTCCTTGAATGAGAGTGAGGAAGATTTTTATTCTATCTCCCAAACATAGAAGCAAACAATTTTCTATCTTTCAAAATCTAAGAGCTTTAAAAAAATTCAATTTTATAATGTTTTTAATAGTTTTGTAGACTAAACATCATACAATAATTCAATTGATTGATATTTTAGATCACAATCAATGATCCATTATCAAAAAGAGAATAGTGATTCTAATGATGAATCATTTAGTGTGATATGAAACATCATTTCAAAAACATACATTATTGATTCGAGAACAATCTTTTAAAATTTAATTATTTAAAAATTTTAAATTTTAAATAACTTAGGTTTCCTTCTCCTCAGTATGCAAAACATGCCAAAGGTGTTCTCTAGATGTTTTTATATTTTGAGCTTCAGTTCTTAAAGAAAAATAAAAAAATATACCTCCTAAGCATGTTAAATTACATATACTTTTCTACCGGTGTAACCCTTGCACCCCTTCTGGTGCAAGTGCTAGTTTAAGTTAAATGGAATAACTCATAGCTTTTTCTACAAAACACACCCACACCCACACACTCATACACACACATACACATATACAAGGATCTTATTGTTAAATTTTAATTAAATAACATCAATTATATATATTTTTAAAAATAATAGAAAATTGTGTCATAATGATTAAATATTTTTTTCAATAAATCTAAGCAATTTTCATAAATAAATCAACTAGTCTAAACCAAGAAAATGAAATATTATTAACAATGCAAAAAATATCCAAAAATATTAACTAAAAAAATGAATATATTTCACTACTAAATCTCTAGCAAGTCTTTCAGGATATGAATTTAGAATCTAGTGCTGTAAACCCCAACCAAGATCTAAACCATTAATAGTGCAATGTTTTTTTAATTATATATAAGTTAGGAAATAAAATTTAGGGTTTTAAGAAATGAACAATCAATATCATCCCTAGGATGAGATTTAAATTTGACCATTAGATGTATGACATATGAGGAGAAAACCAATGTCCATAAGATAGAAACAAAACATTTCTTCCTTCATTTCTTCACATTCATTCTTTTCAAGTAGGTTGTGGATTTGATAGAAGAGAAAGAGGAAAACATAGCCCTCTTCAACTATAGAATAAACTTACAATTTTGTATTTCTTGTTTTGTTATATACTTTTAGGAATATTGTTTTGATTATATTTACATATGTGAATATATATTGATAAATAGATTGATGTATGTTATACTCAGTTGTAGATATGATTTCCATGAATCACATACATATTTTATTTCTCAACAATTAATATGGTTGCTCTCTCTCCCTCTCTCTCTCTCTCTCTCTATATATATATATATATATA
This sequence comes from Sequoia sempervirens, assembly GCA_007258455.2. Taxonomy (NCBI): domain Eukaryota; kingdom Viridiplantae; phylum Streptophyta; class Pinopsida; order Cupressales; family Cupressaceae; genus Sequoia; species Sequoia sempervirens. Next base: position 198,541,155 of record VDFB02373365.1, read on the forward strand.
TATATATATATATATATATATGAAAATGTATACCTATGATTGGTTCTATCAGATTTTTTTCTTAAGTTTTATGATTGATCTTAAAATAGTGCTCCTAACATATTTGGTACGGATAAACATTAATTAATATCAACGTTACACACACACACACATATATATAAGAAGATGTATACCTATGATTGGTTCTATCGGATTTTTTTTCTTAAGTTTTATGATTGATCTTAAAACAGTGCTCCTAACATATTTGGTATGGATAAAAATTAATTAATATCAACATGTGTAATGTTAAAATGTGTTATAATGACTAGCAAGTGTTACATGAATCAATATGGTCATTTGTAAGCATAACAGGTAAAAGTGTTATTGACATTACGTACTTGTGGTTATAAATGCACAATGTGCAAAATGTGTGAGTAGGCTATGTAGCAATTATTAATATGTTTCATCATCTACAAGATTGATTTGGTTTCAAAAAAAGATTTGTAGAATATATGATTTGTGTTTTGTAAGTTTCCACATGTTTTATAAGAGGGATCAATTGTGAAAAATCACTTTCATTTGCACTTGCACCTCTAGAAAATTTTGTCACTTAGAGTGATATTTGAATTTAGACATAACAATTATGAGGAGAATCAATGTGTTTGTGAGAAGAGTTCACATCTAAGACAAGATTGAGAATGTTAGGAAAAATATCTTAACCTTGCACCCCAAAAATTGAGTCTTAGATGTTAGGACTCCATTTTTTGGGGTATAGAGGTAATTTTTTATCTTTCTTTTAGATAGATTGTCATCAATTTCTTGATGATGTGAACGTAGATCCTTTAATTTGAAGAAAATATAATTAATTTTTTTTAGATAAAAAAATATTACTCTATTTACAACTCAATTTTTAATTAAAATTAAATTATACTTATATTAAAAAAATCTTACTTAATTAACCTAAATTAACCATAAAGTTAAGTTATACTTTCTTTAGACAAGAGATCGAACTAATTTGAAACCAATAAAAGCAAATTGCACACGAACTAAAATGAAATAGTAATTAACTAGATGCTCAATTTAAAAATAAAGAAATTGAACTAAAATGAAGTAATCATTAACTAAGTGATAAATTTATAAATAATGAGAATGAACTAAAATGAAGTAGTCATTAACTAGGTGATCGATTTTGAAAATAAAGAAAATGAGATACAAATCTAATATGTAATAGAATAAGATACAAATGTGATAACATTGCCAGTGACACTGTCAAAGCAATTTCACCGCATAATTTATTTGTAAAGGCAAATATATGCTGGACATAAACAATTCCAGAGGAACTTAAACAATTGTAGCAACTTTAAATTAGCATCAAAGTGAGTGATTTAAAGGCAAAGGAAGTTTAAGAAATTCTGTGAATGTCATTTGCTCTTTCATGATTAATAATTTATTCTTAAATTGTGTTTAAACCTTGATGGCTTCTATAATCTTCATTTTTGAAAATAGTCCAGGCAGCCCCACGATCTTTACTACACTGAATCCTGACTTCTGAAGCAGCCTTTTCCATTCCTGCTCGCTCCTCTCTTTTCCTCCATTTGCAAGAGCGATCATAACCAGATCCGCAACCATTTCAATAGATTTATTTGGCCTTGAGGCTTCTACCGTCATGTTTTCTGCCACTATGAGTCTTCCATTTTCAGGCAAATCCTTGTGGCAATTTCCAAGTATCTGTAGGCAACTCTCCTCGTCCCAGTCTATTAATACATTCTGCATCATCCACAAAGAATGCGATAATATCTAAAATGCTAAAATAATGGACGCAAACCTCTTTCAGGAAGTTACAACTAAATAGGATGGTGGTCAAGAGATTTACCATAGATTTTTACCTTAAAAAATATGGCGTCTGCAAGGGGTACGCTATCAAACATACTGCCACCCACGTTCTCGATGCCTGCATAAATATTGTCAGGAAAAGTTTTGGGAAAAAGGGATTTGTTGATTAGAAAGCTTCTGGAAAAAAAATACTGTAGATAATACTTATATCCCCAGTTTTTGGGAAGTAGAAAAGAAATAAACAGTGGATTTACCTGGAATTGATGGGGCAGTCTGAACAACGTGAGGAAGATCAAAGTTAATTCCATGGATGTGGGGATAAGCCTTCACAATGTGCGCCAAGGCCGTTCCTTTTCCTCCTCCCACGTCAACCAAGGTTTTCACTTCCTTAAAACCATTGTAGCAGCTCACAATTTGCTCCATACCCAGAAATGTGAGAGTCGACATGGAATCATTTACAACATTGTTAACAAGTGGGTCATCCTTCCCGTATGCCCATAAGTCCTTTCCATGAGCCTTCTCGAATGCATGGCAGTCTTGAAGCACGCATTCATGAAGATGGTGCCACGGAGCCATTAACACCGGGTGTGTTTGCATTAAGAGGAGTGGCACAAGGCTCTCTGGATTGTTCTCCCTAACATAAAACCTCTTTGTAGAATCAGTGAGCCCATATCGAATATCAGATGGGTTGTTACTCGTCTGCGTTTGGACAAAAATACCCTGGATAGAGAGATATGTGAGAATGCGAGAAAGGTAATGCAGATTGGGAGTTTCAGTGGGGAGTTTTGCGGCGATCTCATCAAGAGAAAGGGATGCATCGGCTCCTGCACTAGCGATAATATCCGGAATATTGAGAAGTATGGCGGATTTTAGAGCAAGGGTGGGAACAAACGAGAAAATGGTCTCTAAGGCTTGCTGCAACTCAACTGAACCCATTGCAATTGTATATACTTAAGAGTGTTCACAAAGCATATTTGAGTTACTTGATTGTTGTGGAAGTTCAGGTGATTATATAGACAATTTTGGTGTACCAAGTATGATGTTTAAAATTAAATCAACAAATTCTTTTGTTCAAGCGAGCAGGAGGCGTGCTGGTTGTTTACGGGATGTCTTACGGTGAAAGATTTTATCCTATTTGTTTATTTAGTTTTTTTAATTGAAATGATGCAGAAAAAATACAATTAAGAATTTGTTTATTTAGTTGGGAGCCGTTGAGAAAGTGTCAAAATCTCTATTAAAAATGAGAAAAAAGAATAGGACAAAAAAAATACAACCAAATACATTCCGGCGAATTCGGTGACCATCCACTAACTACTACAGTGCTTCTGGAAGATTCATGATTTAGTGTCAATTCTACAACAATAATTATTCCACTTAAGCATGCTCAGCTTTAACTTTCTGATATTCAGAATGCTCTTGATGTATTTCAAACGATTTGGAAAGAATGTAGACCGTTCCTACACATTTGGCCCCACTTTTATTATTCTTTAATGTCGATAAAAGGAAGCAATCAAATCAACGGGTGCAGTTGAGCCCAAGCCGAAGGTCTAATTTCAAGTTATTTATTGACTAGCCTACTTTCTTTCTTAATCCATATCTATCTTTTATAACTCGGAAGCTTCTAAGGAATCATTTATGTGCACGATAAAACTTTCTATTTTCTACTCTTATGACGTCGTCCATTAATTCGAGTTGGAAGAGTCCGATTACCTGAGCGGCTGATTATAGTTTTTAATGAGTGTAGATTTTAGTTGGTATAATTTTTCTAGAGTGTTTTTTCTATCGTTTACAAAGAATAGTATGAGTGTTTTTCGATTCAAGTGTGTGTTTTTCAATCAATGTTTCAGATCACATTTAATGATCTATTATCAGTCTTATAATTTGAAATTTTGATTGAGAAACAAACAGTGGTATGTAAAAGTACTTGTACAATTGGATTTTATATTCAAAAGTGACATGTTATGTTAGAAAACAGAGAATACAACCAATCGTCATTGATTGCTTATGCTCCATTATTCACAATGTTGACATACTCGAAGGCCCCATCCAGCAAGAGATAAAATTTTGCATCTCCTTTTTTATCTTTATTTTTGTTTCGGTCTTGTATTATATTGAAGGTGTTCTTTCTAGAAGAAGTGAGTTAATTTGAAACACCAAGGATTGATATCATCTAAATACAATGCAAAACAATTGAAACGATCTCAACCATCAAATTTTCATTTTTCATACTCATCATGTTTTCTCATTCACCAATAAATAGTATAATTATTTAAAAGTTGGATCTTGTAAAACATTTAAAATAAACCAACATACCTCTATTGTGTTGATGAAACCATCATTGCTAAGAACATATATTAAAGAGATGAATAGAGGATGTATTCAATCCACTCTTCATCAATGACTTTTTCAAGTAAATGGTTCGTCTATATTGAAATTATCTTGTGTCCTCCTTAGTTTAATGTACTTTCTATGACCTACCATTGTCTATCTTGAGATAATCACAATTATTTTATATGAAATAGATAAACTAATTTTTTATTTTTTTTTATAAAATAGATAAGCTCAAAATTTGAAAGTAGAAAGTATTTTAAGATGTCTAGTTTTAGTGAGAGGAATGGGTGGCTCACACTCATAGAGAAAGGTCAAACTCAATGATGCTTGCAAGAATTGTTTATGGCACTTGTAGTCAATGTAGTTGTAACTAATAAATAATTAAGTATAATAATACATAATATAAAATCAATTTTCTAAAAAAAAATTAATGTTAAGTTATGTTGCATTGTATATATGAAATATATATATATATATATATGATAGAGATGGGTCCTTTATTAATGGAATAAAATATTCACAGTTTTAAGTATGTTGAATTTCCGTTCATTGGTATAAATCAATATATATTTATTGGAAGAAATAGAATCTATCAAGATATAGATGAAATACATGTACTAGAAATTGTCTATAACAAAGCAACTCTTAGTCAAGTGGTGGCCATGGAATTAGATTCAAATTTTTCTTTTAAAGAGAAGGTTCGTCTTTACTACAAGTTTTACATTTTATTTTTGTTTGTTGTGTTGTTATTAAAATCCATCTTGGTGTGCAAAGGGTATGTTGAAGAAGTGCGGAAGGCCAATGAGAAAATTTAACATAGTCTTTCACGAGAGATATGAGTTTAAAAATCCATAATAAATGCAAGTATTCTATAATAAAATTTTAATTAGATAAAATCTATAATTCTAATTAAAAATAATTTGACTAATATTTCTAGATGAAATGTACTTCTACAAACCCTAAAAATGTGTTTTTGATCCAGAAATTGCAACATCAATTGATCATGGACTATGGAAACCTCATGCTATTAATGATGCAAAAAAATTACACAATTATAATCCAAAAATTACAGCATTAATTGATCATGGGCTGAGGAAACCTCATGCTATTAATTCTTGGTAGTGTTTGGGTATGGAATCAAAATTGGAACTTGGAACCATGTTCCAGGTGCAAACTTAATTTTAAGCTCTGCTTTGTCAAAATAAATATCTCATCTTAATCACGGGGTCCGAGAACCAGGAAGGAATTGAGATATTGAACCTAAAGGTTTCAAGTCCTCATTTAAGTTTATGTTCCACAATATAAATAGTTATATTTATAAATGTGGTAGGTCATTGGACTTTGAACTTAAGAACCTTTAGATTCCAATTCCTCATTGAGATCTAAATCCCATAGTTGAAGAATTCCATGATACATGGAAAGTCGCAAAAGTTAGAATGGAATTTTGACTTTGGGAAAAAGATCCAAGTTTATGTGGAAAGATGTGATCCACATATTACGGATTTTTGAGGTCTTGGGATTATGTGTCATTACAAACTCAAAACCATAATATGTTGTAAGGCATGGAGGGTAGGTGAAACTTTGGATAAGTACTCCATAATAAACCTTTAATTGGATACAAATCCATCATTTCGATGAGAAATTATTGGATTGAAATAGATAAGAATAATAGTTTAAAGTGGAATATATTTTAAGATATCTAATTTTAGTGAGGTGTGACTAGTTGACACTTATAGAGAAGGGCTAAAATCACTGATTCCGACAAGCATATTGATGACTCAGTCCTACAATTTCTAGATGTTGGCAGTCGGCTTGGTTAAACACAACATTCGATGAAACATATCAAGAATTGGCAAGCTTGTTTAATTCCCTGACAATCTGCTTTTCAAGGTGACAAGAATCTGCAACAAATCCAAAGACTAACTAATGCAGTGCCTGCAGATGGATGGTTCAACTAGTAACCAAGGCGATTCATGACCAAGACAAAAGGAACGATAAACCAATCCATTGTTCATTCATTACAACAAAAAATAGCGTTCACTACAGGCTGAAAATCAAACAATGTGCCCAATACAAAATCAGGGTGATGGTAAACAAGGCGATGGTTAAACACAACATTCTCTCATCTTGCAAGTTAACATTCATTCTTTAAGCGCATATTTGAATACAAATTTCTCAAACGCCCTTGACAGGAGACAAATCTAGAATGTATTAAAATCTATTTAGAACTGAATACAAAACAAATGATTCTCAAAGGAATCAATTAACTATTTGCTAATTCTGATTACACCCAGTCCAAAACCGATCTCTCTCTCATTCTCACGATGAGGAACATCAAACAATGTGTTTCAAAATTCTTCCCAAAACTTGCCTCCTCTTTTTCTCATAACGATCTTTCCCCTCCATCATTTCTTGCCCTTTACATTTTTTAAGAACAGTTCGCCCCCTTTTGCTCTACATAATCAGTTTTTTCCATTAACCGCACATCTCTTCCTTTTCACGCGGGCATGCAAGCCAAAATTTAGCACCACAAGCGGTATATAAAAGAATCAAAACCAAAATTCTGAAAACCTCCTGCGTCAGGCTCCCTAGGAGACTAAAGAAACATGTGCTCCTGCACATGAAGTTATCAACAGAAATTCATCTCTGTTTGTTTTTCTTTTGTGTCTTCCAACATCGCTCTGAAATAACGGGCATGTGTTCAACTTGATTTCGTTTGTTTTTCTTTTTCTATTGGTATCTTCTCCTTCTTATATATTTTTCATCTACAAGTCTCCAAATTTCCATCTCACGTTCATATATATCACTGTCACTATTTGGTTCCATACCCTTTACATTTTCTTGTTTAAAAATATACTCTTTAACAATTTCATTCAAAGATTCAAAAGCATCACTATTTAAAGCATCCAAATCAACTTGCTTACTGTCACTAGTCCTCTTTTCCAACCATTCTTCTTCAATAGCCAATAGCTCTTCTTTTTCATCAGCTGCCAACCCCATCTTTATATCCTTCATTGTCCCATTTGTCTTCCTATCATCATTAGCAAGTTTTTCCATCCACTCTTGTTCTATTACTAAAAATTGTGCCCACAAATCTTCTACACTCACTGCACCTTCTTTTTCGTTCACCTCTCTTGGGTAATGGTGCTCACTTAATAACTCTTTGCTATGCCAACCTTTTTCATCATCTCTTTTCAAGATAGCCATATTTTGCCTTCTTCTTTTTTGAACAATCCTATACATAGGCCACTTCAACTTCTTTTTCAATGGCCAATACCAACCATAATCTTGGATACTCTTCTCAAACCATTGTTTACACTTCTCTAAATCTCTTCTCAACTCTACCATTTCTCTATCCCATTCTAAAAATATTGCTTCCTCATATTGTCTTTCTTCTTGATGTTTTTTGTCTTTGTATGTTGCTGCATCTTCTAACCGTTCCTCTTTTTGTCTGCTTGATACCTCACCTAGGGCACCTCTTTCTTTTTCTCTTCCCATTCTTTTTGTACTCAGGTTCTTCCTGTTAAACTTTCAAATTATTAACACATAGACAAGTGTTAAAATCCTACGAGCATACCGATTTTCACTTTCCAGACCTTTTAGGCTCTCATACCAAAATGATGAATCAATCCTATAATTTCTAGATGTTGGCAGTCTGCTTGGTTAAACACAATGATGAAACATATCAAGAATTGGAAAGCTTGTTTAATTCCCTGACAATTTACTTTACAAGGTGATAGGAATCTGCAACAAATCCAAAGAAAAACTAATGTTGTAGTAACAAAAAAAGTAGCCTTTTTCCCTTACTTGGTTTGTTAATTGACATTAAAGATGAATTAACGATGTCTCAGAGTGGTGTTGTAATGTGTTGTACACATTCACACTATTATAGGACCTTTATTTGACTAAAACACGCATTAATTGATCCTTTGCAAGAGTGTTGTAACACACTTTCACACTTTTCTAGGATGAATTTGCTTAATTAAGCCTTATGGGTCCCTTTCTGAATAAAACATACATAATGTGTACCTTGTTTAAGTGTTGTAAAGTGTTATGAAGCACTTTCGCACTTATCTAGGTGGTATTAATTGATTATGGTTAATTGGTCTAATTAACCCCTTTTAATTCAAATTTAGGCCTTAATTTTGACACCTCTCAAAGATCTATCCCAAAAATCATAATTTAATTAAAAAATTATTGCATTGGGAAAAGTTTGGTCCTAGTAAGCTAAGCCAAGACCCATTCACCCTTGATGGTGAATGGGTCCTCCCTTAACATGAAACCCCTTTTTCAGTTGATCTAGAATGGGTTTTTAGCCCTCTTTCAATCCCATGGGGCTAGGTCCTGGTAAAATGAGCTAGGACCCATTCACCCAAGGTGGCAAATGGATCCTCCCTTAATGGGACCCCCCTTTTGGAATTTCATTATGGTGGGAATGTAATAATGTTTCTTTCTAGATCTGGTGTTGGCCTTAATTCTTTAAATTTTGTGGTTAATCTCCTAATTTAGTATAAATAACGGGTTAATTCACATTGTTTCTCCTAGCAAGTTTATGATGCATTCAAACATTCAAGTGATCAAACATTACAGCATTTCAAGAGAATTCATAAGGCATTTCAAGGCAGATTTCAAGAGTTTATTGCAACAATTCAAGATCATATCATCATGACAAGGGTTTAATGCATTCATGCATGTGGTTGAGTGTAGTGTAGTAAAATGCATACCCTTGCATTTTCACACTTGTTTAGGCCTACATTGCTTTATTTATCCCTATTTATGTCTTAATTGGTCCTATTTTGCATCCACAAGCCCTATGAATTATATCTTTTTTTGGCTAATCCTAATATTCTCCAATGAATAAATGATAATTTAATTATGTCATCAGAGTGTCCTTGATTTTTGGGTTGGGACTAAAATGCCACCTAGGGTGTCTTTGTCCCCCAAAGGTCTTGGGACCATGATTTTGAGAGCAACTGAATAGGTCCCTTTTTGGAGTTTTTGCCCCAATATTTGAGCCTCGGGTCCTCAGATTATTTTTAAGATTTAATTTCAAATTTTGGCAGGATTTATCCTCCTTTATTTAATGAATTCATATGTTGGCTTGGTGTTATGTAATTTTGGGATATTAAGCATAGATAAGTATAAATACAAGGTTCCTTCACTCATTTTTCATAACAAGCAATCTAAGCATCTAAGCATTCAAGCATTCTAGCATTCAAGAGCAATTCATCAAGCATTTGGAGCCATCATCAAGATTCAAGCATCATTTGAAAGATATTCATGCATCATGTGTATTGTTGTGCTAACATTTGTGATGTAGGGTTTTGATTCAAGCAAGCAATTCAAGAAAGATCTATCAAGCATTCCTTTGATTCAAGATCCATATCCATTGCATCCTTTTCACACAAGTTTGTAGACTTTACAATAAGGGTTTGGTGAGTTGTATCATTGCATATTGTTCATTCATCATTTCCTTCATTATTATACTTCATTTCACGGTTTAATTACCAACAAGGGGTTTGACCAAGCTAAACCCATATTTACTAACAATCAAAAAGTTTTTCCCTCTTGCATGTTTGTGTTTTCAAGTTTAGGTTGAAGACTTGAAGATCATTTGAAGTGCAAAATTGCAAAGTTGCAAATTTTTCATCTTCATAGAAACTCACCTACAAGTTAGATTTAGAAGTTTTAGGACCTTAGATCTGAGAAGAGGCAAGTGAAAACCTTGGAGCTCAAGACCACATACAAAGATTTCAGAAATTCCAAATGGGACTAAGACAACATTAAGGGAATCTTAGTCCTCCTAGGGGTATTTTGTAGAGATTCTGTCAGATTTTTTTTGACATCTGAAGATTCTACATCTACCATGAAAAATAGCATTAGGACTAAGACAACAGTAAGGGCGTCTTACTGAACGGTCCCATGGGGGGGATTGGGTTTTTATTTTCATGGAGTAGGAGGTCCCATGGAAAAAAAATTGTGCTATAGGATTAATTGGGATCTTTTCCAGAAAAATAGGATCCCCTACAGTATAGGAATGCATCTTTCAGCTGGTGAAATTGGGGTGGGGCTAGAAATTGCCCCTATAGGTTAGGAACTTTTTAGTAATTTTTTCTACCAGTTGTCTATCACTTAAAATTTTAAATTCCTAAAACAACCAAAAAAATGAGATAATTTTTATTTATTTATTATTTTTTAATCAAAATACTCTAGTTTGTTCCTTAAATTTTGGAGCTCAAGCTTTTAAGCTGAATTGCAAAACTAAATTCATAGCACCACCAACTTTAAACTAATCCTAAAAACTCTCAGCAACACCCACTAAATTTTTTTAGGAAGCCCCCCTCCATGGGACCATACCCTTAGTTCTGCATAACACTTTTTGACAACATTTTTACATTTCCAGAATCCCCATTACATTTCTAGACTTCCCAGGTACACATGCCCTAACTTGGTGTAGCCTAATTTCTTCATTTGCACTCATTATTTGGATTGCATTACTAGGTTTTGTGAGTTGAATGTTAAAGTGTCTTTTCCAAGCTTTGGCTTGGTGGTGAACCCCACCTTAAAGCTTAAAGAGCCCCCTCCTAGGTTCTCCTTGTTGAGAATTGACTCACCTTGTGAGGTTGATAGTCAATCCAATTAGGAATCCTAGGACATCCTTGAATGTTAGTTGGAGAAAAGTGATGTTCTATGGGTGATGCCACAAAGTTGGCTTACAATTTTTGGGAGATTTTGATTTTTGTTGAAATCACATATTTTTAGAAAATATAATGATTTAAGACTTAAAAATTTCTATTTAAAACATTCTAATTGAAGAGCATTTGATCAAACTACCTTAGATCAAACCCCCTTGGATAGAGCCTCGCTAGTTTTAAACCATACCTATAACAGAGTCTGCTTTACACCTATCAAAATGTTGATAAAAAGCCACTTTTGATTTACCTTTTGGGGGATCAAATGAATTCATTTAAAATTTATTTTTTCATAAGTATGTAGTCCTTATTATAAGCTTCCCAAAAAGTATAATTTTAAATAAATTTAATTTTATTATTATATTTATTTTTTATTTCTTGTGAATGTAGGTTTTTTTTACCGAAAATCAAGCTCTTTGTTCTGCACATGTGGAAAAATAGAATATTATCAATTTTTTTTTTTGAAAAATATGAGTGCACTAGATATTGAAGTCCTTGATCCAACCAAAAAAAAATTGAATTTCGATACATACAAAAAAAATTGTTTTATACAATCCGCCTATGTCTGAATTGTAATTAGTTTGACTTCGAAACTTGATTAAGGAAAAAATATTAAATAAATAACTATGAAACCAATTGGAAGCACTATATATCATAGTTACAAATCTAAATTAAAAAAAAAAAAAATTATCATTTATGGAAAAAAATTTGTGTTATATGGTGAACATCACTCCTTAAAAATGGTGTTTACTGAAAAAAACTAGTTTTTGAAGGAGATCAAAAAATAAGTGCAATTTGATTCTAAATTTTTTGAATAAAATATATTTAGAATCTATAGACAAAATGTCACAAATCACTAATTTTCATCATCTTCAAATTCCTCATGGTTTAGCCGCTATAGGTGCCTGAAAGTGAAGATTTAGTTAGAAAAAATCAGTTTAGTGTCCAGTTTGGCCAAAAATTGTAAACCAGTATTGTGGGATCACCCCTATGTCCATTCTTCTATGAATCATTTTGGTGAACCCAACATTTTGATCATTCATTTTTTGATTTGGAGTCCATTACATTCCTAGATCTAGGTTGCATTCATTCTTGCATTGCATCTTGCATTAGTGAAATTGCATCTAGGGTTTCTCATATTTGGATTAGTGAAAGAGCATATAGGTGGCTTTTTTGCTTTCTTGCATCATTGTATCTCATTGAAAAACTGAAAAGTGCATTGTTTATCATCCTAATTGCATTTAGGAACATTGTTATTACATTCAAAATTGAAAAAATTGCATTCAACTTTGCATCCAATTGCTTGTCACTAGTTACTTTTTCTTGTATTCATTTGCACAATTTTCTATTTCCAAACATCTAGTCCCTAGGTCGGTAATTTGGGAACACTATTAAAAACTCGGAATTTGCTATTTTTCTGAAAAAAACCTCCACTGGGACAAAAACTTCCTTATTGGTGTCTCAGTCCCTCTCTAGATTTTTACCTCAAAATCCTGTCTGAGTTGATTGCATTCTATTCTATTTTTTGAAACCTTTAAATTCCTTCAGTAGGACCAAGATTCCCTTATTGGCGTCTTAGTCCTTGTTTAGTTTGAAGCTACAATTTTTAGGGTTTAAATATGCCTTTTTTTGCTTTCTAAGCCTCCTGCTAACATATACTATAAGTCTGGAAAGTCTCGAGAACATCTATTTTATGCATCTAGGTCAAAAACATCAATTTATGGCTCTCATTTTTTAAATCATTTCAATTACAAGCATCATTAGATTTGAAAATGCTCACATTTCTGAAACTTTACATAATATGGATAAAAGTACTTTTCACTTTTGCATATAGAATGTTTACATTCATAAAACTTTGCATAAGTTTGATAAAAGTGCTTTTCATTTTTGGATATACATTGTTTGTATTCTTAAAGTTTTTCATTCATTGGATAAAATTGTTTTGCATCTTTGGCTACACATTGTTTACATTATTAAAGCATTGCATGGGATGGTTGAAAGTTATTTTCATTTTTGGTGAAACAATGTTATTACCTTACCTTTCTAGGCATGCTAAGAAAAATTTCATAGCCCCTCCCTATGAGAGTGTTTTAGTGAAAGAGAATACAACCTTGTACAATCCTAATGATCATATTCTTTCTTCTCCTAATATCTCTCCTATTGGCAAATAAGATATTTTGATGTTAGAAGAACTAATCAATGAAAGTTTTGAGAGTCCTAGTTGTTTCTCTCCTCCTACCTCTCTTAGTGAACACAACATTGATGAACAAGAAGAAACAACCGTAAATGATCATGACAATCACATTTTTTCTTCTCCTAGTATATCTCCTAGTTGTGAAGAAGATGCTTTGATGTTAGAAGATATAATCATTGAAAGTCATGGGAATCTTGATTTCCTCTCTTCTCCTAGAGAAAAAATTCTTGAACAAGAAAACAACATCATTAATGAACAAGGAAATTCAACCATTGATAACTCCCTTACATGTGATGGGGTCATCTTAGAAGAACCAACCTTTGAATGTCAAGAACATTTGGTTTGTAGTTCTAAAAACTCTCCTACCGGGGAAGATATAACAGTGGAAGAAAATGAGAACATTGACAATAATAATCCCTTAGATTAATATGATGAAGTAACATTAGACTTCTCTTCACTAAGAGATCATGAAAATAATGATAAGTCTTCTGAGGTTATGCACATTAGATACCCCTTGAATTATTCTCCCGAGCCTAAACTTATCATCCATCCACCCTCTCAAAAATCACAAGTTCAAAAAAAACCCGTCCTTATCCTCAAACCACCTAAGAACAATGTTTCGCAACAACCAAGTTACAATACCGTTGCTCATACATACAACACTAGGAACAATTCACAACCAAGAAAAACACCTTCAACATCCTCCCATTTCCTAATCCTATTTTTCCTAGTGCTCCCCGTTTAACATCGCATATAGTGGGAAGGAATATGATCTTGTTGAACAACTTAAGAATACTCCTGCTAAAATATCCCTATGGGACTTAATTTAGAATTCACCTAATTATCACACTGTACTTCAAATAGCCTTGCAACAAGTTATGGTTCCATTTAGTGAAAACCTGAATGACATAGCAACCATGATTCAAGGAATAAACGTTGACATTGTTTTCCACCAAAGTGAACTCCCCCCTTTGGAAATGCAAAAAAAAAAAGGCTTTCATGATCATATCTCAATACAATATGATAGGGATAAAATGAACCCTTGTTGACAATGGCTCAACCTTAAATTTGTGTAGTGTAAACCTTTTCGATAATCTTGGTGTCTATAAATAAAAAATCCAAAGTGTCTCTTTCTCTATTAATAGCTTTGATAACGTGCGAAAACAACCGCTTGGTGTAATCATTTTACCTATTAAAGCTAGAAAGGCCACATTACAAACCCCAATCCATGTTATGCCTGATGATATTTCATATAACCTTCTTTTAGGAAGATTGTGGATTCATGTAATGAATGGGGTGCCTTCCACCCTTCATCATAAAATGAAATACATCTACAACAACAAAGTGCACACACTTGATTCTGATCATGAACCTTATAGTGTCTTACAACTTGAGAAAAAACAAAGTGAATCCTTTAAACACACTGACACCAACTACACAAGTGGAGCCCGTGTGACAAAAAGACAGAAAAAAACATTGAAGAAGTCACAAAGCTATTAGAAGATGATTGGGGTTCCTTAGATTTCACACCTACATTCATGGGAGAATAGAAGATCACAACAAAGGACTCTAAAAAGGGAAAGGAAAAAGAAGACCCTTCGAAATCATCCACCTCAACCACTTTAGAAGAAATGACAACATAAACAACAAACTTTGATGAAACTGAATATCAACAACCACCAAATCCTAAAGAAATGAAAAAGCTTTATGGAAAAGGTTATGAACTTGTTAAACAACTTGGATACAATGGAAAAGGATGTGGTGCTAGAGAACAAGGTATCTGTGTCCCTATAGAGCCTCAAACACAAGAAAAAACCCATGGTCTTGGTTATTGTCCTTTGATAGAAATAAACAAGCCTTCACTTAACATCAACACTCTTACAAAAGATTCCTCTAAACCAACTTTAATAGTAGTGCATCGTAAGTTGATAGACACTAGTGGTCTTGATTGTTATCCTTTGAACAAAACAGATAAGTCCTCGCTTAAAATTAATGTCATCACACAAAACACTAATGATTTGAATTATTTAGATAGAGAGAAAAAATCATCGCAATTGAAAGAGTCTTGTGTAGGTATGACATCTTGTGCTAAGCAAGAGATATATTTATCACAAAATAAATACCATGAATCAAGAGGGTATCTTGTCGAGACTCCTCCAAGATTGTTTGATATCCCTTCCTCCAAGAACACGTAATAAATTCTACTACAACAATTCATTTTGTGAATATCATAGAGTTCATGGTCATTCTACTAATGAATGTAAGGATTTGTGTGACAAAATTAAATATCTTGAGGAATGTGGCACTTTTCCTTGTGTTGAAGCACCTTGTTCCTCTAATTGATACTGATTTTCACTCTAGCATTCATCTCATCAATTTCAGCTCATCCTTGTCCTACACGAAGTGGGGTTAAGGGGTTAGTTAGCCTTGTCCTCGTATGTCACTTGTTTTTGCCTCTTTCAACTAGTTGATCACTTTTCATGAACATATAAGAGCAAGCTTGGGATGTGGACAACATGCCTTAAGTTGGCTCACATGTGACGTACTGAGTTATGCATTTTGGGGGCAACCCTCTTTTCCTTTTCATTTTGTCTACTTTAAAGTAATTTCTCACAACATGGTGTTAGTAATTCCTTTAAAGTGGGGGCATACATTGGCATTATTTTGGCATGATTTTATTTGCATTTGTTTTTATGTTCCTCGTGTGATTTTCTTTCATCTTGCGATGCGTCATTTTCTTAGTGGTGTCATTGGGTTTGATTTCCTCTGAGAGCCTGATATTTCTTTGACTTGTCCTCTCTTGGAGACGTTAAGCACAATGTTCCCTAACATGAGACCTTGCACGAACTAAGTAAAATCCCTTCTTGAACATCCCTCTTTCTTATTGTGTTGAATTTTCTTTTTGTACCTTATTAAATTCATAGAGGTATGGCTTTGATATGATCCCTTGGGGCTCACCAAGTGAACACCTAGCTTCACTAACCCTTCTGAGTGTGTATTTTCTTTTTTTCCTTATCGTAGTCATGACAGTATGACATTTATATGGACTTCCTAGGGCTCACCTAGTGGACACCTATCTTCACTAGCCCTTGTGAGCATGTGTTTTGTTTGCATAGTGGATAACACATTACACTTGTAAACCTTTTCGAAAAAAAACCTAGACCCGGTCCACCATGTTGGACAACCAGTCGAAGCTTGATCCATTGCATTTTTCCTTTTTCCTTTTTCTTTTTCTTTGATGGTGTATGTTTGTGATCTAATTATGGCTTCATGTATCATCCACATTTGTGTTCCTTTGCGGTTATGTTGTTTATCCATAGGATCTTGATCTTGGGGGCTTGGCCACCCTCTCGATTATTGTCATCCTATCTTACTAGCATTTGTACATTTGAACCCCTTTTGATTGTGTGGTTGGCTACTTTAGTATGAGCTTGAACCAAGTTCATCCTCTCACTAAAGTGGGGGCTAAATGTAGTGTAGTAGAATGCATACCCTTGCATTTTCACACTTGTTTAGGCCCGCCTTGCTTTATTTATCCCTATTTATGTCTTAATTGGTCTTATTTTGCATCCACAAGCCCTATAAATTATATATTTTTTTGGCTAATCATGACATTCTCCAATGAACAAATGATAATTTAATGATGTCATCAAGCTGTCCCTAATTTTTGGGTTGGAACTAAAATGCCACCTAGGGCATCTTTGTCCCCCAAAGGTCTTGGGACCTTGATTTTGAGAGCACCTGAATAGGTCCCTCTTTGCAGTCTGTGTCCCAAGATTTGAGCCTTGGGACTAAGATGACACCTAGGGTGTCTTACTCCTCCTTGGATTATTTTCAGGATTTAATTTCAAATTCTTGCGAGATTTATCCTCCTTTATTTAATGAATTCATATGTTAGCTTGATGTTATGTAATTTCAGGATATTAAGCATAGATAAGTATAAATACAAGGTTCCTTCACTCATTTTTCATAACAAAAAAACTAAGCATCTAAGAATTCAATTATTCAAGATAAATTCATTAGGAATTTGAATCCATCAGATCAAGATTCAAGCATCATTTCAAAGATATTCTTGCATCATGTGTGTTGTGCTAACATTTGTGATGTAGGGTTTTGATTCAAACAAGAAATTCAAGCAAGATCTATCAAGCATTCCTTTCATTCAAGATCCATATCTATTGCAACCATTTCATACAAGTTTACAAACTTTACAATAAGGGTTTGGTGAGTTATAGCATTGTATGTTGTTCATTCATCATTTCCTTTATTATTTTATTTCATTTCAAGGTTTAATTACCAACTAGCCCAATTTGACCAAGGAAAACCCCCATTTACAAACAATCAACAAGTTTTTCCTCTCTTGCATGTTTGTGTTTGTAGGTTTAGGTTGAAGACTTGAAGATCATTTGAAGTGAAAAATTACAAAGTTGCAAAGTTGCATTGTAAAGTTGTCATCTTCATGGAAACTCACCTACATGTCAGATTTAGAAGTTTTAGGACCTCAAATTTGAGAAGAGGAAAATGAAGACCTTGGAGCTTAGGACTAAGAGTATGGGTTTCTTAGTGCTCCTAGGGGTATTTTGCAGAAATTCTTTCAGATTTTGTTCCAACATCTGAATATTCTACATCTGCCTCGAAAAATAACAGCAGGATTAAGACAATAGTGAGGGTGTCTTAGTCCTCCATAGCACTTTTTGACAAAATTTTTACATTTATGGAATCCTCATTACATTTCTAGACTTTGCAGGTACACATACCATAACTTGGTGTAGCCTAATTTCTTCATTTGCACCCACTATTTGGCTTGCATTACTAGGTTTTGTGAGTTGAATGTTAAAGTGTATTTTCCAAGCTCTGGCTTGGTGGTGAACCCCCATTAAAGCTTAAAGAACCCCCTCTTAGGTCCTCCTTGTTGAGAATTGACTCATCTTGTGAGGTTGATAGTCAATCCAATTAGGACTCCTAGGACATCCTTGAATGTTAGTTGGAGAAAAGTGATGTTCTATTTCCATTCTTCTACGAATCGTTGAGCTAAGATAGATAATGTTGCATTGAAGATACATTTACAAGCATCATCTCACATCCAAGATCTACATACTTCATGGCCACTACATGCTAGTTTGCAGATTTGTTTCACAAGACATTATCCAAGGTGACATCATTTACATCATGTTTCATGCTTCAATTTCCTTATTTCATCACTTGGTTTAATTACCTATGAGGGGTTTGACTAAGGAAAACCCCCATTTACTAACAAACAACAAGTTTTTCTACCCTTAAGTGTGTGATTGCAGATTTATAGGTTGAAGAGCAAGATTTGGAGCAAAATTATCAAAGTTGCAAAGTTGCAAAAGTTGTCATTCAAAGTGAAAAATCATGGAATCAAAGCTACAAAATTCTATATAGACTTTCATAACTTGATAACAGAGAATTTGAGAGTGCATAAATCAAGGAATATGACCCTAAAATCAGTTTTTTGAAACCCTAAAAGGACCCATTCTCCACTAAAGGCGAATGAGTCCTTTATAGCTCAAAAACAACTTTTTGGCTAGGAACACAACTTTTTATGCTCTAAAAACTTCCCCAATACTTTCTATAATAGTTATGTAGCTTTTCTTATTGTTATTTGCATCTTATTTTTACATAATTTGAGAGTTTATGGCCTTATAAAAATCAATGGTAGATCCTCTTGTTCATGTATTTGGGTCTACCCTATTTTTCCCCTATGTAGTTGTTCCTACAGATGGTTGGTTCGATCAGTAACCAAGGTGATTCATGACCAAGACAAAAGGAATGATAAACCAATCCATTTCTCATTCATTACAATAGAAAATAGTGTTCACTACAAGTTGAAAATCAAACAATGCACCCAATACAAAATCAGGGCGATGGTTAAACACAAAATTCTCTCATATTGGAAGTCAACATTCATTATTTAAGTGCATAGTTGAATACAAATTTCTCAAACGCCCTTGACAAGAGACAAAGCTAAAATGTATTAAAATCTATTTAGAACTGAATACAAAACAAATGATTCTCAAAGGAATCGATTAACTGTTTGTTGATTCTGATTATAGCCAATCCAAAATCGATCACTCTCTCATTCTCACGATGAGGAACAATAAACAATGTGTTTCAAAATTCTTCCCAAAAATTTCCTCCTCTTTTTCTCATAACCCTCTTTCCCCTCCATCATTTCTTGCCCTTTTCATTTTTCAAGAACAGTTCACCCCATTTTGCTCTTGTGGACACAAAAAATGTACACCTTTTTCCTTGCTTGATTTGGGAATAATTGATGATAAATTGGACTTAATGAGGCCTTGATTTATTGTTTTGAGGTGTTTTACACATCCACATTAGGTCTTGGACCCTTGCAAGTGCATTTATTGATGTCTTGTAAAGATGTTGTAAAGTATTGTAAAAGACTTTCACACTTCTCTAGACTTAATGAACCCATTTTCCCTTAATTCAACAATGTAAAATGTATTTAGTTGCATTATAAAATTAATCTAGAAGCCTTGTAAATTAATCTTAGTTCTAATCTAGTGTTCTAATGTGTTTTACACATTCACATTGGATGTTGTGCCCTTCTAGGCTATGTGGACCTCATCTTAATGTTGTCAAGTGTATTTAATCACACTTTCACATTGAAATTTGTGTCCCTAGCCCTAATTACCCTTTACATCACCATTAATAGGCCCCAATCACCCCATATTGTGCATTCTGAGGCACAATTTGATGAAATAACTGACAAAGTCACCATATAAATCTGATTTCCTTAGTTCTTTGCATTCTAGCTGGCAGAATGGCCCCTGTGGGACACATTTAACATTAGGGGTGAATGAGTCCCATCTAGGTGGGACCCATTCACCCTTGATGGATAATGAGTTCCATTTGAGTCATTTTAAGGGTTTGAGCAGGAAAAATTAGGTTTTATGTTTATTTTTCCTTCATGTTAGCCTTGGGGATCAAATTATCAAGAAAATTAGGTGGATTTCCTATAAATACAAGTCTCTAAACCCTAAATCATAACTCATTTCATCCATCATTCATCATGTTTTTATGTCAAGCAAGCTAGGGTTTTATCATTTCAAGTCATCAAGATAACATTTTCAGGTATTCAAGGGAAAAATCTTCATTCATTGCTGTAGAAATTCAAGATCATTCATCATGGAAAGTCTTTAACTCCATTATTCCATGCTTCACTACACTATTTCTTCATTTTGGTTTAATTACCTAAAAAGGGGTTTGACTAAGGCAAACCCCCATGCCCTAACATTCACCATTTCACTCTCTTTCATTGTGTGTTTGTAGATTTGGGTATCTTGAAGACTTGGAAATCATTGAAGATTAAGTTGAAAAGTTATTGAAGACATCTCCTTGTTGTTCAAGTCAAAATATCCACTAAAAGTCACTCACAATGCTAGAAATAAGAGTTTTGGAGGCAGACACCTATCAAGAACCGAAGTGCAGACCAAGGGCTTCTATTTCCACTTTTGAATTTTCAAAAATTCAGAAGTGGACTCATTCACCATTAGTGGAAAATTAGTCCCATTGTTAGGCCTAAAAATTGTTTTCTGCAGTTTTGGATACCCATTTGTCTGAAACGGACTCCAGAACAGTTTCTTAGATCTGGGACTAATTAGCCCAGAATGGCGAATGAGTTCGAGTAGGCCAGATTTTTAGGATCAATAAAATTTCAAAAGTCATTTCTAGTCTCCAACAAGTTCTCAAGTGCACACTTTCTGTTTCATAGCTTTCTATTTAGTTTTGTTTACATTTCTAGGTGTTTTTGCATATCACAATGTGTTTTCAAACAACTTGCATTTCAATAGTTTTTCTTTAATAATCAATCTCTTTTATCCATTCTTTGCATTTAGTAAATTTTATCTAGGCATAGTTCATCCATATCACATCAATATTGAGTGTGAAGCTATGATTTGTACCCTATTCCTTTCCTTTTAGGTGAAAGATCCTAGAAGTGAAAGAGACCATTAGGGTACCAAAACTCATGTTTACAACTCTACATAATGGGTTTTTTCCATTAACCTTACATATCTTCTGTTTCAACTGATCGTGCAAGCCAAAATTTAGCACAAAAAATGGTAAATAAAAGAATCAAAACCAAAATTTTGAAAAGCTCCTACATCACATATTATTTATGCCACTTGTAGTCATTGTAGTTTTCATTAAGTTTTTGGTTATGACCACAAAGTTAAATCCAAATCATTATTTTGAAGAGAAGATTCCTTATTTACTATACATTTTATAATATATTCTTCTTTGGTTGTCATTAATAAAAGTCCACCTTGGTGTACCATGAGTATGCTAAATAGGTGTGAAAGGTCAATCATAAAATTTAACCCATTTTTTTTTTTTTTGAGAAGTGACTTTAAAAATCAATAATAAATGCAAGTATATCCCATAATAAAATATTAATCAATAAAAAAACATCATTCTAATAAAAAATTGGATTAACATTTGTAGAGAAAGTTAAGTTCTAAACAATTTAAAAAGGTGTTTTGGGTCCCAAAGAACCCATATTAACATTGATTGTTTTTTAGTTTACAAATCTTGGTATTGCTTTGGTAATGTTCTAGATTTGTACTTAAGTGTGAAATTTCCTTTGTCAAAATAAATTTCTCTTCTTGATCATGGACTATGGAAACCAATAGGAGTTTTGACATGGAACATAAATGTTTTGAGTCCTCATTTATATTTAGGTCAAAAATATTGTGTTGAACTTGGACTTGGAACTTAAGGGTTATAAGTCCTCATTAAGGTCAAAACCCTATGGCTAAATGATTATATTGTTGGGGAAAAACCTCACGTAAAACAATAATTTATTTTCCATAAAGGGGCCAATTTCTTAATGGTAGAGCACTTCAACAACATATACAATTTTTTTGAAATGTTTAGTCTTGATACTGTCAATTATAATCTAGCCTTAGTGACAAAGAATAATAATATTTCTGTTATGGAATACCAATTTGGTCACTTGAGCACTATCCATTTTCTTACTTTAAATATGGATGGCATCATGAAACACCTTCCCTCACTTGATAAGATATTTTTTTTCCATTCTAATCATTTCACTAGAAAACAACATCGAGCACTTGGCAATAGTAGTGAACAACATGCAATTAAATTTTTTTACTTGGTGCATAATAATCTGTGTGGACCCATGTCACATACTTTCAATGGTGTTAGGGAATTTAATTTTTTATTATTGATCACACAAGAAAAATGTAGGCTTATTTATTGCAAACCAAAGACAAAGCTTTTTCGTGCATCAAATAGTTTTAAACTCCTATGGAAAGTGAAGTGAATCATCATATTTTTTATGATATTCAAGTAAAGAATAAAAAATATAGTTGTTCACTTCAAGGGGGTCACCTCCAATAATCAAATAATATGATATGAATTTAATAATTTATTATATGGTAATTTTGGAGGAACATATCCCCTTTATTCTAGGCTTAACTATGTAGGTACACACCCCTTCATCCTAATAAAGAGTAATAAATGTATTAACTAATACTAATTATAAGGTTAAGAATGCCACAAGTGCTTAACTTATTATATTTAGGAATATTAGGGACCTAACATTCCCTTCTCTTTATAAAATCATTGTCCTCAATGCTTAGTAATTTTGGATGCTTTAGTATGAATTGTTCATCTTCCCATCTGGCATATTTAATTGGCATATTCTTCCACTTGATTAGGAACTTAGAGATATCTCTATTATAAATTATTTCACTCTTTTCTTAAATAATTTTCTTAGGCTATAAAATAAAATTTCCTTCTTCATCTAACTCTAGCAATTCTAAATGGATTAAAATCTTATTACCTATTACTTTTTCTAAACAACATACATGGAAGATAGGATGAATTTTGGAAGAGGGTGGAAGTTCTAACTTATAAGCTGCACTTCCTATTCAACGGAGAACCTTATAGGGAACATAAAATTTAGGTACTAGCTTCATGTTATTATGTTTATTAGCTGAAATTTGTTTATAAGTTTGTAATTAAAGACACACCCAATCTCCCTTTTCAGAATTCCTCACTATGATGTTGATCAACTTGTTTCATTTAATTTTGAGCCATAAATAATTTATCCTTACAGATTTATGATATTTCTTGTTGGTGTTGAATTTAGTCCTCTAATACATATGAGCTTTAGAGTGAGATTAAAAATAAGAACTAGCAGATGGTGGCTCAATTATCCATAAAGAGCCTCAAATGGAGTCATTTTAGTGGATGTGTGAAATGATGTGTTGTACCATAACTCTAATAATGGTAGCCATTTGAATCATTGTGTTCTTTTATCAAAGGAAAAATAGCATAAATATCCTTCTAAACATTTATTCATAATTTTTGTTTGGCCATTTGATTATGGATGATAAGAGGAAATATGTGCTATTTTTGTACCCCATACTATAAATAAGTTTTTCCAAAAAATGCTAGTGAAGATAAGGTTACGATCACTCACTATGGCTTTGGGAATTCCATGAATTTTTGTACTCTTTCCATGAATATTTTGGCCATGGTACTAACATAAAATGGATGAGAGAGTCCACAAAAATGTGAATACTTGGTGAGCCTATAAACAATTAAAATTACATCAATATTATAAGATTTTGGTAGACTTCTAATGATTTCCATTGATATTTCCTCCCAATGTTGTGTTGGAATGTCTAATGGTTGCAAGAGTCCTAGAGTCTTTATTTTTCATCTTTATTTCTTTGGCATGTTTGTTTTTGTAAATAAAGTCTTGAACCTAGTTTATTCATTACTAGGTGACTTAGGGGACTTATTTACATGTTAAGTTTACATAGGTCCTAGGAGGGAATATTTCTAGAAGATGTTATTTGTCATTAAATCTTATCTTTTGAATTTTAACACCTGTGTCGTAAGTAGTTATGATATGTTGTCACATGGCAATAGGATTAAGACACTTTTCATTATCATGTTTAATCATATGTCTCACCTTGACTATATAACTAGGAGGTCTCATAATAATTATATATTGAATTATTGGATAATCAATTCCATTACAATCTTGAGCATTGCATAATGATCTCTCTTGTTCTTTCATGGTGTTCCTAGATCTTGGGTGGCTATAATCTTTAGCCAAATCTTGCATGGTGTAGTTATTCTATGATAACTCTTACATGGTATTAAAGCTATCTATCAACCCCTACATGATATTAGAGCTTGTAGGATTTCTTCTTGTTAAAATTTATTGAGAGATATAGGTTTCAAATCCTGGTGGATCTTGGAAAGTTGAGTATGCTCTTCTCTTGCATTAAATGATGATATGGAGAATCATAAAAGATTAAAATAAATACCAGATTTGGGGGTTTCCTCTTTGTTCCTTTCTATTATAGGTTCAAATTGGATCTTATTGGTGCAAATTTGATCTCACCATTGAGATTAGAGGGTTCAAGAAGGTTGTTGTGCCTATAGCACACAAGCCTTGTGTGGAACGGGGACCCTCTCTTCCACCTTTGCCGAGTCACTTTCTTCCTTCACCTCATTTTATGTGCTCCTAAATTTTGAGCTTAAAGTGGTCAACAACCCTAAAGTCATCATCTTGAGTTGACCAAAATTCACCACCTTAAAATTTTCTAAGTCCTTGGCTACTATGGAGGTTCTCATATGGGCTTCCCTTAGCATTTTTCTATGGAATCTCCCAGGTCCTACGGGTCTACCCTTATGGGCTTCCCTTTACATGGTGTTGTCTTTTGATCATTGTTTCATCGATAGCTGACCCAAAATGTTTGCCCGCATGGTGGGTCCCACACCCTTCCCAATCATCATTCGCTCGTTGTTTGCCAACTGTAAGGTCTTGAGTTCTCTCTGTAGTGTGGGCTCTGATTTTCCTATCGCTAGCCCATCGAACTTTGTGCCGAGCTACCCTGCCCGCTGCCATACTTGCATTTAATGTGAGTAATTAATGTGTTTTTTCCTATAAATAGGTATGCTCGACTTGTCATTTTCACCTTTTTCCACTTAGGATTTTTCAGAGTGTGAATGATGATCATGGGTCACATGCCTGTATTTCCTCTTGATGGATCAAGACTCAACCTTCATCAAATTTCTTCACACATTCTAGGTATGTCCATTGTCAGTAGCTTGAAATGTGTCCTTTATGAACAGAGTTTTAAAATTAAGCATAAAATATTAAGAGAAACCCCTAATTCTGTCTAAAGGTTGACCTAACTATCTGTCCTGCACTTAAAATCATTTAAAAACCTTGACTAAATTAGGTTAAAACATGCAATTTACACCATTTTATGTGATGCGAAACTTCACCTCATCGATGTGGTTCTTCAAAGAGTCTTGACTCCCTAGCAACCTGCATTCCCCTCATCATCGTCACAAATGAAACTTAAGTGTCAAATGTTTAATGAAAAACCCAAGTCTCTAAGCTTATGTGGGTCTACTAATGTGGGCTGCCATGTGCGGGTGGCCCTTGTCTCATAGCTATTCCCAAATGACCTATAGTTATTTGAATCCCGCATTATGGGCCTTGCCAAAACTGTTTATGTCGACTGTTGAAAGTGACTAAGTATTGATGTTTCCTTGTGGGCTGTCTTGCATGGGCTACCACCAGTGGACCACGACCTCATGAATGCCTTCCTTTGAATTCCCTAGCCAAAGCTCCTCCTCACATCACGGATCCCGCTACCCTTTTGGCCATTCACCATTTACAAGCACAAATCCTAAGCTAAGTCTTCCTTGCGGGTCATTTCGCTTGGACCTCTGTTTTCCCTTTACTGTCGCTTGGACATCATTCACTAGTGGCTAAGATCTAACTCCTGCCCATACTGCAGACTCAGTGATCCTCCTCGCCGCCTAGGGATCCTAAGTGAAAATGCAATGTTAAAACCTTCTTGTGGGCTTATCTTCGTAGGGGTCCATCTACGGACCACCCCACCACCTTTGTCATTTCAAAATAACTAAGCAACCCCATTCACCCATGTTGTGGACTCCGCCTAGACCATTTCCATGTGGGAATTTAACAAAAAATATTAAGTGTGGTGCTTTACAGATCATTCCTTGTGGCTTGCCATAATTGGCCTGCTGTCACTTGGTCATCGTTTGTTAACGAAGGTTTCATTCTTTTTTCCTGCAAGTTAGAATCCATGTCTTCCTCCGTCGTTCAAATTTATCTGAGGAAAAATGACTAAGTGAAAATATTTGGTGAATATGCCTTCTAGACCGCTATGTTGTGGATCGCCCTCTCATCACCACCGTCTCAAAATCACCTTCACATGATGACTTTCTACCAGTTCCTACTTGCATGCCTGAAATTGATTGAAACAAATGAAGTTAGTTCACAACTTCCTAGCCACCTATGGGCCCCGCACTATGGAACTCCTCTTGCGGGCCACTGTGCCCTATTCATCATTTCTCAATGGTAGAGTTTGACTTGTCTGAGAGGCCTCCTGCCTCCACATTCCTCGAGCTTGCATAAGCAAGATGACCAATCAAATGCTTCCAATGATTCTATAATTAACCCCCACATGTGCCAAGTACCTCCCTGAAGGTTTTTACCACCAAGTCTCCAATGTGGAACTTTGACTACAGGCAGTCATTTGTAGGCCACCATGACCCCAGTGCCATCCTATTTTTGATTACTCCTAATGGCTTCCAGCCCAGGGAAACCTACATTCCTTGGCCTGCACTACTCTATTGATCCAAACGAGCTTTGAATGATGAATGATAATGAATTTTATGATCTCCTAGAGATTAATTGCTAGATCTAACCATCATTTTGTAGGATTTGACTAATGCTTTCTTGATTTTTATGGGTATGTGCAAGATCATCATGGAAAAAACAGGCCCTTAAGTGGCAAAAAATTTAGAAAAATCAGAGTTAGGCAACTTGATGTAAAAATTTGAATAAGTTATCTATATTATTTCAAAAATATGTAAGAACAGTAACTTAAACTTAAATTTCAAAAAAATAAAAGAAGGTAGTAGTATCTGAATTTTATTACAATCCACAAAAAATGATAGTAGTTTTTACAAGATTTTAGATAAGGAGATGACTCATGTCCGGATGTGTGATGCATATTTTTTATAATTTTTCCATGTAAATAATTAATTATGAATTTTTTTATTACAACTTTTCAAAAATATAAAACTCATATGTCCGACTACCTAAACTTGGTCAAACTTTATGAAATTCAATTTTTTTTAATTCTATAGTATGTGAAGCATATAATGCGATGCATGTTTTAGGATTCAAAAATGTGATACTGCTTTCAAAGCTATAGATTTTTTCAATCAACCTATCAATCGGGCTTTAGTCGAATCTCGGGAGAAAAATAATAAGGGTATGTGTGATCATGATGGGCCAAAAGTGGCAATATTATGGGTATTTGTTGACAACTTTTTTAACCCAAAATTGATGAAATGAAAAGGGTTTTTAAAGGAGATTCTCAGCTTTCCATCAATATAAATTATGCTTTAATTTGAATTTAATAAATAATTATTATTCATTTTCCATTTGAATTACAAATAAAGTCTTGATTGATAGGCTGATTGCAAAAAATCTATACCTTTCAAACGGTATCACATTTTTTGAATCTAAAACATGCATCACATTCTATGCTTTGTATACTATAGGATTAAAAAAAGAAAAATTGAATTTCATGAAGCTTTGACCAAGATAAGGTGGTCAGACATACGAGCTTTTATATTTTTTTAAAGTTGTAATAAAAAATTCATAATTTATTATCTACTAGGAAAAAAAATACAAAAAAAATGCATCACATCTGGACATGATTCCTCTACTTATGTCTAAAATCTTATAAAAAATTATTATCATTTTATTGTGGTTAGGGTGGTCAGACAAACACCTACTTCTTATTTTTTCCCTGAAATTTAAGTACAATGATTGAAATTTCAAAATTTCACCAAATAGATTTTTTTTTTAAATAAACCTAGTAGTTTAGAAACTACATTCAATTTGCTATAGATTCTATTCTTACATATTATTTTGAAATAATATAATAACTTATTCAATTTTTTTATGTCAAGTTGCCTAACTCTCATTTTTTGATTTTTTGCCATAAGGGCCTATTTTTTCCATGATGATCTTGCACATACCCATAATAATTATTTATCAAATTCAAAGTAAAGAATAATTTATATTGGTGGAAAGCTAAGAATCTCTTTTAAAAATCCTTTTTATTTCATCAATTTTGGGTAAAAAAAAGTTATTAGCTACATACCCTACACATACCCATCATATTGCCACTTTTTGGCCCATCATGATCCTGCACATACCCTTATGTGAAAGCACTTATTGCATCTTTGTATGTAGAATGTATGGAATCTATTGTGGAAACATCAAGGAAGTCTTACAAGAAAGATAAGGGAAAGAAGCCTATAAAAGTACCGAGGGGGAAGGAAGAGAAGGATTAGATGAAATACCAATTCCATGGGGTGGAGTGCACCTCCAAAATCACTTCCAGTTGGGATTCAGTGTTAGAAACCAATCTTGGGCATGTGGATATAGATGATTCAAGCGTAGAGTGGTGATCAACCCTATAATGGAGAAGACATGAAAGATCAGAAAGGGTGGTCTTGCTAAGGCATCTATTTTTCCTCTGGAATTAGTAGCTCTGGAGCTAGTCATGATGTGTTGGGAGGCATACCACAGTAGCATAAATATCATTGACCATGAGGGTAGGGTACTAGCCAATTTTTCTCCCAAATCTATACGTCAGATGTTCAATATTCCTACATTTGATGTCATGGAGGAAATAGAAAAGGGATATGCTGAAAAAATGTGGAAGGCAGACCCCCTAGCATGCAAGAAACTGATCAAACAACATTGGTTGAAGGATAAGAGGGATAGTCTTGCTAACATCCCTCAAGAGATTTTTAGGAGTGAATTCCACGAGGAGTATCATGACTTGGTCACTCTTCTAAGCAGGGTAGTGGACCTCCCTACTATGGACTTCTTTCAAGAGTGGATGTTCTAATTCATTGAGGAGATCATCCATGTGAAAAAAAAAAATCACTGGGTGAAGATTATTAGTGACAATATGCATAACCAACTCATGGTTGTTAAGAGAACATCCCAGTTCTATATGACCTCCTACTTGGTGTACCTCCTAGCAGTGTCGTTCTCGCACAAGGGCTTCTTTGTTGCAAATAATCTAGGTCCAAGGAGAGGAGAACTCAAAGTATATGACTGCTACCCTCAACTATAATATAGAAACTTCAAGAGAAAATATCGAAGGGTAAATGATGGCTTCATTAGGAATATCGCTAGACTCCTTGGGGGAGACTTTAATAGGAGAGTCTTGCATAGTGCCAAGGCTTTCATCCATAGGTTCAGGTATTTGTTCATACAGTTCCCAAAATTCACATACATTAGGATAAGGGATTCTCTAAGAGGCCTTACAAGCTACCACGCTATCCTAATGACTGAATGATACTATTGGAGGTCTCTAGACAATTGAAAAACACCCACACCCTATTGAGTGATAAACACAGAATAGGGATCCCATATCCCCTAACCTTTGGGCAGGGAGTGTATGCCTATCCCCCTACCTAGTGCGTGGAGTATTCAGAGAAGGAGATAGTGAAGTACAATCTAAACCTCCACACAACACAAGGGAGGATGGACCCATATGGAAAGTTGAAGAAATAGGTTGGAAGGTAGTATACCCATCTTCCTCATGTCGAAGATTTCTGGGACAATTGGAAAGATGATAAAGAAGATGAATGAGGCACTACATGAGAATGGCAACCCAAATTGTAATGTCAATAAATCTGTTTTTGGTGCTAGATCAAATAGTAGAAGAAGATGACAACATTATTGATGAGAGGTGCAATGTTGGGGGTAATTTTCCACTGCCACTAATAGATTGGGATGAGGAAGAGGTCAATGACCTCAATATATAGTAACATGACTAGTTGAAAATAGAACAAGGCAATGGGTAGATGGAAAAGTTTCCCAACTCAAGATGTAGGGCATTGAGCTAACATATGGTGAGCTCGAAGATGAGCTCGAAAGTGAAACTGAAAATGGAGTAGCTGCTGCTCCAACTGAAGATGTGCCCAAATTCCCTCCAACAATGAGATAAAAAAAGGAAGGATGCACCTGATTGCCATCCCAAACATATTATGTACACATGGAAGGCTGCTGAGGGAGAATCCTCAAAGAAATCCAAGAAAATAAGGGGTTTTGTAAGTGAGATGCCTATAATCTAGGAGGATCCCCCGTGCAAAGGAGAAGAAGAATTTGAGTGGGCATGATCACCACCTACCACCTCCACTATCACTATTGCTGCTACTATTGCCACTCCTCCACCTACCACCTCTTAGTCCTTGCCTATTTCATCTCCACTCATTGTGGACATCTCATTCCACCTCGCTTCCACTTCACCAATGGCCCCATTGATGATACTAGATTCCTCCTCAATCACTATGTCCCCACCATCATCCTCCTCACTCCCTCCTCTACTGCCTACTCTTTATACCCCAATGCCTATAGTTGCCACAACCACTATGCCACCTCTCACCCTGCCAGATGCTTTCACAAAATACATGCAAGGAATACTTGCTGATATTTTAGGGTGATTATCAATCCCACAGTTTAAGCATTGATGGCCCAGATTACTGTTGGCTTACCTCTTTCTTCACCTCCTCTAGAGCCACCAAAGATGGAGGCCACCATGCAAATATATATAGAGATGGAGAAATACCAAAGGGAGGCTACAAAAGGAATAGTTGAAAAGCCCAAGGACCCCTTTAAAGATGATTAATTTGAACACCTGGATGGTGGGTTGAATATAAACTTGGATGAGGAGGCGACCGATGAAGAAAAGTCACAATCCTCAGAAGAGGATACTGAGGCTCTCAATGCAAAATATATCATAGAAACCTCATATCAGGAATTAGAAGAGGAATTGTCCCAACAACTTAGAGAGGTAGGCGAAAAGGTTGAATTTGATCTAGAAAGTAAGCCATCTAAGGAAAACGTTGATACTAATGTAAATGTGGAGATACTTGAAGAGCCTCCACTGATAGGCCAAGATAATGGCCCCATTCAAGAAGAAGAAGAAGTGCCTCCTAAAAAGAAAGAAAATGAGAAAGAAGTAGAAAAAGATGAAGATAAAGTAGAATATGCACCAAAGAAGAGCCCCAAACCTGAGTACCATGTTGAGCTTGAGCATCTAGAAAGGGAAGTACCTCAAAGGAATTATGTCACTAAAGAGAATATAGCCTCTGCTGATCTGGACATGGAAAGTGAATATAGCCTCTACTGAGCAGCCTTGACGTGAACAAATAGAGGAAAGTGATCATGAATCACCTAAAGGGGAAGCCCCAGTACCCAATTGGTTAAAAAGGAAGCTACAAAAGAAATCCTCTACAGTCATTGATCCAAAGGCTATACTTGAATCCATACTAGCAAGAGCCCATACAAAAACCAAAAAGGAGAAGAAGCCAAGAGTTTGTCCCATATCACTGTTGTTGCCTCCATATTGAGAATATTACAGATTACCACCCTTGTAATAGAAAAGGAGGCTGGGGCTAGTTACAATATCTCGACGATAACTTTAGGCCTGACAACCAGAGAGTAGAAAATTGATGAGTTCCAAGGGTCGGTGGAAACGATCGTGCAACAAATGAGCAAGGATCAGTCCTCCAAGGAGGAACTAAAGGAACATGTGGCGAATCTCATCATCTATATTCAACAATGGATGTCCTTGGAAGAAGAGGCTCCTAAAACATCATCTATGTCCCCTCTTCTCTCCCAAGAGGAAATCAATAGGATGGAGAAAATGAAGAATTGGACCAAAGCCATAGTGGATTGGTCCTAACAGGTGATCTACAATGGTGATATGGGAATCTGCCACCGCTACTCAAATGTTCAAAAAAAAATTGGATTTACAAAAGTAGCTGGAAGCCATTGAAAATGCATGTCACAGATTCACTGAGATGTATAGGATCACCTATCCTAAGCACAAGGCCATTCTTAGGATGCAAGAGAAGACATGGGAAAAGGAATTAGCACTTGTGAAAGATGATGACTGGCTAGTGGAGACATGGAAAATGGGCTTGGATCATAGAAGGGAAGTCTTTGAAAGAGTGTTGCATGAAGTTGAGCTTGACATTGAATGGGTTGTGGAGCACAAAATTGACATTGAGGACTACCTCAAGACAATGAAAGACTATGAAATTCTTGCCCTAGAATTCGATTCGAAGAAGATCAAGCCATACTTCCATAAGAAGATGGGGCAAGGGGTTGCAGATGCACTAACACCATATTTCATGGTCTTTGTTGCCAAAGCATTCACCCAATCTGAGCAAGTAATCAAGGCAACACCTAGGTGCACCAAGCACTGGGAGAAGATCACAGGAAGATTTAAAGGGCTGACCTTTCAAATTCTCCAATCTGATATCATGGAATGGAACAAGCTTCAGGCTTTAATTGGTAAATTTGTGGAGTATTCCACCCTTTAGAAGAATGTAGGAAAGTGAGTGATAGATGATGAATTCCTAACAAAGTAGCTGCAAGAAGAAGGAAGTCACTAGAAGACAAAACTACTATAGTGTCAGAGCCACTAGAGGACAACATAGAGAAAAGACAAAAGATGAATTTTATAATGCTATATTTTGGGAGTAGGTGAAACTTTAATGTAAAATGAAATTTTTCCACACAATGAAAGTGAATCCTCGTGATTCATTTCACTTTTGGAAAACTATAAATAGGGGCCTAATCTCATTTTAAAATAGAGAGTTGAGTTGTTTTCTAAGGACATGCAGTAAAAATTTAATGAGAATTGCATTGATTTGGTGGATTCTTGTGTTTCTTCACATGTTGCATGATTCATCTTCTCAATATTAGAATTTAGTTTGTTGTTTTAATTATTTTCAGTTCCTTTCAGTAGTTATTTCATGTTGGACATTGGTGGTGAATAATTTTATAGTGTTGATGCCTTTCATGTTCATGCTTTTTGTTGTTTATTGACGATAAACAACACTGTAAAGCTAATCTGAATATTAATTTACTATTGCACTTAAAATTCATCTATTGTTCATACCTTATTGTGAATGGATAGCTGAAAATCTATAGACCTTAGAAGATAGCACTGGTTTCATGAGACTATGTTGTTTTGGTTAAGTGGAACTTAGTTTTGGGAAGGATTTCCATTGTAGCATCCTCCATTGTCACTATTCATCATTAGTTGCAGGTCTAAGAACCCTTCTATTCCTTTTCCATTTTGAATTTTCTTTGAAATAGAAGTTAAGGTAAAGTTACAACATCATATTAAAGTCAAGTCTAATGTTAAACATGGAGCTTTAAATTGCTATTTTGAACTTGCAGCAATTGCGCTTCACTTCTAGAATCTCATGAAATTTCATTTGATGATCCAGTTCTTTCCAAACTTAGTGAACCATAAATACCCTTTGTGATTACCAAAAAATCACATCAATCAACTGAGTTATTTTTGCAAGTCATGACTTGACACCCGTGAGACCTTGGGATAATTTTCTGCAACTTGTTTGTAGGACGTTGTCTTTCAATAGAGGTAGTGCACCTGTGTGCCGCCTAATTTGAGAAGTGTAAAACCACCCATCAATAGAACTAGCGCTAGAAGGAGGGAATATTTTCTAAGCTAGATCAAATTGATTCCCTTTCCCCTTAGAGTTTCCAAAGAGTGTTAAGATCTACACCAGACAAAGGGGAGTTTCAAGAGCTACCACCCCCTACCAAGGCCTAGAGAGCTAAGAAAGGGGAAGCATCCATTTCAGCTCCATCCACTCCACCTCCATCCCATCCATCTCCTCCATCTCCTTCCACCCATCCATAACACTCTTCTCCCTCACTCTTGGTAGAAATCCCATCTCTCCATTTTCCTCAAGCAACCTTCTCACTTTCCATCCCTCATAGCCAAGGAATTTCCCTAGCTACTGCTACTCCTTTGTAGCCCTAGCCCCAAGTTACTATAGCACAACCAACACAACCTCCACCTCCCATCATGGCTTGGATGGGTAATAACCCATCTCTACTATCCTTCAATGATTACTACAACATGCCAAAGAATCTAGAAGGCTTTTGCACTACGTTCCATCCTCATGATCCACAGAGAACTTGACCGAAGAACATATTAAAATATTTCAAACAAACTTGAAGGATAGGAAAATAGAACATGAATATGTGGCCTGGAGGCTCTTTCCCTACTCCTTGGTAGAAGAAGCCTTTTATTGGTACATACATCTACCAACGTGATCCATCACTACTTGGGATCAACTAAGGGACACCTTTTATAGAAATTCAAGATCCCGATCAACCCTTTTGAGTTATACCAATAGTTCATGTCCATCAGGAGGGAGGTCAACGAGCGTATCAACTCCTTCAATGATTGGTTCCACCGAGCTTACATGAAGTTGTAGCCACCTTATGTGTTCGATGATGCCTCAGCCATATTGGTTTACTACGTAGCATTGGAGAATCTCACATTTGAATTGGTAAAGAGAATGCATTCGTTGCCTACTAGGTTGGTGGATGCCTATGCTGAAGCAGTTATAGCTAGCACTGACTTGGGACAAAAAATTGTAGGTCCACTACCCTCCTTGGAGCTAGTTTCCCATCCAATGAAAATTCAAGAAGTTACTCATGCCTTGGCCCATCAAACCCCGATGATGAATCAAGTTCCATAACTGATGATAGTGCCTCATCTGGGGCAACCGTTGAACCAGGAAACTCTAGTACCTCATTACTTACAACCACAATAGTAGCATAATTATCCCTAGTAACCTTAGGTGCCTTCATACCTACAAATCTCTAAGTTCCTACCTGCTTAGTAAAATCAACCAACAGTGTAGTCGGTCTTCCTTCAAAATTCAATCCCACAACCAAACAATGTGGAAAAGGATTAGATAGATGAGCTGAAAAAACTAGTCAAGAAGATTCTTACTAAAATGACACACTTAAGGAATCAGAATAACCAACTGTAGGCTTCTCAGAGGAGTATCCAAGCTAATCTCAATTGAGATAACTGTGACAAACGCGATGCAAGTGCTTTCTCTAGAAAAAATTATGAGAGAGGTCAAAATTTGAACCAAGGTTTTGAGATGACTTCACAAAGTAAAAATTGAACAAGGAACACAAGAACAAAACATGAAGGCATCCCCACACCTCTTGATCAGCCGACTAATACAGATAAGACCACAAGTGGAGTGTATTTTGCAAAGGCGGCCTTATTCAGGTGGTGCCATATTCACAAGACAAATAGGCATTCAGAATTGGACTATCTTGAGTTTGAAACAACAACAAAAAAATCTCAAGTGGAAGTTTAGAATGCAGTCAATGGTGCTAGTTGTAGAGACATAGTTCCATTTGAACCATGTGATTCCTTGGTGCTGGTGGTTAATGAAGTTCCTTTCCCATGAAGCGAGAGTAACATGATCAAGAAGGAGACCACTACCCCAAGGGATGAAGAAGCAAAAGAGATAAGCAACAAAAGTCCTTTATCCTAGCTCTTTGATTCAGTAGACAATGGTCCAATAGATAAGGAAGAGCCCCATGAAAATGAGGTCCAAATGTTTCATCAAAGGGAAAATCCTTACAATTTAAGGAATAGACAAGTAGGCGACCCTTTCACAACCTCTACTCCTCCTAATAACTTCAACATTTTCCTGACTGTAATGCTAGCAATAATCTAGGCTACCCTTATGTGCCCACCCAATATTTCAATAAGAATAG
Organism: Sequoia sempervirens; assembly: GCA_007258455.2. Classification (NCBI taxonomy): domain Eukaryota; kingdom Viridiplantae; phylum Streptophyta; class Pinopsida; order Cupressales; family Cupressaceae; genus Sequoia; species Sequoia sempervirens. Next base: position 198,576,928 of record VDFB02373365.1, read on the forward strand.
GCAGTAGAATCAAACCAAAAATAGCCTACTAGCTCTTCTCATAATAGGTATTTTGAGGAATAAATAGAACAAATGGGGGAATATGTGGTAGAAGAATTCAAGAAAGTTAAACTGAGCCTGTCAACTTTTGAATTGCTTACAGTCCTAGTAGTTAGGAATGCCTTATTTAGGATGCTTAATGGGACTGCTTCATCCAAGTCAACTCAAGAAGTGCGTGCCAAGAGGGTTTCCTTTGACGACTCCCAAAATGAGCCCGTAATTAGGGAAATCTTAGGAAATAAAATAGATCCTTTCAAACCAGCAAACAAGAAAGAAAATGGTTAAAGAAAAAAATCAAGCACAAGCTCGAGATAAAAACCAATGACAAGGATAAAGCTTAGGTAGCTTAGGCCGATGTGTTAGTGGGATTGTTCCAAGGAAAGTTGGAGACTCCTCCCTTCTTGACCACCATCAGAACATTTGGAAAGAATCTGCACAATTTCCTACTTGATTCAGGAGCCTCAGCCAATTTCATGCCTTTGGTGGTATGCAAAGATTATGGAATAACTCCAACACCTTCTTGATGAAAGGTAGCTCAATTGGACAAGACATAGGTGAACATTGTTGGAGAAATCAATAAGATACCCATGTAGATTGCTATTGATCTGATGTTGCAAGAAGTGATTGATATTCAAGTGGTCAACATCCCTGACACATATGGCATCATATTAAGGAGATATTTCACTCGGGTCTTGAATGGATATGTAGCAATGGATTATTCTCATTTGTGGCTGCCCTGGAATGGGTTGTTGAACTAGATCTACATCGATTAGGAACTATCAGAGCCAGGTTTGCAAATGCTGGGGTCTCTGGGTAGTTAGGTCCATTAAGTAACCTCTTGTTTGAACTCTGGAGCTCATTTGTACTTTTATCTTGTTGTGCAGAAATATGCCTCGAGGTAGAGGACGTGGCCAAGCAAGAGGCTGCGGTGCTGGTTGTGGAGCAAACCGGCGAAGTCCCTCAGTTCCCAGTTCTCATGGTTCTGAGCATGAGGAACAGCCGAGTCTTCACAATAATCCGTTAGGTGGTCAGAACCCAGGGCAGCTTGGATTAGACAGTTCATTACAACATATTCTTGGAGAAATTCTGGCTCATTTGGGACCCAGGCTAGAGGAGGAGCCACAGATTGAAAGAGAAAGAGAAAGGTCACCGAGGTGGAGGGAAATAACTTCTGATCAGGATGTAGTCTTAGTAGGCCATATGAGGGATTTGTTGAGAGCTCACCCACCGACATTTGTTGGTTCAGGAGGTGGACTAGAAGCTGAAACTTGGCTAATTGACTTAGATCGTTGCTTCGCCATGCACCCTTACGGTAGCAATACCAAAGCTTGGTGCGCGGTTATGCATTTGTGAGGGTTCGAATCTACTTGGTGGTGTCTTGAGGAACATAAATTACACCTTGATATCAATATGGTCACTTGGGAATTATTCTTGGACAGGTTCAGGGCTCATTTTCTCTCAGACCATTGGAGGCAGCGCAGGGCTGACGAGTTTCATGATCTCAAGCAGTTGTCTATGTCAATGGAACAGTATGAGCGGCTCTTCTATGAGTTGAAGCAGTATGCAGGGATTAGCCATGACGAGGGCATGTTGGTTCAGCACTTTGTTCGGGGCCTTAATGCCCACATCAGTGGTGGAGTGCGAGTCTTCGAGCCAAAGACAATGGAAATGGCAGTTGAGAAGGCTCGATTGGTGGAGGAGAATTTGGCCATGGCCTTGGGTGGCCACATTGGAGTGCAGATTGGCAGTGCACCTTCTCAGGGTTTTAGCACTCACAGAGGTCAGTCTCAGGGAGCAGGATCTTCCAGAAATAGGTTTCAACCCTTGAAAGGGGGTCATCAGCAGCAGCAGCCTCAACAGCAGCAGTCAAGACAGAAGAACTTCCAACCTCCTCAAAGTGGCAATTCACAGTTTCGCAAGGATTAGAACAGGAACATAAACCAAGTTCGACAGGAACGTTTCGCACAACCTGCACCTAGTATCCAGTCAACGCCGAGTCGAGGGAGCTTTCAGCAGTCAAATGCTCCATTAGGGAGCAGAGGTTTTGGCAGGGGTATTGGGTGTTACTCTTGTGGGCAGCAGGGGCACATTGCTAGATTGTGTCCTTAGAAGAGCACTTTAGGTTTTAATCAGAGGCCAGCTGGTTCAGAGCCGACAGTAGGTGATGTAGGGAGGTCTGATCATGTATTTGCTGTAGTGGATAATCGGCAGGCAGACCACCAGAGCACCGTCATTGAGACTTCAGGTGTGTTACATGATTCTAGCATTTCTATACTTTTTGATTCCAGTGCATCTGATTCCTTTATATCTCCTTTAGTGGTTGAGCGATGTGGATTGGTGGCAACTAGTCAAGGCGAGAAATGGCAAGTTGAATTTGCTTCAGGGCCAAAGCTTGTTGTAGAGAAGCTTGTGCAGGATTGTAGCTTAAGTATAGGGGCTTTGTCAACTAAAGTAAATCTCAGAATCTTACCACTCGGCTCATATGATGTCATCTTGGGCATGGACTGGTTGAGTGCACACCGGGCTATAATTGATTGCCACCATAAAGTGGTGCGGTGCTTTGATGATTCTAGAAAGGAGGTGGAAATCGTGGGTGTTCAAAAACCCGTTTCTTTGCGAATGATCTCCATCATGCAGCTCAAAAGGTACTTTCGACAGGGTTGTCAGCTCTTTTCTATATCTTTGAGTGACTTGGAGTCAAAGGATTGCCAAGGGGTGTCATTGGAACAATACCCTCTCCTTAAGGAGTTTTCTAATGTGTTTCCAGAAGAGATACCTGGTATGCCACCTAAGCGAGATATAGACTTCAGGATTGATCTAGTACCTGAAGCTGAGCCAATATCTCGAGCTCCATATCGGATGACAACACAGGAACTTCAGGAACTCCGTTTGCAGCTGGAAGAGTTGTTGGCTAAGGGCTTTATCGACCCAAGTGTTTCTCCTTGGGGAGCACCTGTGATTTTTGTAAAGAAGAAGGATGGTTCTCTTCGCTTGTGTATTGACTACAGGAAGTTGAACAAGGTAACAGTGAAGAACCGATATCCATTACCCATAATTGATGATCTTTTCGATCAGATAAAAGGGGCAAAGGTGTTCTCTAAGATTGATCTCAAATCGGGATATCATCAGTTGAGGATTGCTGATCTAGACATTCACAAAACAACATTTCGTACTCGATATGGACATTACGAGTTCACCGTGGTGCCGTTCAGGTTGACGAATGCACCTTTAGTCTTTATGAGCCTAATGAATGGAGTGTTCCGAACTTTCTTGGATAGATTTGTCCTTGTGTTTCTCGATGACATTCTGATTTATTCTAGGTCTATGGAGGAACATGAGGAACATCTAAGACAGGTGTTGCAGTGCTTAAGGAGTAATCAGTTGTTTGCCAATCTTAAGAAATGTGAATTCTATAAGACTAAAGTTTAGTATTTGGGCCATGTGATTTCTGGTGAGGGAATTTCGGTTGATCCTGCAAAGATCCAGGCTATTGTGGATTGGCCTGCACCCATAAATGTCTCAGAAATTCGCAGCTTCATGGGACTTGCAGGATACTATAGGCGTTTTGTCCAAGGGTTTTCTAGGTTGGCTCATCCTATCACCTCCTTGCAGAGGAAGGGAAAGAAGTTTCTTTGGTCTGAACAGTGTTAGTTGGCTTTCTAGAATTTGAAGGACAAGCTGACTAGTGCTCCAATCTTAGCAGTTCCTGATCCATCAGGTGATTTTGTTGTGTGTACTGATGCTTCGTTGGAAGGCTTAGGGGCTATGTTGATGCAGGAGGGGCGAGTGATTACTTATGAATCACGAAAGCTTAAGGATCATGAACTCAATTACCCCACTCATGACTTGGAGTTAGCCACAGTTGTGCATGCCTTAGTAAGGTGGCGACACTTTCTCCTTGGTCATCAGTTCGAGTTGCATACAGATCATCGTAGTCTGCAATACATCTTTACGCAGCTGAACCTGAATGCAAGGCAGAGAAGGTGGATGGAGTTCTTGTGCGAATATGATTTTGAGGTGAAGTATATTCAGGGCAAAGAGAATGTGGTGGCAGATGCGCTGAGTAGACGCAAGCATGAGATTTCTACTATGGCTCTTGAGGTTGATTTGAAAAGTCAAATCCTTGTGGCTCTTTCTTCAGATGATTGGTATCAAGCAGTGAAATCAGAGATTGAGTCGGGCAGATCTTTGGAAGGAAAATTTTCTGGTTACTCTATAGTTTCAGATGGTGTTTTGCTTTATGGAGGTTGAATGTATGTACCTCCTGCAGAGGGTCTTCGTACCCTAATCTTGACTGAAGCTCATAGAGCTCCTTATTCAGCACACCCAGGAGTTAAGAAAATGTATGCTGATCTTTGCTCACTATATTTTTGGGCTAGGATGAAGCGTGACATTGCTGATTTTGTGGCTAGGTGTCTGGAATGTCAGAGAGTTAAGGCCGAGCATCATCATCTGGCAGGTTTGTTGCAGCCTCATCTTGTTCCAGAGTGGAAGTGGGACATTATTTCTATGGATTTCATTGTTGGGTTGCCTATGTCTTCCAAGTGACACGACACTATCATGGTCACTGTTGACAGGCTGACCAAGGTAGCCCATTTCTCTCCCATTCGATCTTCCTATACTACTTCTGTGGTGGCTAGAGTGTTCATGGAAGATATTGTTCGATTACATGGGATACCGCGCAAGATTATTTCTGATAGAGATCCGGTATTCACATCTGCGTTATGGACATCTTTGCAGTGATCCTTAGGGACTAAGTTGAATTTTAGTTCTGCCTACCATCCTAAGACAGATGGTCAGACTGAGAGAGTTAATCAGGTGCTTGAGGATATGCTCTGCATGTATGTCATGGACCAACAATCTCGTTGGGAAGATTATCTGCATTTGGTTGAGTTTGCCTATAACAATGGTTATCATAGTTTGATTGGCATGGCTCCATTCCAGGCTTTATATGGTCATCCTTGTCGTACCCCTTTGAGCTGGGATCGATTGGAGGACAGGGTTCTTCTTGGACCTAAGATGCTTCATGATATGGAGCAGCAGGTAGTATGCATCTAAGAGCATCTTGTAGCGGCTCAGGACAGGCAAAAGAAGTTTGCTGATGCTCACAGAGTTGATCGGCAGTTTGCAGTAGGTGATCGAGTGTTTCTTCGAGTTCGTCCTCGGAAGAGCCCTATTCAATATGGAAAGGGTTCTAAGCTTGCACCCCGTTTTGTGGGTCCGTTCGAGGTGTTAGAGCATATTGGTCCTGTTGCCTATTGCCTGGCCTTGCCACCCAGTCTGTCGCGGATTCACGAAGTGTTTCATGTTTCTGTTCTTAGGCCTTATTTTCCTGATGTTACTCATGTACTTGATTGGAATGCTCTACAAGTCGAGGACGGGTAGCTAGCTCTAGAGCCCATGGCCGTGGTGCAGCACAGGAGACTCGTTCTCAGAGGCAGGGATATTGAGCAGGTGAGGGTCTAGTGGGACCCCAATGATGAGACTTCAGCGACATGGGAGGATGCTTCCCATATCAGAGAATCCTACCCTTACTTGTTTTCTGGCTTACAGGAGTAAGTCGGATTTAAGGGGGGGAGGATGTAATAACCCTCCTGATTGCTAGTTGGACTCATTAGTTTTATGCTTTGATTTGATACTTTGATACATTGATACTATGATGGTACTGTTTTGTGTGATTGGTTAGTTGGACATTTGATGATGTTGTTACTCCTTTTGTGGAAATGATTATTTCATATGACATTGTGGTTGGTGATGCTAGTTGATTTTCATATTTATATTATGATGTGGTGATTTAATAGATTATGCCATGAGATGAATTGTTAGTATTAGAAATGTTATTTTTATCAATCATATTATAATTGTTAGGATAGATGTGATGAAGGATAGTGTAGCATCACTCATTGCGAGTGCTCTGTTACGCTGCGATTCCTTCTCACAATACAATGCTTTGATTTTATATATATGTGCATGTACATGACTTTGTTTGTATGCAGGAATTGCAGGTACATAGTCTCGATTCCACCTCCTTCGGCAGGACAGGGTGAGCACAAATAACCCAACGGTATAAAGTTGAAACAGAGGTGACAATGAAGTTTTCCCGTTCCATGATGTCAGACCGCCTTGTTGTATGGTATTGTATGTTCTGTAGTTGTCATGATTTGTGGTTGTGGTTGTGTTATGTTGTATATAATTAATGTTGTATTTTATATGTTGTGGTGTTTTTAATTTAAAATTGTTGATTAAAATATTAGATTAAATTGTATTTAAAATATTTAAATGTTTATTTATTTGAAAAGCCATGTATTTTATTAAATATTAAATGGTGTATTGTCAATGTAAATAAATTGTCGGGTGGAAGTTAATAATAAAATAAATAAAGTTAAATTTTGTGCATGAGCAAGGCTGGCAAAAATGGAGTTTTAAAAATAATAATAATAATAATAATAAGGATAAAATGGGAAATGAGGTGTGAGCAGAAAATGCAATCCTGAAAATAGAAAATGTTGGTTGGGTTGCATGTAGGAGAGAAAAATATAGAGGGGTTTTGGAAAAAGAATTGGGGGGGAATTCTTCTTTTGCTGGAAATTGTTTTAGTGCTCTGCATTTTTATGTTTTTGAAAGAGGGAGATTGTGTTGGTTAAGTTTTGTGTGGAGAATAAGAAGCTCGAAACAAAGGATTGAGGAGAGGAGCGAAAGCTATTCGAAGGGCTGGTTGGAGCAAGAACTTCACCACATTTCAACAAGCACGAGTCTAGGTTCCAAAAAAAATTCCTTCTCTTTATTTGTTTAAAAATTCCATTAAAAATCATATTGTATTGGGTCAAGAGAATAGTTTGGTTTTCATGGTTTTGGGAAAAATATGGGTTTTCAAACAATCAAGAAAATCTGGGTTATCAATTAATTTGAGAAAATCTAGGTTATCAAAAAGATTTGGGGAAAAATCTGGGTTTCAAATAAAACAGGGAAAAATTTGGGTTTCAAATAAAATAGGAAAAAAATCTGGTTATCAATTAATTTGGAAAAATCTGGAATATCAAATAATTTGGGAAAAATTGGGTTTTGAAATGATTGGGGAAAAATCTGTTGATTGTCTTAAAAATCTGAGTTCTGAAATGGTTTAGGAATTAATTTAATATTCCTCTCTTTTACAAGAAAATGGAGCTCAGATTATGAGAGCAAATAGGTTTTAAAATTAAAAACCAGGTGCATCTCTGTTTTTTGTTGAGAAAATTTTACTCATTCTCTGTGAATTTTATTTTATTCAATGCCTGTTACTGCTAGGTATATATATATACATATATTATATATGAAATTTGTTTGAGATTTATACTTCCAAATGAGTTTATCTGAAACTGTAAATTTCTTTTTTTTTAATTTTTAATTTTAAGCCGAACTGCGTCGGCGTTCATGCCTATTAGGGACGGAATAGATGTTCAATACAAAATGAAAATGTTATAAAAATACATATATAAAAATACTTTTAAAAAAAATATATATAAAATATATATATATATAAAATTTTATGAGGGTTGGAAGGACGGACTGGCCGTCCTCCCCTTCCCCTCGCCCGTACCCTGGTGCGGAGTTTTTTTACTGCCGCACAATAGTCTTAAAGACTGCTGTGTGCGGCAGCCTCGGCTGCCATGCACAGCAGTCCCTAGGACTGCTGTGCGCAGTCCTTGCAGGGAGGTAAGGCTCCCTTGTTTTGTTATTTGCTTTTTCTTTTTTTTAATTATTTTAGTAATTTAAAATTACTAAAAATTAAAACACATAAATATAATCTGATTTTTTTTAATTTATTTATTTTAGTTTAAATTTAATTTATGAAAATTTAAATATATATATATATATATATATATATATATATGTTAATGTATGTTTATTCTTATATATAAAAATATATGATAAATTATAATGTCTTATTTTCATATGTAGGGAGTAGACTACAAAACTAAATGGTTTCTATTAATAGAAATGTAGTCGTCTTTGGGGAAATAAAATGTTAATAATTTTATTATAATAAAATTTAACATATTATTTATATATGTCAGTTGTTCCTTGCTTTTTGTGAATTTAATAATTGATTTTGAGAAAACTGTAGTGCTTCCTGTCTCAACTATTTTGTGTAAAGTTGATATGGGGTTTGAGATCATCAAATTATGTGTAGTTGCATTTTGTTATTGGGTTGGCTTTAATGTCGATGTGGGAACCCGGTAGTTGAATTGAAACCTTGTTCCAGAGGCTTGTTTATTTTGGATGTCGTTCTCATTTTGAATTTCTGCTTGGGAGTTGAAAACTTATGGTTCATGGTTGGAAGGGTTGAACGGTTGTTGAGACTTTTTGGTTCTGAGTTGTTGCGAGAGGGTTAATGTCTCGCTTGTTCTTGTTTTGGTATCATGCTTATTTGTTGAGGTTCAACCCTTGTCTTGTTCAATTTTCTGTTAGGAATCTTAGGGAGAGTGGCTCTTCGTGGGGGCCGGGGCCTCGGTTAAGAGGAAGTGCACAGGAGAACCCACGCAAGAGTAGGTAAACAAGTGATAACCTAAAAATAGAATTAGGGGGAATGGGTAGTAAAACACTCAAGATAAATAAAAATTGGATTCCTCGTCTATGCATTAGGGCTATCATAGACTAATGATAGATTGAGAAGGCCGTGGTCGGCAAAGTCATAATCTCGTCTTCATGAGAGGTTATTGGCTCCGCATGAGCTACCCTATGGTGTCGGCGCCTCAAGTAGGAGGAAGAGCCAGGAGATCCATAGATGGGTGCCGGTGCCTCATGTTGGAGGAAGATCCTAGAGATCCCATGAGAGCTATACGATGACACTCTCCACTAGACTTCCTGTTTGCCTTGTTGCTTTTTGGCCTTTGGAAATGTATTTTGGACTTTGGATGTTGTATCAGTTTCATTAGCTTTGTACTCTTATTGTTGATTCATATTTTGTGAAAGTGATCATGAGTATACTTTGGTGACTTGTTATTGTCATTGCTTGGTTTAATTGTATTCTCTGAGTTTGTATTTGTGTTGGTACCTTGTTGTCATGGAGTCGGTTTAACAATCTTGGTCAGGTTAACTTCCTTGTCACCTCTGAGCACGGGGGGTGAGTTATCTATAATTCACATGGTTGGGTGGAACGTGCTCCGCACCCGTTGGGTTCCCCATCAGCATCCTTGTTCGTAGCTTTTCCGCAGTTGGAGTTGTACCAGTGTTCACCTTGTTATTCAGCATTCATTGTAAATTGTATCATCCCACTTGTTTGGGAAATTCATTGTAATTATTATATCAAAAGATTGTAATGTAACATTATAACAATGATGTAATAGTTAGGATTCTATGTAATATTATTTGATGAGATTCATATGATTGTATTATGTGGTATCTTAATATACTTGCTCTTGGTTCATGGATGTACAATTATTCATGGTTATTATATTATAATTGGTTGCATGGTTTATCATTATCTTTTATTTCCGTTTGTGGTTGCAATGTAACCTCGCGTGCCCCAGAGAACTAAGTGAGATAATGTGATGTAATATGTTATGTGATTATTATTAATGTATTGTAAGTTTAATTTAATTGTTTTAAACAAAAAAAAAATTATTTGCCTTTTTGAGTTCTCTGGGGTTTGCACGTCGGGCATTACAAACCCCACATGAAATTTATGCACATAATACAACAACACAAATGAGGTGTTTTTCACAGAAATGGAATTGGGAAACTACTATCTAGTGGTTTATTAGGATGAGCAAGAACTCCCAGAGGAGGAAGTGGCTAACGAAGTCCTTGTGTTGTGTAGTCTTCCTATTAACTTAACCCACACATCTAAAATTACAGAGATGTTTATTGAATCAGACGATGAAGAATCCTATGAGTATGGTAGCCTTGGATTGTTGGATGGATTCAAGGAGTTTATGCAAAAATTAGTGCATGATCAGCTCAACTTAGGAGCAAGAATGGATTTTTAGGAGCTTTTGTTACCTAGTTGGTGCAAGGTACACAATGTTGCACATTCTAAGTTTGAATGCTACCTATGCCAAACAATAGTGGAAAATATCAAGGGAGAAGTTACCAAAAAGGGAGAGCTCCAAACCAAGCAGTCAAACCAAAACCACATAGAATCCATGCAATCACCTGAAGCTACGGAAGCAAATATACTACAAAGGAAATGAGCTTTGCTTATCGTAAGATAAAAGAGGCCCCCAAGTTTTGGATGCTACGCTTCGACAGGTCCAAGTCCAAACAAGGAGCGAGATCTAATTTCAAACTCATCAACCCCATAGGTAAGCCTTATTTCACTGCTCATAGACTTTAGTTATATTGCACAAACAATGTAGCGAAGTATGAAGCACTAGTCCATGGGCTTTTGATGGCACTAAGAAAGAAGGTTAAAATGTTACAAGTATTTGGTGATTTAGAGTTGGTAGTGAAGAAAGTTAGGAATTTGTATTCCTACCATGATATAAGGTTAGAAAATTACAAGCATAGAGTATGGGATCTCATATAGGGCTTAGATGCATTCAATATTCAAATGATCCTACATTCTAAGAATAATACTATTGATGGCTTAGCCCAAGCAGCTAGTACCCTTCAACCTCTATCCATAGCTAGCCTAAAGAAGTTCATAGTTGAGCTTTCTTCCACTCCATTAGTGCCAAATAATGTCACCAATTTCCAAGTATTCAATGATGATAAGCATATCTCGGATTTCATCACAATTTCCGATGTGTTTGCAACTTAGATTATTGATGAAATAGAGCCCAAAGAGGATGAATTAGACATAGAGGGAGTCATTAACCTAAAAAAAACACAATACCATGAGTTATGGCTCAGCTTGAGCAAATGTTTGACTTGGATTAGATAAGAGATTAGGATCAACAAACAAAGAAGGATTCCATTGATAATCAATATGATGTCCACAATCTAGGAACAACCGAAGAGGTCAAAAATGTATTCATTGGTAAGGTGTGCACGCCAAAAAAAAGGAAAAGGATCATTGATGCCATATGCACATACCATGATGTGATTTATTGGAGCTACGAAGACTTCAAAGACATATGATACCTTGATCATTACTCACACCATCCCTCTCAAGCCAGATGTGAGACCCTTTCGGTAGCGTCAACACCCGAGCAATACACTGCTAGAACCCATCATTTACAAAGAAGTTCAGAAGCTCTTGTCTGCAAGGATGATTTTTCCAATCATACACTCCACGTGGGTGGAAAACTTGGTTCCAGTTAGGAAGAAGAATGAAGAAATCAGATTGCTCATAGACTTCTAAAATTTAAATAGAGCCTCTAAAAAGGACAATTATCTAGTGCCCTCACTAGATGAAGTTTTACAAATAGTTAATGGATCTTAGATGATTTCCTTTTTGTATGGGTAGTTGGGATACAACCAAGTGATGGTGCAATACAAGGACATACATAAAACACCAGTCACCACAAAGTGGGGAACTTTCGCATACTAAAGAATGTCGTTTGGACTGATCAATACAGGTGCCACATTTCAACATGCAATGGATATCACCTTCAAGGACCTGATTGAAAAATGTATAATAATATACATGGATGATCACACTGTGTTTTCTAAGAAAAGAGTGGACCATGTCTCTGATTTGTGCAAGGTTTTCCAAAAATGTAGAGAGTTTGGAATTTCATTGAATCCAAAGAAATGTATCATTGGAGTTACGAAAGGTAAGCTGTTGGGGCATGTGCTTTCAGAGAAAGGAATTTGAATAGACCTAAAACACATCCAAGCTATTCTAAAAATCTAGCTTCCAAGCGGCAAGAAGGAATTGAAATCCTTCTTTGGAAAGATCAACTTCATCAGAAAATTCATCACGAGATTTGTGGAATCATCAAACCATTAAATGCTATGCTGAAGCAAGATGCTAAACTGAAATGGAAACTCGAATCCAGGTAGTATTTCATACAAATCAAGAAATCAATTGTTGATGCACCATTGTTGGTTAGCCCAGATTATTTGAAGTCATTTTATATCTATTCATTTGCATTAGACCACTCTTGTGCTAGCGTATTGAGGTAGAAAGATGATGATGGAAGTGAGCACCCAATTTCTTTCATGAGTGCTTCGCTAAATGATGTAGAATTAAGGTATCACAATGCTAAGAAACAATCGTATGATTTGGTTAGAGTTAAGAAATTATAGCATTACATCTTGAGGACTAAGGTATTTGCAATTGTGCTTGATCCAATAGTCAAGACTTTATTAATGCAGAATGAGCTAGGAGAATAGAGAGAAAAATGGGTTACTTTATTATAGAAATATGACATGGTGATTAAACCCAAGAATTTAGTCTCACGAAAAGCCCTCACTCAAACAATAATTGAAACAATAGTTGAAGAATGACCTAAGCTCATAGTGCAATAGTATCAGCTGGAAGATGTTTCTCCCAGAGATTGGTATGAAAATATTGTCTACTATTTGTTGAACAACAAGTGCCCATCCTAGCTGCAAGTAGTACAAAAGCATGCTCAAAGGCTAAAGAGTAGCAGCTACATGCTACAAGGATCTATTTTGTACAAGAGAAATCATGAGGGAATCTATCTTATATGCCTTGGGAAAGAAGTAGTTAGGGTACTAAAGGAATTACATGAAAAATTTAGCACTCACCATGGATCTAGCCCTTCAACTTCCCACCAAATTCTATGGGTTGGGTACTATTGGCCGACGGTGTTTAAGGATGTGCATTATGATGTCATAACCTGTCATGTGTTGTCAAATTGCTACTACCAGAGAGAGATATGTTGTTGTCTTGCTGCAACCAATCCTAGAGGCAAGGCCATTCACTCAATGGGGACTAGACTTCATTGGTCTGGTAATCCTACCATCCTCTACAGGCCATAGGTACATTCTAACCTCTTTTGATTAGTACACTAGATGGAAAGAGGTGATAAGGTGTAGACAATGCACTACTAAAGTTGTTATTAATTTTTTAGAAATTTTTATATTGAATCACTTCGGTTGTCCATTTTCCCTTGTGTGCGATAATGGCCCCTCCTTTTCCTCACTTAATTTTTCCACTTGGGCCTTCGATTATGGGATTGCGCTTAATTTTTCTTCCAATTATTACCCTCAAGGAAATTGCCTAGTTGAGTAAACAAATAAAAACTTGATAACTATGATAAAAAAAACTACTTGATAGGAATCCCAAAGATTGGCACACACAGCTACACTTTTCCCTTTAGGAAGATCATGCATGCCACAAGGCTTCTCTGGGTGATTCCCCATTTCATCTTGTCCATGGCCTAGAGCCTAGCTTTCTTGTCCATCTCAAAATCCCCATGCTCTAGTGTTTTAACACATACTATGAGGAAAGAGACCGTCAAGAAGCCCATTTAGCTGAATTGTTGCATTTAGAAGAAGTCTCTGACCGAGCAATTGAAAATTTTGCTAAACACTAGGGCATAGTCAAAAGATGGTTCAATTGTTGAGAAAAAGTAAAGGCCTTTAGGATTGCTGATCTAGTCCTCTATTGGGACAAGGCCCATGAAAAGAAAGGGGGATATGACAAATTTGACAAGCTTTGGCTTGGCCCCTTTCAAATTTTAGAAATTCTAGGAGATAATGCCTTTTGCCTCAAGATTTTCATTGGAAAAAATATCCCATTTCCTGTCAATGGGAAGTACCTCAAGCATTATTTCCTTTCCTGAGCTTTTAAAGCTCATCCTTTGTATATAGTTGTATATAGGTTAGCTTAGGTTCATTTTTTTGCTTTGCTATCATGCATTCATTGTCCTCCTATTTTTCTCACTTTCCTAGCTCTTGTTTTTGTTGAGGGTGTTCCTTTGTTCTTGATGTGGTAGTTGTACTTGGCTGTCCATTCCTATTTGTTCTTTGGATAAATCTTCATTTATAACCATTGATTTCACGACCACTTCCAGCAGAGTGGGTTTCCTTACTTGAACTTTGACTTGACCTAGCATAGAACCCTTGCTTGAATCCTCTCACATTTATCTCAAATCACAAACAAAAAACACACTTTAAATTTTTCTTACGAGTTGTGCAATAGTTGTTATGAGGTTTCTGCAAGTGAAAAATCTTAAGTCTGCTCGAGTGATCACTGTGATTCGAAACCCATAGTAAGCTTCAATGCTTACATAGTTGAGCAAAAAGAAAGGTACCAAAATAAAATATTCAAGAAAAGAAAAGAAATAAAATGTCAAAATAAGCAACCATATGGGTGTGTGAACAACTCTATCGGGGCTATGGACACCCAGCTAGTAATAGAGAAATGTTGATTGGGTCACTTTTTTCATTTTCCTTGTTTTGCATGCCCCTAAATTTTGAGCTTAAAGTGATCAGGGACCCTAAAGTCATCATCCTTAGTTGACCAAAAATTCACCACCCTAAAATTTTCTAAGTCCTTGGATCTTATGGAGGTTCTCATGCAGGATTCCCTTAGAATTTTGCTCTAGTGTCTTCTAGGTCCTAGGGGTCTGCCCTTGCGGTCTTCCCTTTACACGATGTTGTCTTTTTATTGCTATTTAATTAGTGGCTAACCTGAAACATCTTCCCACATGGTGGGTTTGGTACCCTTCCCAATTGTCATCCGCTCAAATTTTGCCAACGGCTAGGTCTTGAGTTCTCTCCATAGTGCGAGCTCTGCTTTTACCACCGTAGAGGTTAGAAACATGTTCATCGGCTAGGTGTGCATGCTAGAAGAAAGGAAAAGGATCATTGATGCCCTATGCACATACCATGATGTGATTGATTGGAGCTATGAATACTTAAAGACATATTATACCTTGATCATTACTCACACCATCCCTCTCAAGCTAGATGTGAGACCCTTTTGGTAGCATTAACGCTCGAGCAATACACTGCTAGAACCCAACATTTACAAAGAAGTCTAGAAGCTCTTGTCCACAAGGATGATTTTTCCAATCATAGACTCCACATGAGTGGAAAACTTGGTTCAAGTCAGGAAGAAGAATGAAGAAATCAAATTGCTCGAAGACTTCTGGAATTTAAATAGAGCCTCTGAGAAGGAAAATTATCTAGTGCCCTCACTAGATGGAGTTTTGCAAACAGTTAATGGATCTTAGATGATGTCCTTTTTGGATGGGTAGTTGGGATACAACCAGGTGATGGTGCAATACAAGGATAGACATAAAACAACATTCACCACAAAGTGGGGAATTTTTGCATACCAAAGAATGTTGTTTGGACTTATCAACACAGGTGCCACATTTCAATGTGCAATGGATATCACCTTCAAGGACCTGATCAAAAAATGCATAATCATATACATGGATGATCTCACTATTCTTTCTAAGAAAAGAGTGGACCACATCTCTGATTTGTGCAAGGTTTTCCAAAAGTGTAGAGAGTTTGACATTTCACTAAATTTGGAGAAATGTATCTTTGGAGTTACCAAAGGAAAGCTACTGGGGCACGTACTTTTAGAGAAATGAATCTGAATAGACCTAAAACACATCCAAGCTATTCTAAAATATTAGCTTACAGGAAGCAAGAAGGAATTGAAATCCTTCTTTGGAAAGATCAACTTCATTAGAAAATTCATCACGAGATTTGTGGAAATCGTCAAACCATTAAATGGTATGTTGAAGAAAGACTCTAAAGTGAAATGTACACCTGAATCCAAGAAATATTTCGAAGAAATAAAGAAAACAATTGTTGATGCACCATTGCTAGTTAGCCTAGAATATCTGAAGTTGTTTTATATCTCTTCACTTGCTTCAGATCACTCTTGTACTAACGTATTGATGCAGAAAGATGATAGAAGTGAGCACCCCATTTCTTTCATGAGTTCTCCACTGAAGGATGTAGAATTAAGGAATCACAATGTTGAGAAACAAATGTATGATTTGGTTAGAGGAGTTAAGAAATTTTGGCATTACATCTTGAGGAGTAAGGTATTTGCAATTGTGCCTGATCCAACAGTCAAGACTTTATTAATGCAGAATGAGCTACAAGAACAGAGAGAAAAATGGGTTACTTTATTATAGAAATATGACATGGAGATTCAACCCAAGAAGTTAGTTTGAGGGAAATACCTCACTCAAAAAATAGTTGAAATGAGAGCTAAAGCAGGACCTAAGCTCATAGTGCAACAGTATCAGCTAGAAGATGTTTCTCTAGGAGAGTGTACGATGATATTGTCTACTATTTGTTGAACAAAAAGTGCCTATCTTGGATGCAAGTAGTACAAAAGAGTGCTCCAAGACTGAAGTGTAGTAGCTACATGCTGCAAGAATCTATTTCATACAAGAGAAATCATGAGGGAATCTATCTTATATGACTTGGAAAGAAGAAGTAGTTAGGGTACTGAAGGAATTCCATGAAAAATTCAGCACTCGCCATGGATCTAGCCCTTCAACCACCCACCAGATTTTGTGGGTTGGGTACTACTCACCGACGGTGTTTAAGGATAATGACATCATAACCTATCATGTGTTGTCAAATTGCTACTACTAGAGAGAGAAATGTTGTTGTCTCTCTGCAACCAGTCCTAGAGGTAAGGCCATTCGCTCGATGGGGCCTAGACTTCATTGGTTTGGTAAGCCCATCATCCAATACAGGCCATAGGTACATCCTAACTGCTTCTGATTACTGCACTATATGGATAAAGGGGATAGCATGTAGACAATGCTCTACTAAAGTTGTTATTAATTTTTTAGAAATTTTTATATTGAATCACTTCGGTTGTCCATTTTCCCTTGTGTGCGATAATGGCCCCTCCTTTTCCTCACTTAAGTTTTCTACTTGGGCCCTTGATTATGGGATTGCACTTAATTTTTCTTCCAATTATTACCCTCAAGGAAATGGCCTAGCTGAGTCAACAAATAAAAACCTGATAACTATGATCAAAAAACTGCTTGATAGGAATCCCAAATATTGGCACACCCAATTGCGCTTTTCCCTTTGGGTAGATCATACATGCCACAAGGCTTCTCTTGGTGATTCCCCATTTTATCTTGTCTATGGCCTAGAGCCCATCTTTCCTATCCATCTCAAAATCCCCATGCTCTAGTTTCTTAACACATACTATGAGGAAGGAGACCGTCAAGAAGCCCATTTAGCTGAGTTGTTGCATTTAGAAGAAGTGTGTGACCGAGCAATTGAATTTTTTTCCAAACACCAGGGCGTAGTCAAAAGATGGTTCGATCATTGAGCCAAAGTAAAGGCCTTTAGGATTGTTGATCTAGTCTTCTATTGGGATAAGGACCATGAAAAGAAAGGGGGACATGACAAATTCAACAAGCTTTGGCTTGGCCCTTTTCAAATTTTAGAAATTTTAGGAGATAATGCCTTTTGCCTCAAGATGCTCATTGAAGAAAATGTCCCATTTCCTATCCTTGAAACACATCAAAGCATTGTTACTTTCTTGAGCTTTTTAAAAGCTCATCAGCACATCATATAGTTGTGCCTAAGTTAATTTTAGGTTCCTTTTTGCTTTGCTCTTGTGCTTTCATTGTCCTCCTATTTTTTCTCCCACTTTCACAGACTCTTGTTTTTGCTAAGGGTGTTCCTTTGTTCTTGATGTGGTAGTTGTGCTTGGCCTGCCAGATGGTTCACTTGGTTGTCCATTCCTATTTGTTCTCTGGATAAATCTTCATTTATAACCATTGATTTTTGACCACTTCCATGGAGTGGGTTTCCTTACATGAACTTTGACTTGACCTAGCATAGAACCCTTGCTTGAATCCTCTCACATTTATCTCAAATCAAAAACAAAAAAAAAACACTTTAAATGTTTCTTACGAGTTGTACAATAGTTGTTACGAGGTTTCTGCAAGTGAAAAATCTTAAGTTTGTTCTAGTGACCATTGTGATTCGAAACCCATAGTAAGCTTCAATGTTTACACAGTTGAGCAAAAAGAAAGGTACCAAAAGAAAATATTCGAGAAAATAAAAGAAAGAAAATGTTAAAACAAGCAACTATATGGGTGTACGGACAACTCTATTGGAGCTATGGACGCGTGACTAGCAATAGAGAAATGTTCGTTGGGTCACTTTTTTCCTTTGCCTTGTTGTGTATGTCCCTAAATTTTGAGCTTAAAGTGGTTAGGGACCCTAAAGTCATCATCCTCAGTAGACCAAAATTCACCACCCTAAAATTTTCTAAGTCCTAGGCTCCTATGGAAGTTCTCATGCGGGCTTCCCTTAACACTTTTCTCTAGCATCTTCCAGGTCCTCGGGGTCCACCCTTGCAGGCTTCCCTTTACACGACATTGTATTTTGATCGCTATTTCATCAGCATCCAACCCAAAACATCTACCCACATGGTAGGTCCAACACCCTTCCCAACCGTCATTTGCTTGATGTTTGCCAATGGCTAGGTCTTGAGTTCTCTCTGCAGTGTGGGTTCTGCTTTTACCACTGTTGGCCCATCGAACTTTGTGCCCAACTACTCCACCAGGCACTATACTTGCATTTAATGTAGGTAATTAATGCATTTTTTCCTATAAATAGGTTCGCCCGAGTTATCATTTTCACCTTTTTTCCACTTAGAATTTGTTAGAGTGCGAACGACGATCACAGTTCACACACCCATATTGCCTCCCGAAAAATCAAGACTCATCCTATATCAAATTTGTTTGCACCTTCTAGGTATTTCTACTGTCAATAGCTTGAAACGCATCCTTTGTGAACGATGTTTCAAAATTAAGCATAAATCTTAAGAGAAACCCCTAATTTCGTCTAGCGACCGACCTAACTGTTTGTTCTGCACTTAAAATCATTTTAAAAACTTGATTAAACCTGGTTAAAACATGGAATCTACACCATTTTGTGTGATGTGGAACTTACTTCATTGGCATTGTTATTCATAGAGCCTTGACTCCCCTACAACCCGCATTCCCCTCGTCATTATCCTAGATGAAACTTAAGAATAAAATGTTTAATGGAAAACCTAAGTCTCTAAGCTTATGTGATTCCACTAATGTGGGCCATCATGTACAGGCGGCCCCTGTCTCACCACAGCTCCCAAATGGCCTTCAGTTATTTGAATCCCGCATTGTGAGTCCCGCCAGAACTATTTCTATCGAATGTCAAAAGTGACTAAGCATTGATGTTTCCTTGTAGGTCATCTTGTGTGGGTTGCCACCTACAAACCGCTACCTCATGAATTCCTTCCTTTGAATTCTTAAGCTAATGCTTCTCCCCACATCACGGATCCCATTGCCCCTTGGTCATTCACCATTTACACAAGGAAGTCCTAAGCTAAGTCTTCCTTATGGGTCGTTTCATGTAGACCTTTGTCCGCCCTTTGTTGATGCCTAGACATCGTTCACTAGCGGCTAAGATTTGACTCCCACCCACACTACAAACTCTGTGATCCTCCTCGCCATCCAAGGATCCTTAGCGAAAATGAAAAGTTAAAACCTTCTTAGGGGCTTATGTCTGTAGGGGTCTATCTGCGGACCACCCCGCATACTTCATCATTCCAAAACAACCGAGCACCCCCATTCGACCATGCTATGGACTCTGCCTAGACCATTTATCTCCAATACTTTAACAAAAATGATTAAGTGTGGTGCTTTATAGATCATTCCTTGTGGCCCACCATCGCCTAGTCAATGTTTTTTAACGGAGGTGTCATCCTTTGCACCTTTGTGGACCGCTATATGCGGGTCACCATCTCATCACCAATATCTCAAAACAACTTTCACATTATGGCTTTCCACCAATTCCTATCTGCATACCTGAAAATGATTGAAACAAATGAATTTAGCTCGTGCCTTCTTGGCAGCCTATGGGCCCCGCACTGTGGAATTCCTCTTGCAGGCCGCCATCCCCTGTTCATTGTTTCTCAATGGCAGTGTCTGAAATGTCTGAGAGGCCTACTGCCTCAAAATTCCTTGAGCCCGCATAAGCATGATGACCAATCAAATTCCTCCAATGATTTTATAACTAATCCCCACATGTGCCAAGTGCCTCCCTGAAGGTTTTCACTGCCAAGTCTCCAATGTAGAATTTTGACTGTGAGCGGCTGTCTGTGGGCTACAGTGACCTCGGTGCCATCCTAGTCTTGATTACTCCTGACAGCTTCCATCCCAGGGAAACCCACATCCCTAGGCCTGGATTTCTATATCTGATCCAAATGATCTTTGAATGATGGATGATAATGAATTTTATGATCTCCCTATGATGAATTGCTAGATCTAACTCTCATTTTACATGATTTGACTAACACTTCCCTAATTTTTTATGTGAAAGAATTTATTACATCTTTGTATGCAAAATTTATGGAATCTGCCATGAAAACATCTAAGAATTTTGTTGAGAAAGAAAAGGGAAAGAAGCCTGAAAAAGCACCCACAAGGAAGGAAGAGAAGGATCGAATGATATACCAATTCCATGGCATGGAGTGCACCTCCAAAATCACTTCCACCTGGGATTCAATGTTAGACACCAATCTTGGTCATGTGGATATAGATGAGTTCAGGCATAGAGTTATGATCAACCCTATAACGAAGAAAAAATGAATGATTAGAAAGAGTGGTCTTGCTAAGGTAGCTAGTTTTCCTCTGACATTAGTAGCTTCAAAGCTAGTCATGATGTGTCAGGAGGCATACCACAGTAGTATAAATATCATTGACCATGAGGGTAGAGTACTAGCTGATTTGTCTCCCAGATCTATATGTTAGACATTCCATATTCTTGCATTCAATGTCATGGAGGAAACATAAAAGGGATATTTTGAAAACACATGGAAGGCAAACCCCCTAGCATGCAAGAAACTGATCAACCAACATTGGTTGAAGGATAAGAGGGACAGTGTTGCTAAGGTCCCTCAAGAGCTATTTAGAAGTGACTTCCATGAGGAGTATCATGACTTGGTCATGCTTCTGAGAAGGGTAATGGACCTCCCTACTACGACCTTCTTTCAAGAGTGGATGTTCTACTTCATCAAGGAGATCATCCATGGGGAAACAAAGTTTCATTGGCGAAAGATTATTAGTGACAATATACATAGCCAGCACATGGTTGTGAAGAGAACATCCCAGTTCTATATAACCTCCTACTTGGTGTACCTTCTAGCAGAGTCGTTCCTGTACAAGGGCCTCTTTGTTACAAATAATATGGATCCAAGGAGAGGAGAACTCAAAGTATATGACTGCTATCATCAGATTCAATAGAGAAACATCAAGAGAGAATATCAAAGGGTAAATGATGCCTTCATTGGGCATATCACCAGACTCCTTGGGGGAGACTTTGAGAGGAGAGTCTCACATAGCACCAGGTCTTTCATCCAGAGGTTTGGGTATATATTCATATAGTTCCCGAAATTCACATACATTAGGATAGAGAGATTCTCTGAGAGGCCTTACAAGCTGCCACACTATCTTAATGACTGAATGATCATGTTGTATGTCTCTCGAAAATTGCAGAACACCCACACCCTACTGAGTGATAAATATAGAGTAGGAATCCCTTATCCCCTAACCTTTGAGCAAGGAATCTATGCCTATCCCTCTGCCCAATGCATGGAGCATTCAGAGAAGGAGATAGTGGAATACAATCTAGACCTCCACGCAACCTCAGGGAGGATGGACCTAAAGGAACCTGCAAAAAATTCTTATGTTTCATCTCAAATACTTGTTACATTTGGAATATTGGGCTGATATATGGGGGCTTAGGGTTCTACTTGTCATCACTATTGAAGGGTTATTATATTGGCTTGGAATTATTCCTTAAGAAACCCTTGGCTCTAAACACTTGAAACATTCTATTTTGTTGTTGAATTCTTGTTGCCCATTGCCAGTCACATTAAAATGTCTTATGCAATTCACAGTCATCGGGTAACTAGTTCCCCAAGCTTAGGTCTGAGTTTCTTATCTTTATAAGGTTTAAAAGTAAAGAGCCTTTTTGGCCTTTACATCCTTTGCATGTTATGATAGAAGATTTTGAGGCCTTTCTTTCATGTCTTCCTAGAGGGTCCCCTTCATTCAAACAACTTATGAGCATGTGCTTAGAAGTTTTTACTTAAGTCCTGTCGGCCATCTCTCTTTATCGCTCATCGCAGATTACTTCTAGAGTGTATGTTTCGAATTGGAAATAAGAGATGAGCGGTATCTCTTTGTTTTCACTCATTTTGGATATCTTTTGGAGCTCCTAATATCAATGCATGATGAGTGATGCTCTTTGCTTCTCCTTGTATCATTGAAGATTCACCTATCGCTAATGGCTTTTGAGCCCTGAGTATTGTAATAGCGATAAGTGATGGCCTCTGGTTTTATGTTCTTATCTTCATCACTCATCATAGATGGTTATGAAATGGTAAGTTTCAAAATAGCGATGACCGATATGATGGAGCTCTCATGCATGACATATCATGGATGAGTTTTGAGTGCCAAGTTCTATATTAGCGATACACGATACACACATTCAATGTCATTGTGTAGATCTCTCATCACTAATTTTTTGCAAATCTTATGATGAGCGATGGCCTAGTGCTTTTGTATTTTATTGCTCATTGCGGATTCATTCCAAAGCTTAAGTTTCAAAATAGTGATGAGCAATGGAGTTTTCTATTCAAATTTCTTTCGCTAATATGAATAAATCTTATGTGAGATATTTTTTGTATCGTTGATTCTCATGTAGGTGTATGTGTCTTAACCTTAGCTTATTTTTTGTATCTCCCATCACTAATAAGATCCAAAGTGTGAAGTTTCAATTAGCGATGTGCAATGGGAAAATGAATGTGATTGACGATGGGCCATAGATCCAAGGGCTGAGATTTCATCATGTGGATGCTTGTATCACTAATGGAGCTAATGAAGGATGAGATGTATCAGTGATAGGTAACAGTTGTTGCTAGAAAATGTGACGTGGCAAAATCCTAAGGACATCTTATAAAGAAAAAAATAAAATAGCAGGATGAGTGGAGAATCGTTGATGTTGCTTTAAAACATTATTATCTAACAGGATAAACTTCATCGCGGTAATACTCTCATTGCTTATTACACCCTAGAATTTGGGGAAGGCTCGTCATGAGCGATGAAGTATATGAGGAATGGTTCTCTTCAAAATACCAGTTTTATGTACTTCGCCGATATTAATGGAGCATGGATTGAGTTGGTGATGCATGTTAATTGTCAGATCGCGTATGATTAATCAAGTTTAAACGAAAACATGGCAACATTTGAGGTGGCATTGTTATTTTCTAGGAACAAGTTGCTAAAGGCTGAAAAATGATGCTAATGATCAACATGGATGAAGTTTTAAATGCTTTAAGATTGACGACCTAGATTCAAAGCTAAGCTACTTAGTTATCAACTCACTTGTGCAAGGAGTTCTTGAATCATTAATTTTTGCATGCTCCAAATTGTCTATTTAATGCAGATTGCTTGCTATTTGTTTTCACCATCTTTCGAGTCTATAGTGAATGTGAGGTGTGGGTTAGTGAAGAAGTGTGAGGGTGCTAATTCTCCCTGAGTTGAATAGTGAACGTTCTTGCCCTGGGTGTGTTTCCTTGCAACTTTGAGTCAAAGTATTTTAAGTTTTCAATTTCTACTCATTTGATACTAGCTAATTCCGCAAGATGGGAAAGACTGGTGTGCCAATTCAGCCAGTTAGGAGGTCTAGTAGGCTTAATGTGTTTGAGTGTTATGAGGATATGTCTATAATTGACAAGAAAATCAGGTGACCTCTGAGGTTTCAAGGGGTAAGAGGAGGTATCGAGGTCACGAGAAGAAAGCAATTGTTTAAAGTACTTATAATTTAAAAAATAAGACCATTCTAGAAGAATTGGTCAAGTTTAAGGGCAAGGAGCCAGCTAAGCCTATGAAGAAGGCCAAGAGAAAAGAAAAGAGTCATGGGCCTGCCTAGGAAAACATAATTCTCCCATTGTTCTCTCTGATAGTCCTTTAGATGTTGAAGGTGACACTAACTCGGGATATGGCTAGTATCTTCTCTCTTTGGTGCCATATGGGAGATTTGATGATGATGTGGTAATGGTTCCACCAATTTCATCATGAAGAATTGTTTCAACATTCTCTGATGTAGATGACTTGGAATAGAGTCTTCTCCTTGTTTTTGTTTTTGAAGAAACCATGGTCTTTTCATAGGAGGTTTTCTTTTCAATATGTCCATGGTTTTGGTCTTTTACTCTTCCATGCTGATGTGAAGGTCCTCTGACTAATATGATACATAATATTTTTTTTCAAATGTGGATGTGGCGACAACAAATAATGGTACCCAATGCATGTGTTTTGTCTTTTTTCTTCCCCTATTCTCAAATGATTGCATAAAACCACTTGGAGAGTTTCTCAAGAATTAGTTGAAATTAGGTTTTGAAATAAAGTGAAATGAAATTGTAACTTAGTTGGATGCTTGTTGCTCCCCTATTTATAAAGGGGATTTCATGGTTGAAGTTAGAGAGTTCAGAAAGTTTTGAGTCTAAGAAAGGCCTAGGTGAAAGCTATGCTCAGAGAGAAATAAAATGTAAATAGATAAGTTAGTGAATATATCAGAAGCCAGTCTAGGGCATAAGTCATACTGTATGATGATATTAAAAATAGTTTTACAAAGCAATATCAGTAATGAAAGAAAATATTAGTTCTAAAATATGTGCTCTCCTGTGTATTTTCTTGCAAATCATGAATAAAATAGTTAATTATAATTTCATTTTTCTTTTGTCATTTATACTAAATGAATGGGTTTGTTTGTTCTTCAATTCAATGAGTTTATTTAATGCTAAAATGAGGCTATTAGTTTGTGGGAAAAGGATATAGGATTTGGTAAGGAAGCAATGTTTTAAAGATGCAGAGAGTTGGATGCCACAAAGTAGAATGCTGATAGTCCCCTGATTGGTGATGAATTTTTTTAATTATATTATTGAGTGATTGCAAAATATGACTCCATTATTCGCTTATATTAGGCACTGGTATTTCTGTTAATTTAACTTGTGGTTGACTAAGCTAGTGATGAACCTAGCTAGAGATTTAGAATGGGAATGAATTCACAACATACTTAAAATTACACCTTACAAACCTTCAGTATTAGCATATTCCCTGCAATAAGTAGCAATTGGATAAGAGGTCTGCCAAACCTTTAATGATATTGGTTTATTTGCACTTCCCAGGGAATACATCTCTATATGGAAATGATCTTGATCAAGTATGGATATTATGAGCATGAATAGGGTCACCCCCTAGGTATCACAAAGCTCAAAGAGAAGAAGTGGGGTTTTAAATGCTTCACTTAAGTGTTGAACAATCCTCAACCTTGTTAATAATTGAGTTATAGAAGATTCATAGGTAAGGAATGAGATTAAGTCTGGTTCTAAAAAAATAACCAACAAAAATGGCAACTCCGCCAGGGAATTAACTTGGGAAAATATCTATAGTACATCAGTTTTCTTTGATAGAGTCATAGAGGTTCTTAATACAAAGTTCTCACTGACAATGAGTGGAAACTCTGAAGAACTCTATACTAGTGAAAGTATTGGAAGACAAGGAATCTTAAAATGAAATTGATTAGTGAAAGTGACTTCATATGGTTGAAGTTTGATCCTCTACAAAGGAGGTGATGACTCTATGCAAAGAACTTGATAAAGTGTGATATCTGCCAATATATCCAAGAATGTTTCCCTATTTTGACTTGAAAGAAGAAATAATTTTGTATGAAATCCATTTTAGAAATATGGAAGAAATTCTTTATTCCTAATTAAGTGAGTTAAAACACTAAGGAATACAATACATCATATTTCTTTGATAGATTCATGGAGGTTCTTAATACAAAGTTCTCACTGATAATGAGTGGAAATTGTGAAAAACTCTATACCAGTGAAAGTATTGAAAGACAAGGAATATTAAAGTGAAATTGACTGGTGAAAGTGACTTCATATGGTTGAAGTTTGATCCTCTACAAAGGAGGTGATGACTCTATGCAAAAAACCTGATAAAGTGTGATATCTGCCAATATATCCAAGAATTTTTCCCTATTTTGACTTGAAACAAGAAATAATTTTGTATGAAAGCCATTTTAGAAATATGGAAGAAATTTTTTATTCCTAATTAAGTGAGTTAAAACACTAAGGAATGGAATAGAGATGGTTATCTTTCATACATCTAAGTTGAAATTTGTAATATCTAAATGGAATGGAAGAAGTATGCTTATTTCTGTAATTTTCCTTTTAAAAGGTTTTAAGGCACAAAGTACATTTGAGCTGGGCATTTACCATAGGGTTAATATTTGAAGAATGAGTCAGGATATAAGAGAAATGTACCATTCCCTTGTATTTTTTAGTAAAATATCAAATAAAAGTATGTCAGGCATGTAATTCCTAAAATACCCTCAAAGGAAGTTCTCTATTGAGAGATATAAGTCTTTAAGCTTTGGAGGTATCAGAGGTTTTCCTAACAAGATTCTTGATGATATTAGGAAACATTTACCAAAATTTATAGGGAAAAATCTAAGTCAGCTTCCAAACACTTAAATGCATTCATATATTTGATGGGTGATTTTGAAATAAATCATGAGGATGTTGTCATGAAGTTGTTTGCTCAGTAATTAAAAGATGATGCCTGAGATTGGTACTCATATATACCAGAATGTTCTATAGTTTCATGGGATACTTTTATGATAGCATTTATAGAACAATTTGGTGAAAGGATTAGTCCAAATCAGATAAGAAGAATATTTAGGGAAATCCAGCAAGGGGAAGAGGAATTAGTTCCTTCTTTTAATCTTAGACTCATGAAAGTAGTAAATGATATTCCTAAGTATTTGAGACCTAGTGATGCAAAGTGTTTAATTACATATCTAGGTGATTTTTACAATAAGATGAGTTATTTTATAAGGGATAAGGAACCTACAACATTGTATCAAGCATATTATATCGCTATGAACATTGAAAATACTATTAAATACTCAATGATGAAGGGGTATATGGTTGCAAGTCTTTGCTCTCTGGATACAGCTTATAAAGATGAAATAAATAAGGAGGAAAAGGAGGATCAATCTGATGGAATTCTTGATGTCTCATTTTGTTCATTCAAACAACATATTGATCTTGAGAAAATTCAACATAGTTTTCAATAGTTTTTCAGATAATAATGATCAAGAATTGATAATTCTAAAAGTATCTAGCATAAAGAAGTATGAAGCAGAATCACCATACAAATTATTAGCAATATTTTTTGGATTCCTTGTTAGAAATACCTAATAGGTTAAAACCTGAGGATTGAATTTTCATTTAATTATTTGGTGACATCTATGAGCCAAGGCTTAGAACCTTGCCTAAGGAATTAAAGCCTTAGGATTTTGATCAAATAATTGATTGGATGAAAATTGTTTAGGAAGCAAAGCATGACTATGAACAAACAATTGGGTTTCAATATGGAAAGAATGCTAACCATAGTAACAAAGATCATGAGGTTACTGAAAGGATGGATAAGGATGTGTCTAAAGGTGAATGTATGCATAAGAGTACGAATGATGATGTTTTCATACTTACAAACATTGTTGGTGTATTATTAAAGGTGTATAACCAGGGTAATGAAGGTGAAAATTTTAATTACTCATAAGGAATACAAACCTCTGTGTGAGGAGAACTTGAAGGAACCTTTAATACTCAAGGAATTTGGTTGTGGTAATACTCATGAAATTATACCTTTAACAGTAGATAAACATATTGCATGTGATAGACTTTTGCAAAGTACTCTAACTATTTTAGAACCAAAACATCCTGATGATCTGATTGGTGTTAATTTTGAAGAAAAGAGTGTCTATATTCAGACTATGGAGCTTGATTTTAATAATGGGATTGGTATTGATAGTCAGTAGGGTTGGGCTTCTAAATTTTTACATGAAGCAGAAGTAAGATGTGTAGATCCTGAGACAAAGATAGACTTGGTTGTTCTTGACCAAAGTTTTGCTAAGGAAATAAAAAAGTCTACTTAGAAGAACAAAAGCTATGTTCAAATTGTCATCATGAATCAGTAGACATATCATTTGGAAATATAGTTAAATACCTTACTTCTAATCATATCAATTCTAAGCTAGTTGATCAATCTTTAAAAAAAAAAAATCCAATTGAAAGATGACGATTGGGAAGAAGAATCAAATTATGGTATTGGTCCTGAAACAAAAATCATTTCTGATATCTGGAATGATATGAATGATTCCCTTTTTAAGAAGGATTTTTCTCTCAGTAAAATTGAAAGTGTGTTTGGTTTGGTTTTGGTTGTCTTGATTTGTCCTTGGTTTTTTGTCTTCTGTTCTTGGTATGCTTCACCTGAGATTTTGGATTCTCGCGTTCTTCTGGAAAAATAGATGTCCCCAACCAGAGCCACTGATGGAACCTACAAAAAATTTATTATGTTCCATCTGAAATCCTTGTTACATTTTGATTATTGGGCTGATATCTGGGGGCTTAGGGTTCTACTTTTCATCACTATTAAAGGGTTATTATATTGGCTTGGAATCCTTCCTTAAGAAACCTTTTGATCTGAACACTTGAAAAATTCTATTTTTTTGTTGACTACCTGTTGCTCATTGCCAGTCACATTAAAACGTCTTATTCCATTCACAGTCATCGGGTAATCGCTTCCCCAAGCTTAGGGTAGAGTATCTTATCTTTATAAGGTTAAGTAAAGATCATTTCTGGCCTTTACATCTTTTGCATTTTATGACTTAGAAGATTTTGAGCCCTTTCTTTCATGTCATCCTAGAGGGTCCCCTTCATTAGAACAACTTATGAGCACGTGCTTAGAATTTTTTATTTAAGTCCCGTCGGCCATCTTTCTTTATCGCTCATCGCAAATTACTTCTAGAGTGTATGTTTCGAATTGGCGAGAAGCAATGAGTGGTATCTCTTTGTTTTTTCTCATCGCATATATCTTTTGGAGCTCCTGATATCAATGCATGATGAGTGATGCTCTTTG
Organism: Sequoia sempervirens; assembly: GCA_007258455.2. Classification (NCBI taxonomy): domain Eukaryota; kingdom Viridiplantae; phylum Streptophyta; class Pinopsida; order Cupressales; family Cupressaceae; genus Sequoia; species Sequoia sempervirens. The sequence continues at coordinate 198,605,853 of VDFB02373365.1, forward strand.
CTTCTCCTTGTATTATTGAAGGTTCACCTATTGCTAATGGCTTTTGAGCCCTGAGTATTGTAATAGTGATAATTGATGGCCTCTAGTCTTATGTTCTTATTTTCATCACTCATCGTAGATGGTTATGAAATGGTAAGTTTCAAAATAGCAATGAGTGATATGATGGACCTCCTGTGCATCGCGTATCGCAGATGAGTTTTGAGTGCTAAGTTCTATATTAGCGATATGTGATACACGTATTCAATATCATTATGTAGATCTCTCATCGCTAATTAATTGCAAGCTATATGATGAGAATTAGCAATGAACATTGGCCTAGTGCTTTTGTATTTGATCACTCATCGCGGATTCATTCCAAAGATTAAGTTTCAAAATAGTGATGAGTAATGGAGTTCTTTATTCAAGTTTTTTTTGCTAATCTAAATAAATCTTATGTGATATGTCTTTTGTATTATTGATTATCATGCAACTGTACATGTCTTAACCTAGCTTCTTTGTTTTATCCCCCATTGCTAATAAGATCCAAAGTGTGAAGTTTCAATTAGCAATGTGCAATGGGAAAATGAATGTGATCGAGGATGGGCCATAGATCCAAGGGTTGAGATTTCATCAAGTGGATGCTTGTATCCTTGATGGAGCGAATGAGGGATGAGATGCATTAGTGATAGGTAATGACTATTGCTAGAAAAGGAAATGTCATAGAATCCTAAGGACATCGTATAAAGAAAAAAAGAAAGTAGTAGGATGAGTGGAGAATCGTTGATGCAACTTTAAAACAAGATGATCCAATGAGCTGAACTTCATCAAGGTAGTACTCTCATCGCTGATTGCACCCTAGAATTTTGGGAAGCCCCATGATGAGCGATGAAGTATATGAGGAGTTTTTCTCTTCAAAATGTCAGTTTTATGTACTTCACTGATATTAATGAAGGAGCACAGATTGAGTTGATATTATAATATTTTGGTAAACCTATAATGATTTTCGTCGATATTTCCTCCCAATGTTGTGTTGGAATGTCTAATGGTTGCAAGAGTTCTAGAGTCTTTATTTTTGCACCTTTATTTCTTTGTCATGTCTATTGGTGTAAATAAAGTCTTGTACCTAGTTTATTCATTACTAGGTGACTTAGGGGACTTATTTACATGTTAAGTTTACTTAGGTCCTAGAAGGGAATCTTTCTAGAAGATATTATTTTTCATTAGATCTTATCTTATCTTTTGACTTTTAACACATGTGTCCTAGGTAGTTATGATATGTTGTCACATGAAAATAGGATTAAGACACTTTTCATAATCCTATTTAATCATATGTCTCACCTTGACTATATAACCAGGTGGCCTCATAACAATTTTATATTGAATTCTTGGATAATCATTTCCATTATAATCTTGAGCATTGCATAATTATCTCTCTTATTCTTTCATGTTGTTCCTCGATCTTGGGTGGCTATAATCTTTTGCCAAATATTGCATGGTGTAGTTATTCTATGACAACTCTTACATGGTATTAGAGCTATCTATCAACCCCTACATGATATTAGAGCTTGTAGGATTTCCTCTTGTTAGAATTTATTGACAGATATAGGTTTCAAATCTTGGTGGTTCTTGGAAAGTTGAGTATGCTCTTGCATTAAATGATGATATGGAGAATCAAAAAAGATTAAAATAAATACCAGATTTGGAGGTTTCCTCTTAGTTCCTTTCTAGATTGCAGGTTGAAATTGGATTTTATTGGTGCAAATTTGATCTCACCATTGAGATCAGAGGGTTCGAGAAGGTTGTAATGCCTATACCACACATGCCCCATTCAAAATGGGTACCCTCTCTTTTGCCTTCGCTTGGTCACTTTTTTCCTTTGCCTCATTTTGTGTGCCCCTAAATTTTGAGTTTAAAGTGGTTAGGGACCCTAAAGTCATCATCCTAAGTTGACCAAAATTCACCACCCTAAAATTTTCTAAGTCCTTGCTCCTGTGGAGGTTCTCATGTGGGCTTCCCTTAACATTTTTCTATGGCGTCTTCCAGGTCCTACAGGTCCGCCCTTGCGGGCTTCCCTTTGTGCAACACTATCTTCTAATCGATGTTTCATCAGCGGTTGAACCAGAACATCTGCCCACATGGCAGGTCCTACACCTTTCCCAATCATCATCTGCTTGTTGTTCGCCAATGGTGAGGTCTTGAGTTCTCTCCATAGTGCGGGCTCCACTTTTCCCACTGCCATCTTGTCCAAATTCATGCCCAGCTACCCTGCCGATCACCATACTTGCATTTAATGCAAGTAATTAATTCATTTTTTCATATAAATAGTCCACCCAACTTGTCATTTTCACCTTTTTCCACTTAGGATTTGTCAGATTGTGAATAGAGATCATAGCTCATATGCCCACATTGCCTCCCGATAGATCAAGACTTGGCCTTTATCAAATTTCTTCTCACCTTCCAAGTATATCCATTTTCAGTAGCTCGAAATGCACCCTTTATGAATGGAGTTTTAAAATTAAGCATAAAATCTTAAGAGAAACCCCTAATTCCATCCAGTGGTTGGCCTAACTATCTATTCTGAACTTAAAATCATTTGAAAAACTTGATTAAACCCAATTACAACATGCAATCAACACCATTTTGAGCGATGTAAAACTTCACCTCGTCAGTGCTATTCTTCATAGATCCTTGACTCCCCTGTGGCCCACATTCCCCTTGTTGTCATCACAGATGAAACTTAAGCATCAAATGTTTAACAAAAAACCCAAGTCTCTAAGCTTATGTGGGTTGTCGTGTGTGAGTGGCCCCCGTCTCACAACCCTTCCCAAATGGCCTGTAGTTATCTGAATCCTACATTGTGGGCCCTACCAGAACTATTTCTATTGAATGCCGAAAGTGACTAAGTATTGATGTTTCCTTGTAGGATGTCTTGCATGGGGCACCACCTATGGACCACCACCTCATGAATTCCTTCCTTTGAATAATCAAACCAAAGCTCCTCCCCGCATCATGGATCCCATTGCCCCGTTGGCCATTCACAACTTACATGAGCAAATCCTAAGCTAAGTATTCCTTGTGGGTTGTTTCATGGAGACCTCTCTCTGCCCTTTGCTGCCGCTTGGACATCATTCACTAGTGGATAAGATCTGACTCATGCCCACACTGCAAACTCCATGATACTCCTCACCATCCAGGGATCCTAAGTGAAAATGCAAAGTTAAGACCTTCTTGTGGGCTTATCTTCGCAGGGGTCCATCTATAGCTCGCTCTGCCTCCTTCACCATTCAAAAACAACTAAGCACCCTAATTTTCCCATGTTACAGACTCTTCCTAGACCATTTCCCTCCATGAATTTAACAAAAAAAATTAAGTGCATGGTACTTTATAGACTGTTCCTTGTGGCCTACCATCACCTGGTCATTGTTTGTTAACAGAGGTGTCATCCTTTTCGCCCGCAACTTGGAACTCATGTCTTCCTCCATCGTTTGAATTTATCTGAGGCCAAATGACTAAGTGAAAATGTTTGGAAAATCTACCTTTGTGGACCGCTATGTACGGGTCACTGTCTCATCACCATAATCTCAAAATGGCCTTCACATGACTTCTTTTCGCCAGTTCTTGTGTGCATGCTTGAAAATGATCAAAACAAATGAAGTTAGCTCACCCTTCCTATCTACCTCTGGGTCCTGCACTGCGGAATGCCTCTTGTGGGTCACTATGTGCTATTCGCCATTTCTTAATGGCAGAGTTTGAAACATCTGAGAGGCCTCCTGCCTTTGTATGTCTTAAGTCCGCATAAGCAAGATGACCAATCAGATGCCTCCAAGGATTTTATAACTAACCCCCACACATGCCACGTTCCTCCTTGAAGGTTTTGACCATCAAGTCTCCAATGCAAAACTTTGACTCTGACTAGCCATCTCCAAGCTGATGTGACCCCAGTGTCATCCTGCTTCTAATTACTCCTGATGGCTTCTAGCCTAGGGAAACCCACATCTCTAGGCTTGTACTACTATATCCATTCCAAATGCGCTTTGAATGATGAATGATAATGAATTTTATGATCTCCTAGTGATGAATTGTTGCATCTAACCATCATTTTGTAGGATTTGACTAATGCTTCCCTAATTTTTATGTGAAAGAACTTACTGCATCTTTGTATGTAGAATTTCTGGAATCTATTGTGGAAACATCAAGGAAGTTCATCAAGAAAGAGAAGGGAAAGAAGCCTACAAAAGCATCAAGGGGGAAGGAAGAGAAGGATCAAATGAAATACCAAATCCATGGAGTAGATTGTACCTCCAAAATCACTTCCACCTAGGATTCAATGTTAAAAACCAATCTTGGGCACATGGATATAGATGAGTTCAAGCTTAGAGTGATGATCAACCCTACAATAGAGAACGTACGAAAGATCATAAAGAGTGTTATTTTTAAGGTAGTTGTTTTTCCTTTGGTATTAGTAGCTCTAGAGCTAGTTATGATGTGTCAAGAGGCATACCATAGTAGTAGAAAAATCATTGACCATGAGGTCAAAATACTAGCCTATTTGTCTCCCAGATCTATACGTCAGATGTTCCATATTCCTACATTCGATGTCATGGAGGAAATAGAAAAGGGATATGTTGAAAATACGTGGAAGGCAGACCCCCTAGCATGCAAGAAGCTGATCAACCAGTACTGGTTGAAGGATAAGAGGGGTAGTGCTACTAAGGTCCCTTAAGTGTTGTTCAAAAGTGACTTCTACAAGGAGTATCATGACTTGGCCACTCTTTTGAACAGGTTAATTGACCTCCCTACTACGACCTTCTTTTAGGAGTGGATTTTCTACTTCATTGAGGAGATCATCTATGGGAAAAGAAACTTTCATTGGGCAATTACTATTAGTGAAAATATGCATAACCAACTCATGGTTGTGAATTGAACACCCTAGTTCTATATGACCTCCTACTTGGTGTACCTCCTAGCAGAGCCATTCTCATACAAGGCTCTCTTTGTTGCAAATAATTCGGATCCAAGGAGAGAACTCAAAGTATACGAATGCTTCCCTCAACTACAATATAGAAACTTCAAGAGAGAGTATCAAAGGGTAAATGTTGCCTTCATGTGCATATTACCACACTCCTTGAGGAATACTTTGAGTGGAGAGTCTCGAATAGCACTAGGGATTTCATCTAGAGGTTTGGGTATCTGTTCATACAGTTCCCAAAATTCACATACATTAGGACAAAGGGATTCTTTGAGAGGCCTTATAGGCTGCCCCGCTATCCTAATGACCAAATGAAGCTATTGGAGGTCTCTCAACAATTGTAGAATGCTCACACCTTACTGATCGATAAACATAGAGCAGGTATCCCATATCCCCTAACCTTTCGGCAAGGAGTGTATGCTTGTCCCCCTGCCCAATGCATGGAGTATTCAAAGAAGGAGATAGTGGAGTACAATATAAACCTCCACACAACCCAATAGAGGATGGACCCATATGGATAGTTGAAGAAACAAGTTGGAAGGAAATATAATCATCTGCCTCATGTCAAATATTTCTAGGCCAATTGTAAGGACGATAAAGAAGTGTGAATGAGGCACTACATGAGAATGACAACCCAATTTGTAAGGTCAATAAATCTATTTCTGGTGCTAGATCAAATTGTAAAAGATGACACCATTATTGATGAGAGGCTCGATGTTGTGGCCATTTTTCCACTACCACTAATAGATTGGGATGAAGAAGAGGTCAATGACCTCAATATAGTAACATGACCAGTTGAAAACAAAACAAGGCATTGGGTAGATGGCTAAATTTCCCAACTCAAGATACATGGCATTGAGCTAACATATTGTGAGCTCAAAGATGAGCTCGAAAGTGAAACTGATAGTGGAGTAGCTATTGCTCCAACTGAAGAGGCACTCAAATCTCATCTAGCAATGAGATCAAAGAAAAGGAAGGATGCGCCTGATTTCCATCCCAAATGTAAAGTGTACACACAGAAGACTATAGAGGTAGAATCCTCGAACAAATATAATAAAACAGGGGGATTTGTAAGTGAGATGCCAACAATGCAATAGCATTCCCAATTCAAAGGAGAAAAAGAAGTCGAGTGGCCACGATCACCACCTAACACCTCCACTCTCATTGCTACTGCTACCATTGCCAGTCCTCCACCTACCTCCTCTCAGGCCCTACTTATTTCATCTCCACCTGTCATGGACATCTCAATCCACCTCGATTCCACTTCACCAATGGCTTTTATGATGATATTGGATTCCTCCTCAGCCACTACATCCCCACCATCATCCTCCTCAATCCCTCCTCCACTACCCACTCTTTCTACCCCAATGCCTACAGTTGCCACAACCACTATGACACCTCTCACCCTATCAGATGTTTTCACAAAATACATGCAAGGAGTACCTGCTGAGATTTCAGGGGTGATTATGAATCCCACAATTCAAGACTTGATGGCCCAGATTAATGTTGGCTTACCTCTTCCTCCACCTCCTATAGAGCCACCAAAGATGGAGGCCACCATACAAATATTTGAAGAGATGGAGAAATTCCAATGGGAGGCAACAAAAGGAATAGTTGAAGATCCCCAGGAACCATTTAAAGATGATTGCATTGAACACCTAGAGGGTGGGTTGAATAAAAACTTGGATAAGTAGGTGACCAATGAAGAAAATTCACAATCCTCATAAGAGGATACTGAGGCTCTCAATGCAAAATATATCATAGAAACCTAAGATCAAGAATTAGAAGAGGAGTTGTCCTAGCAGCTCATAGCTCAGTAGGTGAAAAGGTTGAATTTGATCTGGAAAGGAAACCCTCTGAGGAAAAATATGATACTAATGTAAATGTGGAGATACTTGAAGAGCCTCCACTGATAGGACAAGATAAGGGCCCCATTAAAGAAGAAGAGAAAGAAGTAGAAAAATATGAAGACAAAGCTGAAGATGCACCAAAGAATATCCCCCAGCCTGAGTAGCATGCTGAGCTCAAGCATCCAGAAAGGGAAGTACCTCAGAGATGATGTCACTAAAGAGAATATAGCCTCCACTGAGCTAGACACAAAAAAGGCTATACAAATAGAGGACTTAGATGAAGAAGAAAGAACAAACCAAGAGGCCCCAGGCCATGAAGAGGGGTAGCCTCGACATGAACAAAGAGAGGAAATTGATCATGAATCACCTAAATGGGAAGCCTCAGTAACTAATTTTTTAAAAAGGAAACTACAAGAGAAAGCCCCTCTAGTCATCGATACAAAGGCTAGACTCAAAGCCATACTAGAAATAGCCCAGAAAAAGACCAAAAAAGAGAAGAAGCCAAGAGTCTGATCCCATATCACCATTGATGCCTTTGGATCAAGAATAATATAGATAGCCACCCTTGTTACAGATAATGATGCTGGAGCTATTTACAATATATCAACGATCAACTTAGCCTTGACAACCAGAGAGCATAAAATTGATGAGTTCCAAGGGTTGGTGGAAATGATCATGCAACAAATGAGCACGGATTAGTCCTCCAAGGAGGAACTAAAGGCACAAGTGGTAGATCTAACTACCTATATTTAGCAATGGACGTCCTTAGAAGAAGATTCTCCTACATAATCATCTATTCTCCCTCTTCTCTCCCAAGAGGAACTCAATAGGATGGAGAAAATGAAGAATTGCACCAAGGCCACAATGAATTGGTTCCAACGGGTGATCTACAATAGCAACATGGGAATCTACAATGCTACTTGAATGTTCAATAAATTTTAGGATTTGCAAAATCAGTTGGAAGCCATTGAAAGGACATGTCACAAATTCACCAGGCCCTATAGGATCACCTATCCTTTTCTTAAGGCCATTCTTAGGTTTCCAGAGAAGACATGGGAAAAGGAATTAGCACTTGTAAAAGATGATAATTGGCTAGTGGAGACATGGAAAATGGGCCTGGATCATAGAAGGGAATTCTCGGAAAGAGATTTGCATGAATTCAAGCTTGACCTTGAATGGGTTGTAGAGCACATAACTTACAGTGAGGACTACCTCAAGATAATGAAAGACTGTGACATGCCTACCCTAGAATTGGATCCAAAGAAGATCAAGCAATACTTCCATAAGAAGATGGGGCAAGGGGCTACAGATGCACTAATGTTGTATTTCATGGACTTTGCTACTAGAGGATTCACCCAATCTGAGCAGGTAATCAAAGCCATGACTAGGTGCACCAAGCATTGGGAGTAGATCACAAGACAATTTAAAAGGAAGACCTTTCAAATTCTCCAATCCTATATCATGGAATGGAACAAGCTCTAGGATTTGATTGGGAAATTTGTGGAGTATGCCACCCTTTAGAAGAATGCAAGAAAGAAAGTGATAGAGGAATATATTCTTGACAAAGTAGTTGCAAGAAGAAGGCAGTCAGTAGAAGACAAAACTACTATAGTTTCAGAGCCGCTAGAGGACAAAATAGAGAAAAGAAAAAAGATGAATTTTATAATACTATATTTTGGGAGTAGGTAAAACCCTAATGTAAAATTAATCTTGGAAATACATTCAAAGTAAATCTTGACCATTCATTTCACTTTTGGAATACTATAAATAGGAGTCTCCTCTCATTTTCAAAGAGAGAGTTGAGTTGTTGTGTAAGGACATGCTACAAAAATTTAATGAGAATTGCATTTCTTTGGTGGATTGTTATGTTTCTTCACATGTTACATGATTCATCTACTCAATATTAGAATTTAATTTACAATTCTAAGTATTTTAAGTTGCTTTCAATAGTTAGTTCATGTTGCACATTGGTGGTGAAGGATTTTATAGTGTTGATGCCTTTCATGTTCATGCTTTTTGTTGTTTGTTGATGATGAACAACAATGCAAAGCTAGTCTAAACATTAATTTACTGCTACACTTAAAATTCATCTATTGTTCATGCTTTATGGTGAATGGATAGCTGAAAATATGTAGACCTTAGAATATAGCACTGGTTTCATGAGACTGTATGATATTTTGGTTAAGTGGAACTTAGTTTTGGGAAGGTTGTCCACTGTAGAATCCTTCATTGTCACTATTAATCATTAGTTGTAGGTATAGGAACCCTTCTATCCCTTTTCCCTTTTGAATTTTATTTGAAATAGAAGTTAAGGTAAAATTTTAACATCATTGTAAAGTTAAATCTATTGTTAAACATGGAGCTTTAGACTATTGTTTGAACTTGCAGAAATTGTGCTTCACTTTCAGAATCTTGCAAAACTTCATTTGAAGATCCAATTCTTTCCCAACTTAGTGAACCATAAACACCCTTTGTGATTACCAACAAATCACATCAATCAACTGAACTATTTTGCAAGTCATGAACTGACACTCGAGAGACCTTGGGATAATTTTATGCAACTTGTTTGTAGGATGTTGTGTTTCAATATAGGTAATGCACCTATGTGCCACCTGTGTTGAGAAGTTTAGAAACACCCATCAATAGAATTGGCGCTAGAAGGAGGGAATATTTTCTAAGCTAGATAAAATTTGTTCCTTTTAACCTCAATGGTTCCAAAGAGTGTTAATATCTTCACTAGACAAAGGGGAGTTTCAAGAGATACCACCCCCTACCAAGGTGAGGAGAGCTAAGAAAGGGGAAGCATTCATTTTAGCTCCATCCACTCGATCTACATCCCCTGATCTCCTCCATATCCATCCACCCATCCATACCACTCTTATCCCTCTCTTGGTGGCACTCCCATCTCTCCATTTTCCTCAAGTAGCCTTCTCACCTTCCAACTCACACAGCTAAGGTGCTGCCCCAGCTACTATTGCTCCTTTGCAGCCCTAGCCCCAAGTTACTGTAGCACAACCAGTGCAACTTCTAGCTCCCATCATGGTTTGGCTTGGTAATAACCCATATCTATTCTCCGTCAATGATTACTATGACATTCCAAAGAATCCAAAAGGATTTTTCACTAAGTTCCATCCTCATGATCTATAGAGGACAGCTAGAGAACATATTAAAATATTTTGAGCAACCTTGAAGGATAGGAAAGTAGAACATGAAGATGTGGCTTGTAGGATCTTTCCCTAGTCCTTGGGGGAAGAAGCCTTTTATTGGTACATACATCTACCAATGGGATCCATCACTACTTGGGATCAACTAAAGGACACCTTTTTGCAGAGATTCAAGATCTCGGTCATCCCTTCTGAGTTATACCAATAGTTCATGTTTGTCGGGAGGGAGGTCAATGAGCCTATCAACTCCTTCAACGATCAGTTCCACAAAGCTTACATGAATTTCCAACTACGTTATTTTTTTGATGATGCCTCAACCAGATTGGTTTACTACACAACATTGGATAATCTCACATTTGAATTGGTAAAGAGAATGCACCCACCGCTTGCTAGGTTGGTAGATGCCTATGTTGAAGTAGTTATAGCCAGCACTAACTTGGGACAACACATTACAAGTTCATTGTTCTCCATGGGGCCAACTACCCATCCAACACAGATCTAAGGACTTACTCATGCATTGGCCCATCAAACCCTGATGATGAATCAAGTTCCATAATTGATGATAGTGCCTCATCTAGGACAGCCATTGAACCAAGAACCTCAAGTGCCTCATTATTTGCAACCATAGTAGCAACATAATTAACCCTAGTAGCCTCAAGTTCCTACATAACTAAAGAGCTCTGAGTTCCCACCTGCTCAATAAAATCAACCAGCTGTGTAGTCGGTCTTCCTTTAGAATTCGATTGCACAAGCAAACAATGCAGAAAAAGGATTGGATAGATGAGTTGACAAAATTGGTTAAGAAGATGTCTACTAAAATGACACACTTAAGGAATGCAAATAGCCAACTTCAAGCTTCTCAAAGGAGTATCCAAGCTAATCTCAACTGAGATAATTGTGACAACCGTGATGCAGGAGCTTCCTCCAAAACAAATTATGAGAGAGGTCAAAATTCAAGCCAAGGTTTTGAGAGAAGGCCTTCACAAAGATAGAATTGAATATGGAAAAAAAGACCAAACAACAGAGGTGTCCCCACACCTCTTGATTAGCTAGCTAATACTGATGATACCACAAGTGGAGTGTATTTGGTACGGGAGACCTTATCTAGGTGGTGTTGTATTCACAAGACAAAGAGGCATTCAAAATTGGATTATCTTGAGTTTCAAACAACAAAAAATTTCCAAGTGGAAGTTTAGAATGCAGTCAATAGTGTTAATTGTAGAGACATAGTTCCATTTGAACCATATGATTCCTCTATGTTGGTGGTCAATCAAGCTCCTTTCCCATGAAGTGAGAGTAACATGCTCAAGAAGGAGACCATTGTACAAAAGGATGAAGAAGTAAAATAGATAAGCAACAAAAGTCATTTATCTTGGCTCTTTGATTTACTAGACAATGGTCCAACAGATAAGGAAGAGCCCCATGAAGATGAGGTCCAAATTTTTAATCAAAGGGAAACTCCTTACAATTTAAGGAATAGAAAAACAGGTGGCTCTTTCACAACCTCTACTCCTCCCAATAACTTCAGCACTCCGCCTGACCCCAGTTCTAGCAATAATCCAAGATACCCTTATGTGCCCACCCAGTATTTCAATAAGAATAGGAAAAAGAATAAAACCTAAAATCAGTCTGCTAGATCTTTTTAGAAAAGGTATTTTGAGGAAGAAATAGAACAAATGGGGGAATATGTGGAAGAAGAATTCAAGAAAGTTAAACTAAGCCTATCAACTTTCAAATTTCTTAGAGTCCCAGTAGTTAGGAATGCCTTCTTTAGGATGCTTAATGGGACTACTTCATCCAAGTCAACTTAAGAAGTGCCTACCAAGAGGGTCTCCTTTGATGACTCCCAAAATGAGCTTGTAATCAGGGAAATCTTAGGAAAGAAAACAAATCAGCCTTCAAACCAACAAACAAGTAAGCAAACCATTAAAGAGAAAAATGAAGCACAAACCCAAGATAAAACCAATGAAAAGGATAAATCTTAGGTAGCTTAGGCCAACGTGTCAGTGTGATTGTTCCAAGTAAAGTTGGAGACTCCTCCCTTCTTGACCACCATCTGAATATTTGGAAAGAATCTGCACAATTGTACTTGATTTAGGAGCCTCGACCAATGTCATGCCTTTGGCGATATGCAAAGGTTTGGGAATAACTCCAATGTCTTCTTGATGGAAGGTAACTCAATTGGAAAAGATAGAGGTGAACATTGTTGGAGAAACCAATAGGATACCCAAGTAGATTGCTATTGATTTGAGGGTTCAATAGGTGATCGATATTCAAGCGGCCAACATCCATGACACATATGGCATCATATTAGGGAGATATTTCACTTGGGCCTTGAATGGATATGCAACAATAGATTATTCTCATTTGTGGCTACTCTGGAAGGGGTTGCTGAACTAGATCTACATCAATTGAGAGCCCTGCATGAAATTTATGATCACGGAATACAAACACACAAATGAGGTCTTGTTCACAGAAATGGAATTCAGAAACTACTATCCTGTGGCATATTACGATGAGCAAGAACTCCCAGAGGAAGAAGTGGTTGATGAAGTCCTTCTTGTGTTGTGTATTCCTCCTATTAACTTAACCCACATGTCAAAAAGTACAAATATGCTGATTAAATCAGACGATGAAGAAACCTATGAGGATGGTAACCTTCAATTGTTGGATGGATTCCAAGAGTTTATGCAAAAATGCATGCATGGTCAGCTTAGATTAGGAGCAAGAATGGATTTTCAGGAGCTCTTGTTACCTAGTTGGTGCAAGGTACACAATGCTATCCATTATGAGTTTGAATGTTGCCTATGCCAAATAGCAGTGGAACATATCAAGGGACAAGTTACCCCAAAGGGAGAGCTCTAAACCAAGTAATCAAACTAGAACCACACATAATCTATGCAATCACCTAAAGCTTCTAAAGTAGATATATTACCAAGAAAGGAAACATGCTCTGCTTACCCTAAAATCAAAGAGGCCCCTGAGTTTTGGACACTATGCTTTGACGGGTCCAAGTCCAAACAAGGAGCAGGAGTTGGTTTTGAACTCATCAGCCCCACAGGTAAGACTTATTTTGTTGGTCATAGACTTCAGTTTTATTGCATAAACAATGTAGTAGAGTACAAAGCACTAGTCCATGGGATTTTGATAGCACTAAGAAAGAAGGTTAAAATGTTACAAGGCTTTGGTGATTCGGAGTTGGTAGTGAAGCAAGCTAGGAAGTTGTATTCCTTCCATGATAGAAGGTTAGAAAATTACAAGCATAGAGTATGGGATGTCATAGAAGGCTTAGATGCACTCAATATTCAATTGATCCCACATTCTAAGAATCATACTATTGATGCCTTAGCCCATGCAACTAGTACCCTTTAGCCTCTTTCCTTAGCTGGCCTAAAGAAGCTCATAGTTGAGCTTACGTATGCTCCATCAGAGCTAGATAACGTCACCAATTTCCAAGTATTCAATGATGATAAGCATATATTGGATTTCATCACAAGTTTTGATGTGTTTGCAACTCAGATCATTGATGAAGTAGAGCCTGAAGAGGCTGAATTAGAAATAGAGGGATTCATTAACCTCAAAACAAACACAATACCATGAGGTATGGTTCATCTTGAGCAAATATTTTACTTGCATCACATAAGAGATCAAGATCAACAAACAAATAAGGATTCCATTGATAATCAGTGTGATGTCCACAATCTGGGAACGACCGAAGAGGTTTAGGAATGTATTCATCAGCAAGGTGTGCACACTAGAAGAAAGGAAAGGGATCATTGATGCCCTATGCACATACCATGATGTGATTGCTTGGAGCTATGAACACTTAAAGACATATGATACCTTGATCATTACTCACACCATCCCTCTCAAGCTAGATGTGCGATGCTTTCGGCAACATCAATGCCTGATAAATGCATTGCTAGAACCCATCATTTACAAAGAAATCCATAAGTTATTGTCAAAAAGGATCATTTTTCCAATCAGACACTCCATGTGGGTGGAAAACTTGGTTCCAGTTAGGAAGAAGAATAGATAAATCAAATTGTGCATAGATTTCCAGAACTTAAATAGAGCCTCTAAAAAGGACAATTATCTAGTGCCCTCATTGGATGAAGTTTTGAAAATAGTTAATGGATCTCAGATGATGTCCTTTTTGGATGGCTACTCAGGATACAACTAGGTGATGGTGCAATATGAGGATAGACACAAAACAACATTCACCACAAAGTGGAAAAATTTCGATACTGAAGAATGCCATTTGGAATGATCAACGTAGATGCCACATTTCAATATGCAATGGATATCACCTTCAAGGACCTAATCAGAAAATGCATAAAAATATACATGGGGATATGTGCAAGATCATGATGGGCCAAAAAGTGGCAATATGATGGGTTTGTGGCTGGCAACTTTTTTTTAATCCAAAATTGATGAAACGAAAAGGGTTTTTAAAGGAGATTCTTAGCTTTCCACCAATATAAATTATGATTTACTTTGAATTTAATAAGTAATTATTATTCATTTTCTATTCAAATTACAACTAAAGTCTTGATTAATAGGCTGATTGAGAAACATCTATAGCTTTCAAACGGTATCACATTTTTTAATCTAAAATATGTCACATTCTATACTTAGCATACTATAGGATTAAAAAGAAAAATTGAATTTCATTAAGTTTTGACCAAGTTAAGGTGGTTAGACATACAAGTTTTTATATTTTTTAAAAGTTGTAATAAAAAATCATAATTAATTATTTACTTGGAAAATAATTACAAAAAAATATGCATCACATCGGGACATGAGTCCTCTACTTATATCTAAAATATTATAAAAATATTATCATTTTATTGTGGTTAGGGTGGTTAGGCGGACACCTACTTATTATTTCCCTAAAATTTAAGTACTCTTGCATTGAATTTCAAATTTTCACCAAATAGATTTCTTTTTCAAACAAACCTAGTAGTTTAGAAACTACATTCAATTTTCTACAGATTCTATTGTTAGATATTTTTGAAATAATATAGATAACTTATTCAAATTTTTACACCAAGTTTCCTAACTCTGATTTTTTTGATTTTTTTGCCACTTAAGGGCCTATTTTTTCCATGATGATCCTACACATACCCATAGATGATCTCATTATGTTTTCTAAGAAAAGAAGGGACCACGTCTCTGATTTGTGCAAGGTTTTCCAAAAATGCAGAGAGTTTGGCATTTCCCTGAATTCAAAGAAATGTATCTTTGGAGTTACAGAAGGAAAGCTGCTAGGGCATGTGATTTCAGAGAAATGAATCTCAATAGACCCGGAATGCATCCAAGCTATTATAAAAAAATTAGCTTCTAGGTAGCAAGAGGGAATTGAAATCCTTCTTTGGAAAGATCAACTTTGTCAGAAAATTCATCATAGGATTTGTGGAAATCATCAAAACATTAAATGCTATGTTGAAGCAAGATGCTAAAGTGGAATGGACATCAGAAGTCAAGCAGGTGTTTGAAGAAATCAAGAAAGCAATTGTTGATGCACCAGTGTTGGTCAACCCAGATTATCTGAAGCCATTTTATATCTATTCATTTGCTTTAGACCACTCTTGTGCTAACATATTGATGTAGAAATATGATGAAGGAAGTGAGCACCCCATTGCTTTCATGAATGCTCCATTCAAGGATGTAGAATTAAGGTATCACAATGTTAAGAAATAAGTGTATGCTTTGTTTAGAGGAGTTAAGAAATTCTGGCATTACATCTTGAGGAATAAGGTATTTGCAATTATGCCTGATCCAACATTCAAGACTTTATTAATGTACAATGAGCTAGGAGAATAGAGAGAAAAATGGGTTACTTTATTATAGGAATATGACATGGAGATTTAGCCCATAAAGTTAGTCTGAGGGCAAGCCCTCACTCGAACAATAGTTGAAATGATAGTTGAAGTGGGACCTGAGCTCACAATGCAGCAATATCAACTAGAATATGTTTCTCCAGGAGAGTGGTTTGATGATATTTTATACTATTTTTTGAACAAGTACCTATCCTAGCTACAAGGAGTACAAAATCATGCTCTAAGACTAAAGAGTAGCAACTACATGTTGTAAGGATCTATTATGTACAAGAGAAATCACTAGGGAATCTATCTTATATGCCTTGGGAAAGAAGAAGTAGCTAGGGTACTAAAGGAATTCCATAAAAAATTTGGCACTGGCCACAGATCTAGCCATTCAACTACCCACCAGATTCTTTGGGCTAGGTACTACTGGTTGATGATGTTTAAGGATGCACATAACCATGTCAGAACCTATCATGTTTACCAAACTGCTGCTACCAGAGAGAAATTTTGTTGTCCTATAACATCTAGTCCTGGAGGTAAGGCTGTTCATTTAATGGGGCCTTTACTTCGTTGGTCTAATAAGCTCACCATCCTTTACAGGCCATAGGTACATTCTAACTGCTTCTGATTATTTTACTAGATGGACAGAGGTGATAGCGTGTAGACAATGCACTACTAGAGTTGTTATTAATTTTTTAGAAAGTCTTATATTGAATCACTTTGGTTGTTTGTTTTCCCTTGTGTACGATAATGGACCCACCTTTTCCTCACTTAAGTTTGCTACTTGGGCCTTTGATTATGGTATTTAGCTTAAATTTTCTTCTAATTATTACCCTCAAGGAAATGGCCTAGCTTAGTCAACAAATAAAAACCTAATAACTGTGAGGAAAAAACTGCTTGATAGGAATCCCAAAACTTGGCACACCTAGCTGCACTTTTCCCTTTGGCCAAATCATACATGCCACAAGGCTTCTCTAGGTGATTCCCCATTTGATATTTTCTATGGTCTAGAGCCCATCTTTCTTGTCCATCTCAAAATACCCATGCTCTAGTTTCTTAAAACATACTATGAGGAAATAGACTGTCAAGAAGCCCATTTAGTTGAGTTGTTGCAATTAGAAGAAGTCTATGACCAAGCAATTGAAATTTTTTCCAAACACCAGGGCATAGTCAAAAGATGGTTCGATCATAAAGCCAAAGTGAAGGCCTTTAGGATTGCTAATCTAGTCCTTTGTTGGGAGAAGGCCCATGAAAAGAAAGGGGGACCTGACAAATTCGACAAGCTTTGGCTTGGACCCTTTCATACTTCAAAAATTTTAGAAGATAATTCCTTTCGCCTCAAGATGCTCATTGGAGAAAATGTCTAGTTGCCTATCAATGGGCAACACTTCAAACATTATTTCCTTTCCTAAGCTTTTAAAGCTCATCCTTTGTATATAGTTGTATATAGGTTAGTTTAGGTTCCTCTTTTTCCTTTGTTGTTACACTTTCGATATCGTCCTATTTTTCTCACATTCCTGACTCTTTTTTTTTTTTGAGGGTGTTCCTTTGTTCTTGATGCGATAGCTATGCTTGGCCTGTCGTATGGTTCACTTGGCTGCCCATTCCTATTTGTTCTCTGGATGAATCATCATTCATAACCATTGATTTCTGACCGCTTCCATGAAACTTGGGTTTCCTTGAACTTTGACTTGACCTAGGATAGAACCCTTGTTTGAATCCTCTCACATTTATCTCATATCACACAGAAAAAATGCACTTTAAATGTTTTTGATGAACTGTGCAATAGCTATTACAAGGTTTATGTAAGTGAAAAATCTTAAGTCTAATCCAGTGGCAACTATGAATCCAAACTCACGATAAAATTCAATTCTTACATAGTTGAGCAAAAAGAAAATATTCAAGAAAAGAAAAGAAAGAAAATGTTAAAACAAGAAACTATGTAGGTGTGCAGAAAATTCTATCAGGGCTATGGACACCCAGCTGTAAATAGAGCAATGTTCATTAGGTCAAAGCGACAACTCCATTGGGGCTATGGATGTCCGACTGGTAGCAGAGTAATGTCCAAATTAATTTTGGGGTTAGACAACTTACGTAGCTTTTGATGACCAATTAATGACTATTCATATGGATTCTAGACAAAGGGAATGCAATCACTACACACACAAACTTCTAAGATATTCCCATGACTTGATTCAACTAAGGATCACGTCCTCCTTCGAGTTTCTAGCTCACTTTTGGAAACTAGCTTCTAGTCTGTGAAACCAAAGATTCTAGGTTCTAAATGAATCTTTACACTTAGAACGCTCGGGGTGTTCTTCTAGTAGAGTCACCATTTGTTGTGCCTATGGAACATGCGCACCATTCAGAACAGGGACCCTCTCTTCCACCTTCGTCGGGTCATTTTTTTCCTTTGCCTCATTTTTTGTGGCCCTAAATTTTGAGCTTAAAGTGGTCAGGGATCCTAAAGTCATCATCCTTAGTTGACCAAAATTCAACACCATAAAATTTTCTATGTTGTTGGCTCCTGCGAAGGTTCTCAAGTGGGCTTCCATTAGCATTTTTCTCTAGCATCTTCCAGGTCTTGTGGGTCGGCCCTTACGGGCTTCCCTTTGTGTAGCATTGTCTTTTGATCACTATTCCATTGATGGTTGACCCAAAATGTCTACCCACATGGTGGGTCCTGCACCCTTCTCGACTATCATTTGCTTGTTGTTTTCCAACGATGAGGTCTTGAGTTCTTTCCATAGTGCGGGATCTACTTTTCCCACTGCTGGCCTTCCAAACTTCGTGCCTAGCTACCTTGCTGGCCACTGTACTTGCATTTAATCAAGGTAATTAATGCATTTTTTTCCTATAAATAGGTTCGTGTGACCTATCATTTTAACATTTTTCCACTTAGGATTTTTCAGAATGTGAAGGGTGATCATAGCTCGCCTACCCACATTGCCTCCCAACAGATCAAGAGTTGACCTTTATTGATTTTTTTCATGCCTTCCAGGTATGTCTACTGTCAGTAGCTTGAAAGGCGTCCTTTGTGAACAAAGTTTCAAAATTAAGCATAAAATCTTAATAAAAACCCTTAATTCCATCGATGACTGACCTAACTATCTATTTCGTACTTAAAATCATTTAAAAAACTTGATTAAACCCAATTAAAACATGCAATCGACACCATTTTGTGTGATGTGGAACTTCACCTAGTCAGCACTATTCTTCATAGAGCTTTGACTCCCCTATGGCCCACATTCCCCTCTTCGTCGTCCTGGGTGAAACTTAAGTGTCAAATGTTTAATAGAAAACCCAAGTCTCTAAGCTTATGTGGGTCTTCTAATGCAAGCCACTACGTGCAAGTGGCCCTCATCTCGTAGTCATTCCCTAATGGCCTGTCGTTAGCCAAATCTCGCATTGTGGGCCCCGCCAGAACTGTTTCTATCAAATGTCAAAACTGACTAAGTATTGATGTTTCCTTGTGGGCCATCTTGCGCGGGCTGCCACCTGCAAACTACCACTTCATCAATTCCTTCCTTTGAATGCCCAAGCCAAAGCTCCTCCCTCCATCACGGATCCCATTGCCCCATTGGTCGTTCATGATTTACATAAGCAAATCCTAAGCTAAGTCTTCCTTGCGGGCTATTTCATGCAAACCTCTATCTGCCCTTTTCTACTGCCTGGACATCGTTCACTAGCGGCTAATATTTAACTCCCTCTCACATTGCAAATTCCATGATCCTCCTTTCTATCCAGGGATCCTAAGCAAAAAATGCAACATTCAAACCTTCTTGTTGGCTTATCCTTTTTGGGGTCTATCTGTGGACTTCCCTGCTTCCTTCGCCATTCCAAAACAATCGAGCACCCCTATTCGTGTGTGCTACAGACTCCGCCTATACCATTTCCCTCTAGGAATTTAACAAAAAAGATTAAGTGTGGTGCTTTACAGACCATTCCTTGTAGCCTATCATTGCCTTGTTTCCATTTGTTAATGGAGGTGTCATCCTTTCTGCCCGCAACCCAAAACCCACGTCTTCCTCTTCTATCCAAATTTATCTGAGGGAAAATGACTAAGTGAAAAATTTTGGCGAATCTTCCTTTGCTGACTGCTATGTATGGGTTGCTATCTCATCACCACCATCTCAAAATGGCCTTCACATGATGGCTTTCCACTAGTTCCTACCTACATGCTTGAAAATGATTGAAAAAAATGAAGTTAGCTCACGCCTTCCTAGTCGCCTATGGGCCCCGTACTACGAAATTCCTCTTGTGGGCTGTTGTGCCCTATTTGTCATTTATCAATGGAAGAGTCTGAAACATCCGAGCAACCTCCTACCTCTACATTCCCCAAGCCCACATAAGAAAGATGACCAATGAGATGCCTCCAAGGATTTTATAACTAACCCCCACAGGTGCCAAGTGCCTCCTTGAAGGTTTTGACTACCAAGTCTCCAATGCAGAACTTTGACTGCAAGCGGTTGTCTGTGGGCCGTCATGACCCCAACATCATCCTACTCCTGATTACTTCTGATGGCTTCCAACCCAGGGAAACCCATATCCCTAGGCTCGCATTGCTATATCTGATCCAAATGAGCTTTGAATGATGAATGATAATGAATTTTATGATCTCCTAGTGATGAGTTGTTGGATCTAACCCTCATTTTGCAGGATTTGACTAATGCTTCCCTAATTTTTATGTGAAAGCACTTACTACATTTTTGTATGCAGAATCTATGGAATCTATTGCAGAAACATCGGGGAAGTCTTTTGAGAAAGAGAAGGGGAAGAATCCTAAAAAAGCAATGATGGGGAAGGAAGAGAAGGATAAGATGAAATGCCAATTCCATGGGGTGGAGTGCACCTCCAAAATCACTTCCACCTAGGATTTAGTGTCAGAAACCAATCTTGGGTACATGGATATAGATGAGTTTAGGTGTAGAGTGATGATCAACCCTACATTGAAGAATGCACAAAAGATTAGAAAGAGTGGTCTTGCTAAAGCAATTGGTTTTCCTCTGGAATTAGTAGCTCTAGAGCTAGTCATGATGTGTCGGGAGGCATACCATAGTAGGAGAAAGATCATTGACCATGAGGGTAGAGTACTAGCCAATTTGTCTCCCATATCTATAGGTCAGACATTCCATATTCCTGCATTCAATTTCATGGAGGAAACAAAAAAGGGATATGTTGAAAACACGTGGAAGGTAGACCCCCTAGCATGCAAGAAACTAATAAACCAACATTGGTTGAAGGATAAGAGGGACAGTGCTACTAAGGTCCCTCAAGAGCTGTTCAAAAGTGACTTCCACGAGGAGTATCATGACTTGGTCACTTTTCTGAGCATGGTAATGGACCTCCCTACTGTGGCCTTCTTTCAGGAGTGGATGTTCTACTTCATCGAGGAGATCATCTATGGGAAAAAAAAAATTATCTGGGAAAATATTATTTTTGACAATATGCATAACCATCTCATGGATGTGAAGAGAACATCCCAATTCTATATTACCTCCTACTTGGTGTACCTCCTAGTAAATTCATTCCTATACAAGGGCTTCTTTGTTGCAAATAATCTGGATCCAAGGAGAGGAGAACTAAAAGTATACGACCGCTACCCTCACCTACAATATAGAAACTTCAAGAGAGAGTATCAAAGGGTAAATGATACCTTCATTGGGCATATCACCAGACTCTTTGGGGGATACTTTGAGAGGAGTGTCTTGCACAATGCTAGGGCTTTCATCCAGAGGTTCGGGTATCTATTCAAATAGTTCCCAAAATTCACATACATTAGAAGAGGGATTCTTTGAGAGGCCTTACAAGTTGCTACACTATCTTTATGATCGAATGATCCTATTGGAGGTCTCCCAAAAATTGTAGAATTCTCACACCCTATTGAGTGATAAACATAGAGCAAGGATCCCATATCTCCTAACCTTTGGGCAAGGAATCTATGCCTGTCCCACTGCCTAGTGCACAAAGTATTTAGAGAAGGAGATAGTGGAGTACAATCTAGACCTCCACATAGCCTGAGGGAGGATGGACCTGATGGAACCTACAAAAAATTTCTTCTGTTCCATCTCAAATCCTTGTTACATTTGGAATATTTGGATGATATCTAGGGGCTTAAGGTTCTACTTGTCATAAATGTTGAAGGGTTATTATATTGGTTTAAAATGCTTCCTTAAGAAACCATTAGCTCTGAACACTTGAAATGTTATATTTTGTTATTGACTTCCTATTGCCCATTGCCGGTCACATTAAAACATCTTATGCCATTCACAGTCGTTGGGTAACCAGTTCCCCAAGATTAGGTCTAAGTTTCTTATCTTTATAAGCTTAAGTACAAAGCCTTTTTTGCATTTACATCCTTTGTATTTTATGACTTAGAATCTTTTGAGCCCTTTCTTTCATGTCATTCGAGAGGGTCCCCTTCATTAGAACGACTTATGAGCATGTTCTTAGAAGTTTTTACTTAAGTCCCGTCATCCATTTCTCTTTATTGCTCATCGCAGATTACTTTTGGAGTGCATGTTTGGAATTGGTGATAAGTGATGAGTGGCGTCTCTAAGTTGTTTTCACTCATTGTGGGTATCTTCTAGAGCTCTTGATATCAATGTGTTATGAGTGATTCTCTTTGCTTCTCCTTGTATCGTTGAAGGTTTTCCTATCGCTAATGGCTTTTGAGCGCTAAGTATTGTAATAGCAATAAGTGATGGCCTCCGGTCTTATGTTCTTATCTTCATCGCTCATTACAGATAGTTATTAAATGGTAAGTTTCAAAATAGCGATGAGCGATATGATGGACCTCTCGTGCATTATGTATCATGGATGAGTTTTGAGTGCTAAGTCCTATATTAGCAATACATGATACACATATTCAATGTCATTATGTAGATCTCTCATCTCTAATTTCTTGCAAACTGTATGAGGAGAATTAGCAATGATCAATGGCCTGGTGCTTTTGTATTTTATCACCCATTGCAGATTCATTCCAAAGCTTAAGTTTCAAAATAGCGATGAGTGATGGAGTTCTCTATTCAAGTTTCTTTCGCTAATCTGAATACATATTATGTGAGATGTCTTTTGTATCATTGATTCTCATGCATGTGTACATGTCTTAACCTGGCTTCTTCATTGTATCTCCTATCACTAATAAGATCCAAAGTGAAAAGTTTCAATTAGTGATGTGAGATGGAAAATTGAACGTGATCAAGGATGGGCTATAGATCCAAGAGCTGAGATTTCATTGTGTGGGTGCTTGTATCACTGATGGATCCAATAAGGATGAGATGTATCAACGATTGTTAATGGCTATTGCTAGAAAAGGTGACGTGCCACAATCCTGAGGACATCGTATAAAGAAAACAATAAAGTAGTGGGATGAGTGGAGAACCATTGATGCGGCTTTAAAACAATATGATCCAATAGGATGAACATCATCGTGGTAATACTCTCCTCACTGATTATACCTTAGAATTTGGGGAAGGCCGGAAATGAGTGATGAAGTATATGAGGAACTGTTCTCTTCAAAATGTCAATTTTATGTACTTCACTGATATTAATGAAGGATCATGGATTGAGTTGGCAATGCATGCTAATTTTTAGATTGCATATGATTAATCAACATAAAGGGAAAACATGGTAGCATTTAAGGTTGCATCATTTTTTTCTTGGAACAAGTTGCTAAAGTCTGGAAAATGATGTTCATGATTACCATGAATGAAGTTTTAAATTCTTTAAGATCGATGACCTATATTCAAAGCTGAGCTGCTAAGTTATCAACTCACTCACATGAGGAGATCTTCAATCATTAATTTCTGCATGCTCCAAATTGTCTATTTAATGTAGATTGCTTGTTGTTTATTTTTACCATCTTTCAAGTCTGTAGTGAATGTGAGGTGTGGGTTAGTAAAGAAGTGTGAGGGTGCTAATTCTCCCTGAGTTGAGTAGTGAATGTTCTTTCCCTTGGTGTGTTTGGTTGCAACTTTGAGTCAGATTCTTTTAAGTTGTCAATTTTTACTCATTTGAGACTAGCTAGTTCTGTGAGATGGGAAAGACTGGTGAGCCAATTTAGCTAGTTAGGAGGTATAGTAGGCTTAATTTTTTTGAGTGTTATGAGGATATGTCTGTAACTAAGCAAAAAAACCAGGCGACCTCTGAGGTTTCAAGGGGTAAGAGGATGTCTCGAGGTCAAAAGAAGAAATTAATTGTTCAAAGTACTTATAATTTAAGAAATAGGACAATTCCAGAAGAATTGGTCAAGTTTAAGGGAAAGGATCTAGCTAAACCTGTGAAGGTGGTGAGAGAAAAGACAAGAGTCATAGGGCAGGCCTTCATGGGAAAACATAATTCTCCCATTGTTCTCTCTGATAGTCCTTTGGATGCTGAAGGTGACACTGACTTGGGGTATGGCTAGTATCTTCTCTCTTTGGTGCCATATGGGAGCTTTGATGATGATGTAGTAATGGTTCCTCCAATTTCATTGCAAACAAGGAGTGGTCAAGCATTCTTTGATGCTGACGACCCAGAATAGAGTCTTCTCCTTGTTTTTGTTTTTGTATTTGATGAAACCATTGTCTTTGCATAGGAGGTGTTCTTTTCAATATGCTTGTGGTTTTGGTCTTTTACTCTTCCACACTGATGTGGAGGTCCTCTAGCTAATATGATACAAAATATTATTTTTCAAATGTGGACGTAACGACAAAAAATAATGGTACCCAACACATGTGTTTGTTTTTTGTCTTCCCCTGTTCTCAAATGATTGCATAAAACCACCTAGGGAGTTTCTTGAGAACCAGTTGAAATTAGGTTTTGAAATAAAGTGAAATGAAATTGTGACTTAGCCAAATGCTTCTTTCTTCCCTGTTTATAAAGGGGATTTCATGGCTTAAGTTAGAGAGTTCATAAAATTTTGAGTATAAGAAAGGCCTAGGTGAAAGCTATGCTAAGAGAAAAATAGAATGTAAATAGATAAGTTAGTGAATATATCAGAAGCTAGTCTAGGGCATAAGTAACACTATATGATGATCTTAAAAATAGTTTTACAAAGCAATATCAGTAATGAAAGAAAATATTAGTTCTAAAATATGTGCTCTCCTGTGTATTTTCTTACAAATCATTAATGAAATTGTTAATTATAATTTCATTTGTCTTCTGCCATTTGCACTGAATGAATGGGTTTGTTTTTGCTTTAATTTAATGAGTTGATTTAATTCTAAAATGAGGCCATTAGTTTGTGGGAAAAGGATATAGGATTTGGTAAGGAATCAAAGTTTTAAAGATGTAAAGAGTTAGATGCCACAAAGTAGCATGTTGATAGTTCCCTAATTACTGATGTTAAATTATAGTTGTATTACTGATTGATTCAAAAATATGACTCCATTATTCCCTCAAATTAGGCACTGGTCTTTCTATTAGTTTATCTTGTGGTTGATTGAGCTAGTGATGAAACTGGCTAGAGATTCAGAATGGGAATGAATTCACAACATACTTAAAATTACACAGTACAAACCTTGAGTATTACCATATTCGCTACAATAAGTACCAATTTCGTAAGAGGTCTACCAAACCTTTAATGAAATTGGTTTATTTGCACTTCTTGGGGAATACATTTGTGTATGGAATTACTCTTGATCAAGTAGGGATATTATGAGCATGAGTATGGTCACCCCCTGGGTCTCACAGAGCCCAAAGAGAAGAAGTGTGGTTTTAAATTCTTCACTTAAGTGTTGGCCAATCCTCAACCTTGCTAATAATTGAGTTTTGGAAGATTCATAGGTAAGGAATGAGATCAAGTTTGGTTCTAAATAAAAAACCAATAGAAATGGCGACTCCTCTAGGGAATTAACTTGGGAAAATATCTAAAGTACATTATTTAGCCTTGATAGAATCATAGAGGTTATTAAAACAAAGTTCTCACTGACAGTGAGTGGCGACTTCGAGGAACTCTATACCAGTGAAAGTATTGAAAGACAAGGAATCTTAAAGTGAAATTGACTGGTGAAAATGAATTCATATGGTTAAAGTTTGATCCTCTAAAAAGGAGGTGGTGAATCTATGTAAATAACCTCATAAAATGTGACATCTGCCAATATATCCAGGTATTTTTACCTATTTTGAATTAAAAGAAGAAATAATTTTGTATGAAAGCCATTTTGGAAATATGGAAGAAATACTTTATTCCTAATTAAGTGAGTTAAAGCACTAAGGAATGGAATAGTGACAGTTATTTTTGCATACATCTGAGTTGGAATTTGTAATATCTAAATGGAATTGAAGAAGTATGCTTATTTTTGTAATTTTCTTTTTAAAATGTTTTAAGGCACAAAGTACATTTGAGCTGGGAATTCACAATAGGGTTAATATTTGAAGAATGAATAAGGATACAAGAGAAGTGTACCATTCCCATTTATTTTCTGGTAAAATATCAAATACAGGTATGTCGGGCATGCAATTCCTAAAATACCCTCAAAGGAAGTTCTCTACTGAGAGATATAAGTATTTAAGCTTTGGAGGTATCTGAGGTTTTCCTAACAAGATTCCTGATGATATTAGGAAAAAATTACCAAAATTTATAGGGAAAAAATCTGAGTCAACTTACAAACACTTAAATGCATTCATAGATCTGATGGGTGATTTTGAAATAAATCATGAGGATGTTGTCATGAAGTTGTTTGCTCAGTCGTTAAAAGAGGATGCCCGAGACTGGTACTCATATCCACCAAAATTTTCTATAGTTTCATGGTATGATTTTATGATAGCATTTATAGAAAAATTTGGTGAAATGATTAGTCTAAATGAGATAAGAAGAAGATTTAGGTAAATCCAGCAAGAGGAAGAGGAATTAGTTCCTTCTTTTAGTCTCAGATTCATGAAAGTAGTAAAGGATATTCCTGAGTATTTGAGACCTACTGATGTAGAGTGTTTAATTACATATATAGGTTCTTTTGACAATAAGATGAGATATTTTATAAGGGATAAGGAACCTACAACATTGAAGCACACATATTGTATCACTATGAATATTGAAAATACTATTAAATAATCAATGATGAAGGGGTATATGGTTGCAAGTGTTTGTTCTCCAGATACACATTATAAAGATGAAATAAACAAGGAGGAAAAGGAGGATCAATGTGATGGCATTCTTGATGTCTCATTTTGTTCATTCTCACAACATATTGATCTTGAGAAAATTTAGGAGAGTTTTTAACAATGTTTAGATAATAATGATCAGGAATTAATAATTCTAAAATTATCTAGCATAAAGAAGTATGAATAGGAATCACCATATGAATTATTAGGAATATTTTTGGATTCCTTGTTATAAATCCCTGAAGGTTAACACTTGAGGATTTAGTTTGCATTGAATTATTTTGTGACGTCTATGAGCCAGGGCTTAGCACCTTGCTTAAGGAATTAAAGCCTCAAGATTTTGATCAAACAATTGATTGGATCAGAATTGCCGAGGAAGCAAAGCATAACTAATGAACAAACAATTTGGTTTCAAAATGGAAAGAATGCTAACCATAGTAACAAATATCAGGAGGTTAATCAAAGGATGGATAAGGATGTGTCTAAAGGTGAATGTATGCATAACAATAGGAATGATGATGTTGTCATACTTACAAACATTGTTGGTGTATTCTTAAAGGTTTATAACCAAGGTAATGAAGGTGAAAATTTTAATCACTCTCATAATGAATACAAACCTCTGTGTGAGTGAACTTGAAGGCACCTTTAATACTCAAGGAATTTGAATGTTCCAATACTCCTGATATTCTACCTTTACCAGTAGATAAACATATAACATGTGATAGAATTTTGCAAAGTACTCTAACTATTTCAGAACTAGAGCATCCTGATGATATGATTGGTGTTAAGTTTAAAGAAAAGAGTGTCTATATTCAGATTTTGGAGCCTAATTTTAATAATGGGATTGTTACTAATAGTGAAAAGGGTTGGGATTCTAAATGTTTACATGAAGCAAAAGTAAGATGTGTAGATCTTTAGACAAAGATAGACATGGTTGTTCTTGACTAAAGTTCTACTGAGGAAGGAAATAAAAAAGTCTACTTAGAAGAACAAAGCTATGTTCAAATTGTCATCATGAATCAGTAGACATATCATTTGAAAATATAGTTATATACCTTACTTCTGATCATATCAATTATGAGCTAGTTGATCCATATTTTAAAAAAAATTGTTTCCAATTGAAAGATGATGAATGGGAAGAAGAATCAAATTATGGTATTGCTCCTGAAACAAAAAATAATTTCTGATATATTGAATGATATGAATGATGCCCTTTGTAAGTAGGATTTTTCTCTAAGTAAAAGTGAAAGTGCATTGGATTGTGAGAAATTGATTTTTCAAGAAAATGAAGCATTGGGAAGTATAATTGATTTATATTGTTCATATGAATATGAACACCAGCTTGAAAAGGAACCTGTCTATCATTTTTTCTTACTTCTTTCAAAAGATAGGTATGATTTTTTTCCTAATGAATCTAATATCAATCAAATGGAATATGAATTTTTCACTTTCCCATACCAATTAAGTGAGAATTTGGTGAAATATAATGATAAGTTGAGTCAGGTGGAGTGCTACACTAATCATATATTCTAGTTAACACTTGATTACAATGACCAAAGGGAAATGAATGAGAGGAATAATTGCAAGATCAAGAACATGTCTATAGTGGTTGAACATAGTAGTTGTAGCATGATTAGATGGTGCACTCTTCATGATAATGTTTTTAGCTTGGACATGGTACAAACGGTGGAAAACAGGGTTTTTGACAGAGGTAAATACCAATTTTAAGATTGGTTTGGCCCTGTAACTTATGTAAATACTGTACATATGTTGTTTGGTTTGGTTTTGGTTCTCTTGCTTTGTCCTTGGTTTTTTGTCTTTTTTTCTTGGTCTACCTCACCTGAGATTCTAGATTCTCACTCTATTATGGAAAAAAAGATGTCCCTAACTGGAGCCACTAATGGAACT
Source organism: Sequoia sempervirens (assembly GCA_007258455.2). NCBI lineage: Eukaryota > Viridiplantae > Streptophyta > Pinopsida > Cupressales > Cupressaceae > Sequoia > Sequoia sempervirens. The sequence goes on from VDFB02373365.1 coordinate 198,634,636, forward strand.
TGCAAAATATTTCTTATGTTCCATCTCAAATCCTTGTTACATTTGGAATATTGGGATGATATATGGGGGCTTAGGGTTCTACTTGTGATCACTGTTGAAGGGTTATTATATTGGCTTGGAATCCTTCCTTAAGAAACCCTTGGCTCTGAACAGTTGAAACGTTCTATTTTGTTGTTGACTTCCTATTGCCCATTGTCGGTCACATTAAAATCTCTTATGCCATTCACAGTCGTTGGGTAACTAGTTCCTCAAGCTTAGGTTTGATTTTCTTATCTTTATAAGGTTAAGTAAAGAGAATTTTTTTCCTTTGTGTCCTTTCCATTTTATGACAGAAGCTTTTGAGCCCTTTCTTTCATGTCATCCTAGAGTGTCTCTTTCATTAGAACAACTTATGAGCATGTGCTTAGAAGTTTTTACTTAAGTCTCATTGGTCATCTCTCTTTATCGCTCATCACAGATTACTTTTGTAGTGCATTTTTTTAATTGGCGATAAGCAATCAGTGGTATCTCTTTGTTTTCACTCATCACAGACATCTTTTGGAGCTCTTGATATCAATGCATGATGAGCAACTCTCTTTGATTGTCCTTGTATCATTGAAGGTTCACCTATCACTAATGGTTTTTGAGCCCTAAGTATTGTAATAGCAATAAGCAATGGCCTCTGGTCTTGTGTTCTTATCTTCATCGCTCATTGCAGATGGTTATGAAATGGTAAGTTCCAAAATAGTGATGAATGATATGATGGACCTCCCGTGCATCGCATATTGTAGATGAGTTTTGAGTGCTAAGTTTTATATTAGCGATACACGATACATGTATTCAATGTCATAGTGTAGATCTCTTGTCACTAATTGCTTGGAAGCTGTATGAGGAGAATTAGCGATGAGCGATGGCCTGGTGCTTTTCTATTTTATCGCCCATCACAGATTCATTCCAAAGCTTAAGTTTCAAAATAGTCATGAGCGATGGAGTTTTTTGTTCAAGTTTATTTTGATAATCTAAATAAATCTTATGTGAGATGTCTTTTGTATCATTGATTCTCATGCAGGTGTTCATGTCTTAACCTAGCTTCTTCATTGTATCTCTCGTTGCTAATAAGATCCAAAGTGAAAAGTTTCAATTAGTGATGTGCAATGGAAAAATGAATGTGATTGAGGATGGGCCATAGATTGAAGGGCTGAGATTTCATCATGTGGATGCTTGTATTGTTGATGGAGCCAATGAAGGATGAGATGTATAAGTGATAGGTAATGGCTATTGCTATAAAAGGCGATGTGGTAGAATCTTGAGGACATCGTATAAAGTAAAAAACAAAGTAGCAAGATGAATGGAGAACCGTTGATGTAGCTTTAAAACAAGATGATCCAACAGGCTGAACTTCATTGTGGTAATACTCTCATCACTGATTGCACCATAGAATTTAGGGAGAATGGATTGAATTGATATTATAAGATTTTGGTAGACCTGTAATGATTTCTATTGATATTTCCTCCCAATGTTGTGTTGGAATGTCTAATGATTGCAAGAGTCCTAGAGTCTTTATTTTTTCATCTTTATTTCTTTGGCATGTCTATTGGTGTAAATAAAGTCTTGTACCTAGTTTATTAATTACTAGGTGACTTAGGGGACTTATTTATATGTTAAGTTTACTTAGGTCCTAGGAGGGAATCTTTCTAGAAGATGGTATTTGTCATTAGATCTTATCTTATATTTTGACTTTTAACACGTGTCCTAGGTAGTTATGATATGTTGTTACATGACAATAGGATTAAGACACTTTTCATAATCATGTTTAATCATATGTCTCGCATTGACTATATAACTAGGTGGTCTCATAACAATTGTATATTGAATTCTTGGATAATCAATTCCATTACAATCTTGAGCATTGCATAATGATCTCTCTTATTCTTTCATGTTGTTCCTAGATCTTGGGTGGCTATAATCTTTAGCCAAATCTTGCATGGTGTAGTTATTATATGAAAAATCTTACATGGTATTAGAGCTATCTATCAACCCCTACATGATATTAGAGCTTGTAGGATTTCTTCTTGTTAGAATTTATTGAGAGATCTAGGTTTCAAATCTTGGTGGATCTTGGAAAGTTGAGTATGCTCTTCTCTTGCATTGAATGATGATATGGAGAATTTTAAAAGATTAAAATAAATACTAGATTTTGGGTTTCCTTTTTATTCCTTTCTATTGTAGGTTCAAACTGGATCTTATTGGTGAAAATTTGATCTTACCATTGAGTTTAGAAGGTTGAAGAAGGTTGTTGTGCCTATAGTACACATGCCTTATTCGGAATAGGGACCCTCTCTTTTGCCTTCGCTGGGTTGCTTTTTCCCTTTGCCTCATTTTGTGTTCCCCTAAATTTTGAGCTTAAAGTGGTCAATGACCCTAAAGTCATCATCCTCAATTGACCAAAATTCACCACCCTAAAATTTTCTCAGTCCTTCACTCCTACGGAGATTCTCATGCAGGCTTACCTTAGCATTTTGCTATGGCGACTTCCAGGTCCTGCGGGTCCACCCTTGCAGGCTTCCCTTTACACAATGTTGTATTCTGATCATTGTTTCATCAACAACTGACTTAGAATGTCCACCCACATGGTGGGTCCTGCACACTTCCCTACTGTCATCTGCTTGTTGTTTTCCAACAACAAGGTCTTGAGTTCTCCCACAGTGTTGGCTCTACTTTTCCCACTATCGTTTTGTCGAACTTCATGCCTAGCTACCCCACCGGCGGCCATACTTGCATTTAATGCAAGTAATTAATGCATTTTTTCCAATAAATAGGTCCACCTGACTTGTCATTTTCACCTTTTTCCACTTTGGATTTGTCAAAGTATGAATTATGATCACAACGTGCACCTGCATTGCCTCTCGATGGATCAAAACTCGACCTTCATCAAATTTCTTTGCCCCTTCTTGGTATGTCCAATATTAGTAGCTCAAAAGATGTCCTTTGTGATTGGAGTTTTAAAATTAAGCATACAATCTAAAGAGAACCCCTTATTTCATCTGATAGCTGACCTAACTGTCTCTTCCACACTTAAATTTAAAAAACTTGATTAAACCTTGTTAAATCATGCAATTTTCACCATTTTGCATGATGTAAAACTTCACCTTGTCGAAACTATTCTTCACAGAGCCTTGACTCCACTACGGCCCACATTCCCCTCATTGTCATTCTAGATGAAACTTAAGCGTCAAATTTTTAACAAAAAACCTAAGTCTCTAAATTGATGCAGGTCCGCTAATGTGGGCCGCTATGTTTGGGTGGCCCTCATCTCGTAGCTTCTCTCAAACAGCCTGTCGTTATTCGAATTTCACATTGTGGGCCTTGCCAAAACTATTTCTTTCAAATGCCAAAAGTGACTAAGTATTGATGTTTCCTTGCGGGCCATCTTGCAAGGGCACTGCCTGTGGACCTCCACCTCATGAATGCCTTCCTTTGAACACCCATGCCAAATATTCTCCCCGCATCATGAATCTCGTTGCCCCATTGGTCATTCACCATTTACATGAGAAAATCCTAAGCTAAGTCTTCCTTGTGGGTCATTTTGTGCGGACCTCTTTCTGCCCTTTGCCACCACCTGGATGTTGTTCACTAGCAACTAAAATCTGACTCTTGTCTGCATTGCGGAGTCGGCGACCTCCTCGCCATCCAGGGATCCTAAGCGAAAATGCAAAGTTAAAGCCTTCTTGTGGGCTTATCTTCATGGGGGTCTATCTACGGACCGCCCTGCCTCCTTCATCGTTCCAAACCAACTAAGCACGCATATTTTCCCATGTTGTGGACTCTTCCTAGACCATTTCCCTCCTAGACTTTAAAAAAAAGGATTAAGTGTGGTGCTTTATGGTCTATTCCTTGTGGATTTCCATCTACAGTGTGTCATCACTTGGTTGTCATTTGTTAAAGGAGGTGTCATCCTTTTTGCACAAAACTCGGAACTTGTGTCTTCCTCCACCGTTCAAATTTATTTGAGGAAATATGACTAAGTGAAAATGTTTGGCAAATTTTCCTTTGCAAACCGCTATGTGCAGGTCACTGTGTCATCACCACCATCTCAAAATGGCCTTCACATGATTAATTTTCATCAATTCTTACCTGCATACCTAAAAATGATCAAAATAGGTTGGAAGTGTTGAAAAATGAGGTGTTTTCTTAGCTTAATACTCTGTAGAACTTCAATATTGCTGTTCTAAGTAAGTCTTTTCTTTGTTACATAAATTATTTGTGGATGATTATCTTGATTAATCCATTTTACTGTTGTACAATGTAGAGAGAATTATTAAGAAGAACTAGACAGGATAATAGAAGGATCACACAAGATATACCATGGAGAAACCCTTTCGGGAAAAAACTCCACCAAGAATTATTCTATTATTCAAACTCTGAATTACAATAGCTCCAATTCTTGCTTGAGAATGCTTCTTCTGTCTTTACCAATCTTCTTCACACCTGCAATAACCAATCTCTAACTCTATTCAACTTGAATGAGATATATAGACAATATGCAACCTTGTAATCTCCAAATGGTGATAATTACAATGCATAAGCACAAGCCCTTGAAAAGGTACGCCATATTCCTTCAAGTAGAGTTCTTCAATGAAGACTAAAGCTTACAGCATGTGCATCATGCATTTGGGTGTCCCAAACTGAAGCCACAACTTCTCTTTCACTTCGGTGATAATTCCAAAGCTATTCCTCAAAGATGGCGCCCACAATTAAAGCTACTTAACTGAGCCATCATAAATATCTTATCATGCATTGGAGTTAATTCCAATAAAGCATCTTGGGCACCCAAGTTTGCTTCAAGTGCTTTATTGTTAACTGAAACATTTACTCAACACCATTCCCAAAGAATGGTCATCCCTTGTTAACTAGAAGTAGTCCCTGTTATCTGTCATACAACTCAATGTTATTAGCCATGCATTACAAGTTAACTGAAGCTAACTACATGCAACTCAAAATAACCAACATGCATGCAACATGCACTTGCATGCAACATGCACTTGCATGCAACTGAAGATAACTGAACTGAACTGAACTGAACTGAACTGAACTGAACTGAACTGAACTGAACTGAACTGAACTGAACTGATCTAAACTAAACTTAACTGATCTGAACTGAATTTAACTGAACTTCAAGCATGCAAACATCAAATCCTAACTCCTAGGATCTTTACATGCATTCAGAAGTGTTAACTATTACTCCGTATAGTTAACTGGACACAAGGTGAGTTTCACCTTACCATGTGAGTGTCCCATGTGTCCCTATTATTTAGGAACTCAATATGGACGCCCTCACATGCTTCTTAAATTTAGAATTAATTACAAATGTCAATAATCATGATTCTTTCATCAAATATTAATCTCACAATAATCTTAGTGTTGTTGAACACATTCCAAGAAACAAGGAGATACATGAAATAATAAATGTTTAGGATTTTCAATTTAATGGCAACCTATTTCCAACATTCTCCCACTTGACATTATACATTGCAATTATTCTAAACAAGGAATAATAAAACAAGTACAAGTCTCAAAGCCAATGGCCTTCTTGCACCAACTAATCAATCCATGCTAACTTCAAATGCAACCTGCATAATCATGAAGCTTCCAAGCAAATGATTAAAACCAAGAGGACTTATCTGTATGGTTTCATAAGATAATCTACAACATTAATTAAAGTGTTAACTTTTCTCAATTAATACCTTCCCATTATCAACCAACCCATTACCTTTCCCAAGCCTTTGTAACCAAACCACCTCTTTAGAGGTATGCTAAACCACTGAGTGTGTTGAATTCACATTCAACCAAGGTGTAGACTCGGTATTTTCTGTTAAAAAACTTTTCTCACAAGTAACCATTCCAACAAAAGTCTCTTACCACAAGAGAATTCCAGCCTCACCTATTTCTCCAAGTATCCATGAGGACCTGTAACCAACCAATCCATGCCAAACTCCAAATGCAACACAACACTTTCATGAAGTAATCAAGCAAATGATTAATGTACCCAAAACTTAAGAGAACTACACAAGATCATTGTCAAAACTCCAATCATGAATCAAGAATCATAAACATGGCATCCATGATCTAACCATCTCCTCTTAGGAGATCACATGCATCATAACATACTTATACATCTTAGTCTCAAGAGAACCATGTAAATATGCCAAACTCTAAATGCATATCAAGAGTAAACCATGACATCCATAACAAATATACTCTAAACCAAGAAACCATATCTCCAACCACATGGAGATAACCTTACCAATGATGCATCCAAGTCACTACCAACAACTCCCACTGAACTGTGATACCGAGTCACACATGGCATCGTGAATACCATCCTCTTTACGAAGATTACTCTGAAACATGAAGCAAAGAGTTATCACAAACAATATTAGCTGAAATAACCAATGCATCATTACTATTATCTGAGGACTCCTCTGTAGAAGAATCAGAACTCTCTTTCTTGTTCTTACAATCCTTCTTCACATGTCCCGGTTTCCCATAGTTCCAACACTTTACCTTACTTAGGTCATGCGACTTACCTTCCCTTCCTTGTTTCCCTTAGAGGCTCCTTTTTCTTGGAGCCTACAGCACACAAACAAGGCATCTTGGATTTCCTCCTTAGACTTCCTCCTCATCTCCTCTGATAGGAGAGTAGGAATAATGTTGTCCATCTTTGGATCTGCACCATTACCACTAATTGCAACAATTAGATTTTCCCAAGAATTTGGTAACAAACAAAGTAATAAAATGCACTTATCCTCATCCTCTAGCTTTACATCTACAGATGCTAACTAACTGAGAATTAAATTGAAAGCATTCAAATGTTGTGCAACTGAATCACCATCTTTCTTTTTCAATGAATATAATTTCCTTTTTAGATACAACTTATTGGTGAGACTCTTAGTTTGATAAATATCCCCTATTCTTTTCCATAATTTATATGCACTAGTTTCCATTGAAACATTCAAAAGAACAGCATCAGCAAGACATAACCTTATTGTTCCTCTTGCTTTCTTATCTAACTCAGCCCAATCTTCATCTGAAATAGTTGTAGGTGTCTTTGTCTCATTATTAACTGCTAACCACTGATCTCTTTCTTCAAGAAGATCTTCCATTTTTAATTTCCACATTTCATAGTTAGAACCATTGAACCTTTCAATCTCTAACCTTGAATTCATTGTAACAAAACTTAATTCCAAAATCAGCAAATAACAAAAATAATAAGAGCTCCCACTAAGCTAAAAAACCTCCAATTTTTTAAGAGAAAGGCGTCCCAATACTCTACCCAACCTTAGCTCTGATACCAAATGTTGAAAAATGAGGTGTTTTCTTAGCTTAATACTCTGTAAAACTTCAATATTGCTGTTCTAAGTAAGTCTTTTCTTTGTTACATAAATTCTTTGTGGATGATTATCTTAATTAATCCATTTTACTGTTGTAGAATGTAGAGAGAATTATTAAGAAGAACTAGACAGGATAATAGAAGGATCACACAAGATATACCATGGAGAAACCCTTTCGGGAAAAAACTCCACCAAGAATTATTCTATTATTCAAACTCTGAATTAAAATAGCTCCAATTCTTGATTGAGAATGCTTCTTCTGTCTTTACCAATCTTCTTCACACCTGCAATAACCAATCTCTAACTCTATTCAACTTGAATGAGATATATAGACAATATGCAACCTTGTAATCTCCAAATGGTGATAATTACAATGCATAAGCACAAGCCCTTGAAAAGGTATTCCATATTCCTTCAAGTAGAGTTCTTCAGTGAAGACTAAAGCTTACAGCATGTGCATCATGCATTTGGGTGTCCCAAACTGAAGCTACAACTTCTCTTTCACTTCGGTGATAATTCCAAAGCTATTCCTCAAAGATGGCGCCCACAATTAAAGCTACTTAACTGAGCCATCAGAAATATCTTATCATGCATTGGAGTTAATTCCAATAAAGCATCTTGGGCACCCAAGTTTGCTTCAAGTGCTTTATTGTTAACTGAAACATTTACTCAACACCATTCCCAAAGAATGGTCATCCCTTGTTAACTAGAAGTAGTCCCTGTTATCTGTCATACAACTCAATGTTATTAGCCATGCCATTACAAGTTAAGCTGAAGCTAACTACATGCAACTCAAAATAGCAACATGCATTACAGCATGCACTTGCATGCTGAAGATAACTGGTGGAAATTTGTGAACGAACTGAAGCCGGAACTAAACTAAAATTTGGTAATTCGCTAAACTAGTCGAACTGAGCTGAAATTTGAACTGAACTGAACTAAAAAATGATCTGAATAAGCTATTTGAACTGAACTTAACTGAACTTCAAGCATGCAAACATCAAATCCTAACTCCTAGGTCTTTACATGCATTGAGTGTTAAGCTGTTACTCATTATAGTTAAACTGGACTGGGTGAGTTTCCGCCTTACCATGTGAGTGTCCCATGTGTCCCTATTATTTAGGAACTCAATATGGACGCCCTCACATGCTTCTTACATTTATAATTAATTACAAATGTCAATAATCATGATTATTTCATCAAATATTAATCTCACAATAATCTTAGTGTTGTTGAACACATTCCAAGAAACAAGGAGATACATGAAATAATAAATGTTTAGGATTTGCAATTTAATGGCAACCTATTTCCAACAGGAAGGTAGTATAATCATTTTCCTCATGTCAAATATTTTTGGGCCAATTGTAAGGATGATAAAGAAGTGTGAATGAGGCACTACATGAGAATGACAACCCAATTTGTAAGGTCAATAAATCTATTTCTGGTGCCAAATCAAATTGTAGAAGAAGATGAAACCATTGTTGATGAGAGGTTTGATTGTATGGCTAATTTTCCACTACCACTAATAGATTGGGATGAAGAAGAGGTCAATGACCTTGATATAGTAACACAACTAGTTAAAAATAGAACAAGGCAATGGGTAGATGGCCAAATTTCCCAACACAAGATACAGGGTGCTGAGCTACCATATGGTGAGCTCAAAGATGAGATTGAAAGTGAAACTGATAGTGGAGAAATTGCTGCTCCAACTAAAGAGACACCCAAATCCCCTCCAGTAATGAGATTGAAGAAATGGAAGGATACGCCCGAGCGCAATCCCAAAATAAAGTGCACACATGGAGGGTTGTAGAGGGAGAATCCTCAAAGAAAGCCAAGAAAATGAGGGTATTTGTAAGCAAGATTCCTACAATATAGGAAAATCCTTAGTGTAAAGGAGAAGAAGAAGTTGAGTGGCCACAATCACCACCTACCACCTCCGCTCCTACTGCTATTGCTACCATTGTCACTTATCCACCTACTGCCTCTTAGGCCTTACTTGTTTTGTCTCCACCCACCATGGACATCTTAGTCCACCTTGCTTTCACTTCACCAACAACCCTAGTGATGATACTGGATTCATCCTCGACCACTATATCTATGTCGTCATCCTCCTTGCTCCCTTCTCCACTGCCCACTCTTTCTACCCCAATGCTTGTAGTTGCCACAACCACTATGCCACCTCTCACCCTACTAGATTATTTCACAAAATACATGCATGAAATACCTTTTGAGATTTCAGGGGTGATTATGAATCCCACAATTTAGGCCTTGATGACCCATATTACTGTTGGCTTACGTCTTCCTCTACCTCCTATAGAGCCACCAAAGATGGAGGCCACCATGCAAATATCCGAAGAGATGGAGAAACTCCAAAGGGAGACTACAAAAGGAATATTTGAAGAGCCTGATGATCCCTTTAAAGATGATTACTTTGAACACCCAAAGGGTGGGTTGAATATAAACTTGGATAAGGAGGTGATCGATGAAGAAAAGTCACAATCATCAGAAGAGGATATTGAGGCTCTCAATGCAAAATATATCATAGAAACCTTGGATTAGGAATTAGAATAAGAGTTGTTCTAGTAGCTCAGAGAGGTAGGCGTAAAGGTTGAATCTGATCCAGAAAGGAAGCCCTCTAAGGAAATAGTTGATACTGATGTAAATGTGGAGATACTTGAAGAGCCTCCACTGATAGGCCAAGATAAGGGCCCCATTCAAGAAGAAGAAGTTCCTCCTAAAAAGAAATAAGAAGAGAAAGAAGCAGAAAAAGATAAAGATAAAGAAGAAGATGCACCAAAGAAGAGCCCCAAGCCTAAGTACTATACTAAGCTCAAGCATCTAGAAAGGGAAGTACCTCAGAGGAATGACGTCATTGAAGAGAATATAGCCTTTGTTGAGCTGGACACAAAAAATGGTGTACAAATAGAGGACTCAAATGAACAAGAAAGAACAAATCAAGAGGCCCCAGGCCATGAAGAGGAGTAGCATCGACATAAAAAAAGAGAGGAAAGTGATCATGAATCACCTTAAAGGAAGCCCCATTACTTGATTGGTTAAAAAGGAAACTACAAAATAAAGCCCCTGTAGTCATTGATCCAAAGGCGAGACTCGAAGCGATATTGGTAAGAGCCCAATGAAAGACAAAATATGAGAAGAAGCCAAGAGCCTAATCCCATATCATTGTTGACGCCTCTAGATTGAGAACAATATAAGATTGCCACCCCCATGACAAACAAGGAGGCTGGAGCTAGTTAAAATATCTTGATGATCAACTTAGGCCTGACAACCGAAGAGTAGAAAATTGATGAGTTCCAAGGGTCGGTGGAAATGATCATGCAACAAATGAGAAAGGATCAATCCTCCAAGGAGGAACTAAAGGCATAGGTGGTGGATATTGATGCCTATATTCAACAATATACATCCTTGGAATAAGAAGCTCCTACAACATCATTTGCGGCCCCTCTTCTCTCCCAAGAGGAACTCAATAGGGTGGAGAAAATGAAGAATTGGACCAAGGCCATAGTGGATTGGTTTTGATGGGTGATAGACAATGGGGACATGGGAATCTGCCACACTGGTCGAATGTTCAAAAAAATTTGGGATTTGCAAAAGTAGCTGGAAGCCATTGAAAAGACATGTCACAGATTCAGTGAGCTATATAGGATCACCTATCCTAAGCTCAAGGGAATTCTTAAGATATCAAAGAAGACATGGGAAAAGGAATTAGCACTCATGAAAGATGATCACTAGCTAGTGGAGACATGTAAAATGGGTCTGGATCATAGAAGGGAAGTCCTGGCAAGAGTGTTGCATGAAGTCAAGCTTGACCTCAAATAGGTTATGGAGCACAAAACTGACAGTGAGGACTACCTCAAGATGATGATAGACTATAACATGCTTGCCCTAGAATTGGATCCAGAGAAGATCAAGCAGACTTCCATAAGAAGATGGGGTAAGGGGTTGCGGATGCACTAATGCCAAATTTCATGGACTTTAATTCCAGAGCATTCACCCAATCCAAGCAGGTAATCAAGGCCATGCCTAGGTGCACCAAGCACTAGGAGCAGATTGCAAAAAAATTTAAAAGGTTGACCTTTCAAATTCTCCAATCCGATATCATGGAATGGAACAAGCTCCAGGCTTTGATTGGGAAATTTGTGTAGTATACCACCCTTCAGAAGAATGCAGGAAAGCAAGTGATAGATAATGAATTCTTGACAAAGTAGCTACAAGAAGGTAGTCACTAAAAGAAAAAACTGTTATAGTGTCAGCCACTAGAGGACAAAATACAGAAAAGACAAAAGATGAATTTTATATATTTTGGGAGTAGGTGAAACCCTAATGTAAAATGAATCTTGGAAACACAATGAAAGTAAATCCTGGCCATTCATTTCATGTTTGAAAACTATAAATAGGTGTCTCCTCTCATTTTAAAAGAGAGAGTTTAGTTGTTGTGTAAGGACATGCTGTAGAAATTTAATTAGTGTAAGGAAAGCTTAGGTTCGGAACAAACTCTCCTAACGTCAAAACCTTAGGGAAGAATGCAGAGGTGACTTTAATTTTTTTAATTACAGTCCAATAAGATACACTTGAAAAGAATAACAAAACAAAGAAATGAACATACACAATTGGACACTAGATTTACATGGGAAAACCCCTAAAGAGAGAAAAACCCACCACACCAAGAAAAGTCTCTTTGTATTATAGTAAGCAAAATTACATACAGAGATCAACTTCACTTTTTGATGTCAATTATTACAGCAGCCTCATTCACTGATCAGGCTTATATAGAAATGCTCTCAGAAACATCCAATGAATTCACTTAGATCAATCTGTATTCCATCAAGCAACCCTTTCATTATCTCAAAATCTTCACCATCGTCGACCATTGTAGAGAATAGTCCATTCTACTCATGGCCTATTCATTTTCCTCACAAGAATAGTCACAATATTCCAACTGCCAACGGTTCTCCTTCCACTTCTCCCATTGGTCCAAAATAGACCACATAAGACAGTCGTTCGGTCAAATCATTCAATCTGAATCGCATGTCGGTGAGACACTAGACCGTGTCTCCCCAATGCCACAATGCCTGACTATCCTTATTGGCAAGAGTCATCACTATCGGAAAGAGTCATATCAAGTTCAAACCTATTTCCCAGACTCACTCTATCGGCAAGACTTCTCACTGATATCCACTACAAAACCATCATCAAGACCATCACTATCGGTGAGAGCTCATAGCGAACAAAAATCCATCAACAAGACCAATGTTATTTCCAAGAGATCATACCAAATGCACCACCCTGTCGGTGAGAGAAGCACTATTGGCAAGAGTTCTCACCAAACACAGACCTGTCGGCAAGACCAACACTATCGGCGAGAGCTTATACCAAATGCTAATATGTCGGCAAGACTACAACCATTGGCAGGAGATCACACTGAAGGTTCATGCCTCTCCCCGATGCCACTCGTCACCAAGAGTCTCCCCAATGTTCTCTAGGAATCAACCCATCGACAAGAGGTCTGCTTGGACGAAAAGAGTTAAAAATTTCACAACGATGGCCATGTCTTTTCGATGACTCCCATCGGCAAGACAGAACCAAAGTCTCAGCGACTTTGAACTTTTGAACACAGCTGCTGGTCGGTAAGACATTTTGATGGTCTCACCGATTTTGCTCTTTCAAGAGTTTCATGTCAGTAAGCTTGAGGCACATTTTCCAAAAATCTCCCACTTGACGAAGATCTTACTGACACCTCCAGAGCACAATAAAACTACTAAAATTCATGGGCACTAAGGCCCATCGAACTGGCACACCACCTGAACTTGTTTGTGTTCACTAGTTTCATGAATGGATTTGCAACATTTTCTAGAGTATCCACTTTTTCTAAAGAGACCTTTCTATCCTCCACCATATGTCATACAAAATAAAACTGCACATCAATATGTTTCATCCTGGCATGGAAAGTAGGATTTTTCGCCAAACAAGTAGCACTCTGACTGTCACAGTAAATTGTAATTCTCCCTGCATCAAACCCAATGTTAGAACACAAATGTTTTAACTAGATTGCTTCTTTATAGGTGTATGTTGCTGTCATGTATTCTTCCTCTATAGTGGAAAAAGTGACTACAACCTGATGCTTACTCATCCAACTAACTGCACCACCATTCATCATGAAAATATATCCACTAGTGGATCTTCTACTGTCAATGTCCCCTGCTCAATCAGAATCCACATAGCCTCGAATGTTGAGAGTCCTATGTGATTCAACCAAATACCCATGGTAACACAAAGCATATTCTGAAGTGCCCTTCAGATATCTGAACACTCTTTTCATAGCATCCCAATGTGTCCTTCCAGGATTTTCCATAAAGCGACTAAGTACTCCCACTGCTTGGGAAATGTTTGTCCTTGTACAAACCATTGCATACATTAAACTACCAACTACACTAGCATAAGGCACTATGGTCATGTCCTCTATCTCAGTAGGATATTTTAGACAGTCTTCAACATATAGCTTCGTTCCCTACAAAATTGGAACAACTACCTGTTTGCAATCAATCATACAAAATATCTCCAGAATAGTATTAATATACTCACTCTAACTGAGCCAAAGTTTTCTACTCTTTCTATCCCTGGTTATTTCCATTCCTAGAATATACCTAGTTGCAGCAAGATCTTTCATTTCAAACTTTGTAGACAAATGATATTTTAGATCAGAAATCATTAACTTACTATTTCCTATGAACAACATATCATCAACATAGAGAGCAATAATAAGAACACAGTCATTTTCATCTTTGAAGTATCCACAATGATCAGATTTCAATCTTACAAATTCCAATGACAAAAAAAACATGTCAAACTTCTAGTACCACATTATAGGAGATTGTTTTAATCCATACAAATATTTTTTTAACTTGCAAACCATATTTTCTTTACCTTTTTCCACAAAGTGCTCAGGCTGGGACATGTAAATTTCTTCTTCAAGGTCACCATGAAGAAATGATGTCTTCACATCCATCTGTTCAATCTCTAAGTCATACGCTACTGCAAGTGACAAAAGAAATCTGATAAACATTAGCTTATCTATAGGAGAAAAAATTTCTCCATAATCAATTCCCTCTACCTAGGAATACCCCTTTCACAACCAATCTCGCCTTATACTTTTCCACACTACCATCCAGACCTATTTTCCTTTTAAATACCCATTTGCAGCCAACAACTTTTCTGCCTTCAGGCAAGGGAACCAAACTCCAAGTATCATTCTTTTCTAATGATGCCATTTCTTCATTCATGGCTTCCAACCAAGAGTTTGAATCAAACATTCTAAATGCCTCTTTCACAGTCCTAGGCTCATCAGTGCTAGAAATTAAAGCATAGGCACAAGTAGAATCTAACAAAGAAAACTCATACCTATCAGGTTGCTTACTTTCACGTGTTGAACTCCTCATAGGCTGAGGCTGAGGTTGATCTTCTTCTTTAGAACTCTTAGAACTACTTGAGCTCTCCTCAGTTTTAGGTACATTTTGAATTTTCAATTCCTCTTTATCTGGTGTCGGAGGAATTTCAACTACATCCTTTTTATCTTCTGATTTTGTCTTTGACTGTAGATCCAAAGTAGAAGGATTCAACTCATGAAAAATAACACTCCTGCTATATAGAACCTTCTCTGTATTGGGATTCCAAAGCTTGTGTCCTTTTATGCTAGCACTATAACCAATAAAAATACATTTAACAACCTTGTTTTCCATTTTAAACCTTTTCTCATTCAGCACATATGCATATGCCTCACATCCAAAGACATGAATGTGTCTCAGAGAGGGCTTCTTTCCAGACCATGCTTCCAAAGGTGCTTTCTCAACAAGAGCAGAATTTAGAGAACAATTTATTAAATAACATGTTGCAATTGCCTTAGCCCAAACCTTCTCCTCCAAGCCATTACTACTCAACATACTTCATGCTCTTTCCATCACTGTCATGTTGAACCTTTCAACAACTCCATTTTGTTGTGGAGTCTAGGGTGTATTTTTATGTCTTTTAATCCCATGATCTCTACAGTACCTTTTGAACTCATCAGAACAAAACTAACCACCATTGTCAGTCCTTAAACATTTTATTTTTCTTCCAGTCTAATTTTCCACAAGGTTTTTAAATTCCTTAAAATGACTGAACACTTCTGATTTACTTTTCAAAAAAAAATAAATGCCCTTCTTGAATAATCATCAATAAACGATACATAATATCTTGATTTAGACAAAGAAGGAACATTTACTAGACCAAAAACATCAAAATGAATGTAATCATGTAAACTAGAAGATTTATGAGGACTGGAGTAAAATGAAACACGCTGTTATTTACCATATATACAATGTTCACAAAACTCAAATTCGAGGTTACAATCGTTAAGCCCTTCAACCAGGTTTATATTTTTCAAGGTTTTTAAATCTTTTTCTCTAGTGTGGCCAAGCCTATGATGCCAGAGCATAGTCTTTTCTGCTGGAAGTTTAACTTCCATAGAGTTTTCACTATAAGGAACTTTTTCCTCCTTTTCTCCATGAGTAGCTTTTTGTGACTTTACAGAAACACTATTGCATTGCACAACATGTGCATCCAAATTATACAAGGTACCAATACGAGCACCCCTAGCTAGCACCATTGAGCCTCTAGTCATTTTGTAGCCATTTCCAGAGAACATGACTTGCACTCCAACATTGTTCAGCTTACTAACAGAAAGTAAATTTTGAGCCAGACCTGGTATATTCATTACATCATTGATTCCCTTCACTCTTCCATCAGGGAACTAAATTCTGACTCTTCCACAACCAACTATTTCCAGAGATAAATCGCTTGCCAAATACACCCTTCCACCATCGTATTTTTCATACTTAGTGAACTAGTCTCTGTGAGATGTCATGTGGAAAGATGCTCCAGAATCAATCAACCAAACATTATATGATGCCTGTGTACCCAAGGCTGCAATGAAAGTGTCTGCATCACTCTGAGAAGAATCATTGTCGGAAGAATACTTCTTTTTTTCCTCTTTGCAATCCTTTCAGACATGACTAGGTTGCCCACAATTCCAACACTTTACCTTGGACTTCTTACTAGGAGAATTTGATCTTCCTTCCAATTTTGATTTGGACTTCTTGTCCTTCTTCTTGCCTTTTTCTTTTGATCTGCCTCTAACAACAAGAGCCTCCTTCGCCATCTCAGAAGATTTTCTTCTCATCTCTTCTAATAACAAAGAAGCAACAATATCTTCCATCTTAAAAGATGAAGTAGTACTTCCAATAGCCATCACCAAGTGATCCCAAGAATCTGGCAAAGAACACAACAATAGCATACAACGATCTTCTTCATCAATCTTTACACCCACAGATGCCAACTGAGCAATCAACATGTTGAAAGCATTCAAATGATCAGCAATAGACACTCCTTGCATTTTCAAAGAGTACAACTTCCTCAAGAAAAAATTATTCACCAAGGACTTGCCCTGATAAATAGCTCCCAACCTTTTCCACAAAGAGGATGCTGTCTTTTCTTCATGAATATTTAGAAGAATAGAGTCTGCTTCATGCCTGTAGGCTTCATTCTAGACACAGCAAGCCAAAGATCATGATCAACCAATAGATCTTCCATTTTGAGTTTTTACAACTCAAAATTACTGCCATTGAATTTCTCAATTTCAATTTTTCCTGATGTGCTTACCATATTAATCTGTAATTTGAATTACCAGACTTCTACAAGACTCCCACTAAACAAAATTGACACAAGAAACCCAATGCACCCACAAGGATAACACAACTAGCCAGGTTTTGATACCACTTGTAACAAAAGATTAGGTGCAGAAAAAACTCTCTTAACGTCAAAACCTCAAGGAAGAATGCAAAGGTGACTTTAAATTTTTTAATTACAGTCCAATAAGATACACTTGAAAAGAATAACAGAACAAAGAAATGAACATACACAATTGGACACCAAATTTATGCGGGAAAACCCTCACAGGAGAAAAACCCACCACACCAAGAAAAGTCTCTATGTATTACAGTAAGCAAAATTACAGACAAAGATCAACTTCACTTTCTGATGTCAATTATAATATCAGCCTCATTCACTGATCAACCTTATACAAAAATTCTCTCAGAAACATCCAATGAATTCACTCAGATCAATCTGTGTTCCATCAAGCAACCCTTTCATTATCTTGAACTATTCACCATCGTCGACCATTGCAGAGCATAGTCCATTCTACTCATGGCCTGTTCGTCTTCCACATAGGAATGGTCACAATAGTCCAATTGCAAACGGTTCTCCTTCCACTTCTCCCATTGGTCCAAAAAAGACCATGTAAGACAGTCATTCGGTCAAATTATTCAATCTGAATCGCATATCAGTGAGACACAAGACCGTGTCTCCCTGATGCCACAATGCCTGACTGTCCTTATCAGCAAGAGTCATCACTATTGGAAAGAGTCATATCGAGTTCAAACCTGTCTCCCAAACTCACTCTATCAGCAAGACTTCTCACTGATATCCACTACAAAACCATCGACAAGACCATCACTCTTGGTGAGAGCTCATAGCAAACACAAATCCATCGACGAGACCAACGCTATCGCCAACAAATCATACCAAATGCACTAGCCTGTCAGTGAGAGAAAAACTATCGGCAAGAGTTCTCACCGAACATAGACCTGTCGGCGAGACCAACACTGTCGTCGACAACTTATATCAAATGCTAATCTGTCGGCAAGACTACAACCATTGGCAAGAGATCACACCGAAGGTTCATGCCTATCCCTGATGCCACTCGTCGCCAAGAGTCTCCCTGATGTTCACCAGGAATCAACCCATCGGCAAGAGGTCTACTTGGATAGAAATAGTTAGAACATTCACAACAATAGCCATGTCTTTCCAATGACTCCCATTGGCAAGACATAACCAAAGTCTCAATGACTTTGAAATTTTGAACACAGTTGTTGGTCTGTAAGACATTCTGAGGGTCTCACCGATTTTTCTCTTTTAGGAGTTTCATTTCAGTAAACTTGAGGCAAATTTTCCAACAATGAGAATCACATTGCTTTGGTGGATTCTTGTGTTTCTTCACATGTTGCATGATTCATCTTCTCAATATTTGAATTTAGTTTTTTGTTCTATGTATTTTAAGTTTCTTTCAATAGTTAGTTCATGTTGCACATTGGTAGTGAAGAATGTTATAGTGTTGATGCCTTTCATGTTCATGCTTTTTGTGATTTATTGATGATGAACAACAATGTAAAGCTATTATGAACATTAATTTACTGTTGCACTTAAAATTCATCTATTGTTCATGCTTTATGGTGAATGGATAGCTGAAAATCTGTAGACCTTAGAAGATATCATTGGTTTCATGAGACTGAATGCTATTCTGGTTAAGTGGAACTTAGTTTTGGGAAGGTTGTCCATTGTAGCATCCTCCATTGTCACTGTTCATCATTAGTTGTAGGTCTAGAAACAATTCTATCCCTTTTCCCTTTTGACTTTTATTTGAAATAGAATTTAAGGTAAAGTTCCAATATCATTGTAAATTCAAATATGATTTTAAACATGGAGTTTTAGACTGTTATTTTGAACTTACAGCAATTGTGCTTCACTTCCATTTCAAGAGAGGTAGTGCACCTATGTGCTGCCTATGTTGAGAAGTGCAAAAACACCCATCAACAAAGGTCACTTTTTCCTTTTATTTCATCCAAATCAAACATATGAGGCCAAATCTATGAGGGTTTGAAGATATTGTGGTTGCTAGATCCAAAAGGTAGCTGCAATTTTGGAGCACTTTGGGTCAAAAAAGACCCTACCATCACGTCTAAGAGGTCTAAAACCCTAAGATTGACTATCAAATCATCCAAATCCAAGAACTTCACCTAGAGCTTGAGAAAAAATCACCCAATTTGGAAATCTGTGTGACAACATGGTTGCATCATAAATGCATGTCACAGTCGAAGAAAAAATTACAGTAGAAATAATCTGATCACATGTGAAAAATTTATTTGGGTGGCAATAAATAATAGTTTGGTGTTAATAGTTATTTTTTGAATTTTTTTCAAATAAAAAAATAAAAGCAGGTATTTTATGTTTCTTCTTATGTAGGTATTGCGGACTTGTTGTACCCATGTTGGTACTTGATGTGGTGTAGCCAAATCCCACCACATGGGCCTTTCCTTTTGTCAACCACCTAAATAAAACTAATAGGAATAATTAATTCACCATCAAATATTTTGCTAGCCAAAGAATAAACCATGATTCTAAAAGAATATTCATCAATATTCTACTTCCAACGTCACAAGATAATATTCCTATCGAATGTTTCAATAAAGAGCATATTCTAGGTGACTGTTCAAATATTCTGACAAGTGATGACATATTCAATTTTGACAGTTGGATGACCATGAAATTTAACCCTATGCATTATTGACATCAACATTGCATCAACAGTGATGTCAAAATCTATTTGAAAAGTTTGGCCCCCCTCTCCCTTGGAGTTTTTCATTTTGTATTTCAACTTCGAAAGGCTATAAGTAAGTCATCTGACCTCTAATTTTTTAGCAATATTTTTTTATTTGGAGCAGAATTTTATGCTCTTCATATTGACCGTGCAATTGGTTTTTGATTTTGGTTCCTAGGTTTTACAAAAATTATGGATTCTCATAGGTTTTGCTAAGAAGTTCTCATTTTCAAAACTTTCGAGGTCCCATTCTTGATCCTATGTTAACGTTTTTTAGTGATTTTTTTTGAAAGTGCATAAATTTTCATGTAATTTCTAATGGTGTGATTAGATTGATCCCATTCTTTATATAAATTTTAATTTGAGATTGTGGCCAAATTTGGCAATCTGTATGCACTAAGATCAAGTCCACTTCATTGTTGTTGGCAACTGGCACCTGTAATCTCACTAAGTATAAAGTGTGACAAATCATATTTGTTGGGGGGTTTCTTAATTGAGTAATTTGGGGGGGTAATCTTGTAGTGGTTGATTGGTTTCTTTTTCTTGGTTTGTTTTCTTGCAATGGGGAAATATTAAATTGAACTCCTACATCCATATAATTATGCTACATGGAGAAAATCACTATGGAACTATCTCATGGGAAAGGTTCTAATAGGTCATCTATGTTGGAAGTTGGAAGTTTGTCATTGATGATGCAGTTAGGAAACATGAGCATGAGCTATATATATTGCTTGATATAGTGTTGTCATTAATTTCAACATTGTTATGACCTTCCTAGCATAATATGGAAGTATTTTTGTTGACTTATGTAGAGTGCAAGTTTGTCTGAAAATTAGTTTATTAGGAAATTGGCTAAGTATTTCCTTTGATAGTTTTGTGGTTCAGTGCATCAATTTTTGGGTCCACACTTCACCTTGCAATGGTATAACCTTCTACTATTGGAACTATAGCTTTGAGTTCATCATATGCAGCTACATTCAAGATTTTGTGACATTCTATGAAGTTTCTCAAAAGATATGAATGACAGTGTGCAACATTGTATATCACAGTCACCTTGTGTATAGTGGATTAGTGTGGGAGATTCTACATTTCATCACAAATAATTTTTTTTTTTGCGATGATGAAGATAATCTAATAAAATTTGGTTGAATGGTAATTTAAAGGAATATTGAGCTTTGAGGTCGCACGGTTGGAAAATTACATATACACTTGAAGTTTTTGTGTTTAGATCTATTATTGGGCCAACCTAACATGTTTGATGTTTTGTGGAGGATAAGAAAGTAACTCTATCATATGTGGGATCAATATTAGGTCAATGTCGACATATCTTGATGTAAATTAATTTTTGAATTTAAGTGCTAATTGTGGATAAAATTCTTTGAGGATGACATGCTTAATTTTGTGTGTTACTTCTAATTAGGCCAACCTAATTGAAGTCACACCTAATGTTGATATATATAAGATATTAACACCAAAAGGTTAAAAAGAGAAGATGTGTGTGAGAAGAGCAAGATATGTAAATGTGGTGGATGATGTAGCAAGGAAAATTGCATACGAATGTTGAAGAGATATGTAACATGTATGGTGGTTCACCTATATGTGTCTAATGCAGTATTGAGTAGATTATGAACAAAGTAAAGTATTTATTCAGATGATTGTGAAGACAATTTTGTACTTCATTGGAACTATAATCTAGCATATGATAGATGCTATTGTATCAGTTCAAATAGGTAGTGTTGCCAAACTTTCTTTTTTCTTTCTATGTGGGTTGTGAGCCTTTTTCTGGACAATGTGTCCTTTTAGTGAGCCTTTCTGTAATATATTATATCCAGATATAATATATTGTGAGCTAACCCTCACTGTGGTTTTTCCCTTTTTGGGTTTTCTATGTAAAAATATTGGTGTTCATGTGTCATATGATTCCATGGATGTATTAATGCTTTCTTACATCATTGCAATTATTTCTATTATTTTAATTAGATGGGTTATGTTTAATTGGTTTAAAGGAATACTAATTCACCCCCCTCTTATTATTCTTGGTGTTCAACAATTGGTATCAAAGCTTGGATCCCTAGAAGGAGCTTGACTACTTTGGGAAGATCTTGGAATTTGAACACATGGCTAATAGAAAGTATCCTACTCCTCCGGAAGAAATTTTTGGAATTGAATAAACAGAAGAAGATTGCATGCTAGACAAAGATGGAGAACTCAATGATGTTTTAGAGATATTTTTCAAAGTAAACTTCTAATGATTCTACAAATTTAATCATTTTTCATTTTATTTTATTAATTAAAAAATATGTATTTTTAAAAATTGAATATATTGTCGATTCTTCTTTGATTATATTGAAATTTTCCTCTTAAAATATTTTTAATATAATCTTTTGTAACTAATTTATATTATATACTTTTATTTAAGATAAATAATTATTCTTTTTTTGTAGCTTGTACACATTAAATTCATTTGTTTTTCAATGTTTCTAAATTATTTATAGGGGAAAGGTCCTAGTTACTGTCATAGCTAACTTCACGCAACCGTAGTTCCTAAACCATATGTTGGATCAAGATTATTTTCTTGTCTTTTATTCGCACGAGTTAATAGCTTATAGATATTGTTTTGGCTTCTAGGAATTTTTGATGAATGTAGGAGGGTTCGATAAGTTCGCGAGGGTCAAAAAGTCTTCATTTAGAGGTGACACCTGCTCATGGCCCTCACACTACCCAATTGCCACCCACTATAACCACCAACTAATATTTAAAAAAATCCTAATTGTGTCAATATTAGGGTGCAATTATAACAATTTTATCATTCATATGTACACTTAAAAGTGAATGGGTCAAATTATTGTGGTGGCATTGGAGTTTAGGTTATTGGCCATAATAGTCTACACCTATACATTATTCGACAATCCTTAACACTAGACACCACAACACATTCACTCGAATTAACAATCATGTCAGGTCCAATGGTGGATTATTTCCCACTAGTTTTGGGGGTAAAATGACTATTTTCTATCATTTCACCATACACTCATAGGTTGGAAGACTTTGGAACGGTTATTGCTATCTATTGTTGATGATGTGAGGTAAAAATGAACATCATTCTCCTTTAAAAATGCAAACAATGGTACTCTTGAATCTTTTTATTCAGTATTTTTGTGGACCTGTGAAGGGTTTCTTGGCTAATTGAATAATGATTACTACTTGTTTTTATTAATTTCATTATTTCTTTTCATGTCCTTTTTCCCATGTGATGTTTCACATTGTCGAGTTTGGTGGTGGATTATTTCCCATGGTTTTTTGGGGTAAAATGATTATTTCCTACTCTCCATTTTACCGCACGCTCACAGTCTGGACCCTCCACAATTTCATGATTTTGTTTGATAAAATTATGATGCATCTCGTGGGTTTGACATGTCTGTAAAAAATAATGTATTTATCTAATTGGACCTTTTTCTTAATAACCCATGTGTATTTAGGCATATATTTGTAAATCCATGTGTATTTTGGCATATGTCTGCAAACCCATGTGTATTTTGGCATATATCTGAAAACCCTTGCTTGGTTTTTTTGACATATGTGTGATTAAGGAATTATTCTCATGAAACCATTGCTTGGATTTTTTGGCATATATCTGAAAACCCATTTTTGTTTTTGTGTGACTAAGGAATTACTATCGTGAAACTCTTGCTTACATTTTTGGGCATATATCTGAAAACCCAAGTCTTTATTTGTTTTACCTTTGTTTAAATTTCTATTCTTTGGTTGTCCATTACAACACAGTAGCATTTATTTATCTTAAAATGTGTTAGTAATTTTCTACTTTCTATTGCACATGCAATAGGGTACCATACATATATAGGATGAACTTTTTATCCTTTATTATTTACTTCACAACTTAGGTTTTCATGAACAATGCATTCTACATTCTACTTAAAGTTATTTTTATGAACTGTGCATTTCATAGTTATATTCATACACTATATATTTATATGTTATAAGTAAATGAGGGCCTTTTTTGGTCATAGGTTATTCCTTACAAACCCCATTTAAAAATTTGGAAAACTATGTGTTCATTTACTATTTTCAGTTATTTCTCAGGGTTTATATTTGTCAGTTATTTTATAAAAGGCTCCTTTATATTCTATGTCTCTTGTTCATAAAAAAATATTTAAGCATGATGAACCATCCTTTATATATATCTCAGTTAATTGGTAGAAGGCTTCATTATATTCAACAAAAGTGTACACATCAACTTGCATTTCCATTATATTTGTGTGTGTGTGTTCTTTGGTTGTCCAATATAACACAGTAGCATTCATTTAATGTAAAATGTGTTAGTAATTATTTTTAAATGTTTTACCTATGTTTAAATTTCTATACTTTGTATCCTATATTCTTTACTTAACAACTTACATTTTAATTTCACTCTGAGATGTTCACACAAAGATATATATCTATACATATATACATGTATAATTATAAATACATATATATGTACATATTTATATGTCTACATATATATGTGTGTGTATATTTATATGTATATATATATATAAGTATACATATAATCACACACACACATATACATATATCTATACATATATGTATATATATATCTATTTATGTACATATATATGTAAACCCTCGACGACTTGTTATTGTTTTCTCTCCAAGGTTTGAGGTAGCAATGAACATAATTCTCCTTTTAAAATGAAAACAATGACACTCCTAAATTTTTTTATTCAACATTTTTGTGGACCCTTGAATGGTTTCATGGTTATTTGATATGTGTATAACTACAAAAGAGCACCATACATATATCATCTTACATTTTCATTGTAGTATTTGAAATTTGTATCCTATATTGTTTACTTAATAGCTCACATTTTCATTGTACTTTTAGATATTTCTTGGTTAATTGATGAAAGCTTGAGCCATTTTATATATCTTGATTAATTCACCAAAGCCAAGCATGTATTTTAATTCATAAAAGTGTATACTTAAACATGCATTTAATTATATATGTGTGTGTACACACACACACATATATGTATATATGCGTATGTATATATCTATATATATGTATAAACATATGTATATATGTATGTATATATATGTATATATAGATACATATAATTTTCTATATGTGTGTGTGTGTGTGTGTGCATATAATTAGTCTTAAGCTTTGAATACTTGAATACCTTTGAAATGGTTAAGATAAATTGTCTTCATATGTATGACCATATATAAACATATATATACTGTTCTGAGCAATGCTTAGAAATGAGATTGAGAAGCCCATCTCTTCCTAGTTGATGCATGAACCGAGATAAGGTACCTGAGATGAGGGTGCCACCTCCCCTAACTCTAATCGTTTGTTGTTCCACACGGAGTCCACCCTGTGGAAATGAATATGTAAGTCCCCCTACTATAACTAGAGTAGCGGGGTGGGGTATCACTGAGTTAAGTCTCGATGGATCATATACGTAATATGATCGATCTCCTAATCAATCATCAGTCGTATAACGTATATACTAGATTCCCTATAGATAGGAGGCAGACTATCTATAGTCCGTAGTTGGGGGGCCCAACTGCCATATAGAGAGAGAGAGGGGCTCTCCTAGCTATATCTATATGGAGTAGGCATAGGCCGTTGGGAGTATGTATACATACACACACACATATGTGTGTGTATGTGTGTTTGTGTGTGTGTGTATATATATATGTATGTATGTATGTATGTATGTATGTATACATACGCATATGAATCTATCCATTTTCTATGAATTTCTAAGGTTTAAATTGGAAACTAAACACAAAGTAATACCTGACATTCTACCATTTCTTCCTTACACTCCCAACATCTTCAAATGCAAAGACTTGATATTCTACCAATTCTTCAATATCACCATAATAAGATGCTTCTTGTCAAAAAATGTCTCCCCCAAATCATGTAGGAAATAATGGAATCATAGATCAATCATCTATCAACATATCATAAGACCCAAAAACCTTCCTCTTTTCCTCAAAGGGCATATAATCAATCTTAAGATTTGAATACTTCAATACCTTTGAAACGGGTACACTTCTGTCTTCATATGTATGACCATATATAAATATATTTGTATGTATATATACATACACATATATATATATATATATATACATACATATATATATATATATATACATATGTATGTATGTATGTCTCTATACATACATATATGAATTTGTCCATTGTCTATGAATATTTGAAGTTTAAATTGTTAACTAAACATAGAATAATACTTTACATTCAACCATTTCTTCCATACACTCACAACATATTCAAATGCAAACACCTAACATTCTTCCAGTTCTTCGGCATCACCTTTGCAAGCCCATCAATCATAGCACAAACATTATCCACAATTTAATCCATTTTCTAAGGAACCTTCCCCACCTTCACCATAGAACATGTACCCCATTAAAGGTAAACCAAAGAATAGTTGCAAGAGAGATCAATTAGCTTCCTCCATTGCTTGTGGAAAAAATCCACCATAACAGGATGCTTCTTCTTCTTAAAAAGGTTCTTCCCCAAATCATGTAGGTAATAATGGAATCACAGACCAATCATCCATCAACATATCATAAGACCCACAAAGCTTCCTCTTGGTCTCAAAGGGCATAAAATCAGTCTTAAGCTTTGAATACTTCAATAACTTTAAAATGGGTAAGCTTTCATCTTCATATTAATATATATGTATGTATGTATACATATATACATATATATGTAGGGTATGTGCAGGATCATGATGGGCCAAAAAGTGGCAATATGATGGGTATGTGACTGACAACTATTTTTTACCCAAAAATGATGAAACGAAAAGGGTTTTTAAAGGAGATTCTTAGCTTTCCATCGATATAAAATATACTTTAATTTGAATTTAATAAGTAATTATTATTCATTTTCTATTCAAATTATGACTAAAGTCCTAATTGATAGGCTGATTGAAAAACATCTATAGCTTTCAAACGGTATCACATTTTTTGAATCCAAAACATGCATCACATTATATGCTTTGCATACTATAGGATTAAAAAAATAAAAAATGAATTTCATAAAGTTTTGACCAAGTTAAGGTGGTCAGACAAATGAGTTTTTATATTTTTAAAAAAGTTGTAATAAAAAATTCATAATTAATTATTTAGTTGGAAAAAAATTACAAAAAAATATGCATCACATTGGGGCATGAGTCATCTACTTATATCTAAAATATTACAAAAAATATTATCATTTTATTGTGGTTAGGGTGGTCAGACAGACACCTACTTCTTATTTTTCCCTGAAATTTAAACTGCATTGAAATTTCAAATTTTCACCAAATAGATTTTTTTTTTTAAAAAAACCTAGTAGTTTAGAAACTACATTCAATTTTCTACAATTCTATTCTTACATATTTTTGAAATAATATAGATAACTTATTCAAATTTTTACGTCAAGTTGCCTAACTCTAATTTTGCTGAATTTTTTGCTACTTAAGGGCCTATTTTTTCCATGATAATCTTGCACATACCCTGTACATATATAAATATATTTATGTATGTATACATATATACATATATATGTACATATATATAGATATATTTATGTATGTATGTATGTCTCTATACATTGAACAAAAGGGAAATAGGGTTCCACCTTTTAGGAGATGGAACTTGGATGTATTTAACACTTTAGTTCATTAGGAAACTAGATCCCTCAACCAAATGACTTGATTGAGGAATGGCTAGTGGATTCCTAGTGTAATTAGAAGATGGTTCACCATTAAATGAAGCTTCAAAGGAGAAATGCAAACACTTATGCACAAACCCTAGAAAATTGAAAGCATGAAATCAAATTGACAAATAGAATGAAACAAAAAAGGTACCCAGAGGAGTGGAGAGGCCAAAATAAGGTTTGCAATTCTGAAAACCTTCCTTTTAAATTATTCTAGGACTAATACACTAGGTAAGGTGATTAGTCCTACTACAGGGTTTTTAGGCATAATCTAGAATGTTCTGGTAACTGATCAAGATCTGCAAAAAGATGTAAAAATGAAGTATACTAGGACTAATACACCAAGTTGGGTGCATGAGTCCTATATTAGGGTTTGACTAATACTTATGTAGCCTCTAGTGATCTTCTGTACAACTTCCTTCCTGTCGAATCTTCAAGTCTAAATTTTGGTCTATAGGTGAGTTTTTGTGAAGATGGCAACTTCTTGACAACTTTGAAAACTTTTATAACTTTTCCTTCAAAGGATATTCAAGCTCCAATTCCCCTAGATCTGCAAACACACATCAAGGGAGAAAAATGTCATTTTGTTAGGGAATGGGGGTTTACCTTGGTCAAACCACATTTTGGTAATTAAACCTAGAAACAAAATAGAAAAGCATGAAGGAATGATGAATGAAAAAATGTAATGTTGCAACTCACCATATCCTTAAAATGAAGGCTACAAACTTGTATGCAAGGGATAGCATGAATGTAGATCTTGACTCTTGATTGAATGCTTGAACACTTAACTTGAATGCTTTCTTGAATCATGAAACCTACATCACAAATGTTAGCTCAAAAACACACATTATGCATGAAGAATTTGACATGATGTTTCAATCTTGAATGTAGCTCCAAAAGCTTGATGATTTTCTCTTGAATGCTCTTGTAAAATCTTGCACAAATACTTGCAGGCTCTTAGATTGCTTTCTAAGATTGCTTGAAATTTCTTAGATGAAACCATGTGAAATAATCTTGTATTTATACTTGTTTATGCCTAATTTCTTGAAATTACAACACTACAAGCTGACATTCATAAATAAAATCTAATGATATAATAAAATCTCGCCAAGAATTCAAATTAAAATAGGTCCTAGGTTAAAGTGGGATGCATACTCCAGGTTGGGTGTATGAGTCCTAGAGGCTTAAACCTGAGAAACATACTTCAAGAAGTGCTATGTTCAGTGTCACTTTTGAAATAAGGGCCTGAGACCTAGGAAGAACTCATATGCCCAGATGGGTGTATGGGTCCCCGATCCCTAAATTTGGAACATAGCCAAAAACATTAAATTATGATTTTCCATTATTATATGTCGGGATTATCCTTAGAAAAATGCATTTAACGAGGCTTGTGGATGCAAAATAGGACCAATTAAGGCATAAATAAGGGGTGATACCACAATAGTGGTTTACACTTTGGGAAATTTTTTTTTTTTGTTAAAATCACATATTTTTAGAAAATATAATGATTTAAGCCTTGAAAAATTCTATTTAAAGGATTCCAATTGAAGAGGGTTTGATCAAACCACTTTAGATCAAACCCCCTTGGATAGAACCTCACTATTTTTAAACCATGTACCTATAACAAAGTCTCCTTTACACCTATCAAAATATTGATAAAAAACCACTTTTGATTTACCTTTTGGGAAATCAAATGAATTCATCTAAATTTTATTTTTTAGAAGTATGTAGTCCTTATTATAAGCTTCCCAAAAAGTATAATTTTAAATATATTTAATTTGATTATTATATTTATTTTTTATTTCTTGAGAATGTAGGTTTTTCACCAAAAATCAAGCTCTTTGTTCTACACATGTGGAAAAATAGTAGATTACCAAAAAAAATTGTAAAATATGTTCGTTCTATGTATTGATGTCCTTG
This sequence comes from Sequoia sempervirens, assembly GCA_007258455.2. Taxonomy (NCBI): domain Eukaryota; kingdom Viridiplantae; phylum Streptophyta; class Pinopsida; order Cupressales; family Cupressaceae; genus Sequoia; species Sequoia sempervirens. The sequence continues at coordinate 198,664,175 of VDFB02373365.1, forward strand.
ATCCAACCAAAAAAAATAAATTTTGATATGTACAAAAAAAGTTATGTTGTATACGGTCTGCCTATGTCTAAATTATAATTGGTTTGAATTCAAAACTTAATTAAGAAAAAATCATTCAATAAAACACCATGAAACCAAATTAATGTGCTAGATATCATAGTTACAAATCTAAAATTTTTTTTAAAAAAATTTTATCCTTCATAGAAAAAATTTATGTTGTTTACGGTGAACATCACTCTTTAAACATGGTGTTTACTATTAAAATCTAGTTTTCGAAGGAGATGGAAAAATAAATGCAATATGATTCCAATTTTTTTTAAAAATATATATTTAGAATATATAGACAAAATATCACAAATCACTAGTTTGCATCATCTTCAAATTCATCATGGTTTAGTAGCTATAGGTTCCCGAAAGTGAAGATTTAGTTTAAAAATTTTAGTTCAATATCAAGTTTGTCCAAAAAGTGTAAACCAAATTTTAATAGGGAGGACCCAAAAAAATGAGAAAATGTAAAAGGATACATTTTTCTACACTAAATTTATCCCCCACTTTATTGAGAGGATGACCTTGCATCAAACTCACACTAAAGTAAACAAATTCACATCAAGAGGGGTCCAAGTGTACCAATACTAGTGAGATAGGATGACAACGATCAAGAGGAATGATCAAGTCCACAGGATCGAGATCCTATGGTAGACCAACATAGGCACAAATTAACATGCATGTGAATGATGTATGAAGTAACAACAAGATACAAGCATACACTACCAAAGACATAAAGCAGAAAGAAAAAGGAAAAAAAGGTGGATCAAGCCTTGATAGTATATCCAACATGATGTGGACTAGGTCTAAGTTGTTTTTCCAAAAAAACATTTACAAGTGGAACATGATGTCCTCTATGCAAAATAATAGATGCTCACACAGGCTAGTGGAATTCAGTATCCACTAGGTAAGCCCCCAGAGAGGTGAGACACACACACACGGTTGGTATATGCCCACAAAAATAAGCAAGTGGCTATGGTAAATTCATGCCTATGGTCGAATCCCATACGTACTAACCATACCAAAGCTATAACTCCTGATAAATTTGATAAGGCACCACACAACTTGAACATTGGGATTCATGAGGCAAGAAAAACTTCGTATGCTAACACCCATGAACAAACATGATGGCTCCACAGGCAAGCAAAGTGTGTTATGCAAGGTAGCCATATAACGGTTATTGTAAATGTGAAATAGTGTAAGGTACATTCAAAGGGATTTTGCTTAGTTCATGTAAGGTATCAACCTAGGGAACATTGTGCCTAATGTCTCCAAGAGAGGACCAATCAAAAAATAGAAGATTCACAATTTAGGGAATGCAGTCCGATTGGTATTACCACTAAGAGGAGTGTAATATGCTAAGAGAGATCATACTCTTGAAGGAAATAACACCCATTATCATCATAAAGAGAAAAATGCATCACGTGAAGCAAGAAGACCACACAATGAAACACGAGTTGTAATTGAAATACAAAAGAATAATGCGAATGTATGCCCCCACTTTGAAGGAATTGCTAAACACCATGCTATGAGAAATTACTTTAAAGTAGAAAATTATAAATTCTAAGAAGACATAAGAGCTTATTTGGAAATCCATATGCCATGTCATATGTTTCCAAATAAAGCTATGTCATGAAAAGAGGTTGTCCCCACAATGAAATAACACACAAGGGATCCACAGATTTGGGGTCAGTATGTCTTTTCTACAATGTTGTTAGAGATCTCAAAAACATCATCATTCCCCAAATACTCATGGAATGGGAAGAATGACACAATGAGAGTGAAAACAAAGAAAATATTTTGGGTCACCATGAAAGAGACCTAAATGTCTCAATGCCTTGTGTCATCCCAAAAAGGTAAACACAAGACAAAGAAAAAGATAAAATGCTTATGACATAGAGAAGAATGTAGATATAAATAGAGGAATTTCACACACATAAGGATACATCAAACAAAATGGTACAAGTGATCACATTACACACATGCAATCACACACATAACATGAAAAAATAAAAAAAATACAAGACTAGTAAGGCACATGAGAGTCAACCTATAGCAGGTCGTCTGCATCCCTATATTGTTCATCGTATGTGGAAGGTAGACAACTAGCCAAAGGGACAATAGCAAGTGCAGTACTAGGAGCATCACCAAATTACACACGTGGTGAGTCACCCTTTTTAGGAGGATCATCATGGTTGTTATTGTCTAATCTCATGGAAGAAGGAAACACTAAATTCAATTGATTATGCACTTCTTCATCAATTGTAGCAATCTCATCATCATTGTCCAATTTAATCATAATGGGAGGTTGAATGATAATGTCCAAAGAAGGTACTAGTCCCTATGTGGTTGCGATATAGGATCTTTTTGTTGTGGTGAAGAGTGAGACTCATCATGTATTGCATCACATGAGTTTCGATCTTGATTTTTTTTGTTGCACTCTTCTTTTAACCTTCGAGCAATAACACAACATCTACGCGTACACTCTCTAGCATTTTTGTTTCTTTTGGTATGTTTTTTAAGTTGTGTTTGTGTAGGAGCAGGTTTATCAACCATAGGTTTCTTTTCTTTGATTAGAGGAGGAACAAAAGCAACCATGGGAATTTTTTTCAACCAATTTATCTTTAGCTTTGTAAACTTTTTTTTATCTTAGGAGGCACAACGAGATTGTTTTGGTTGTCTCTTGGTTGTTTGTAGGAGATAGGAAAAGGAACTATCTTGGGTTGTTCTTGGTTACTTGGAAGGGATTTTGGTTCAATCATGGGTTGAGGCATGTTTCAAAGGGATAATTATGTTATTCATTTTTCCTTAAACTTTTTGTAGGATTTGAAAAAGAAATATTCATGAGGTTTTATAGGTTCAATAGGATTGGCCAAAAGAAATCCAATGAGAAATTCCCATGAGAAGACACAGGATTAAAGCCACTATGGTGCACAGTAAATATCTCATTTTCAAAGGGAAAATTTAAACATTTATGTACAATCGATGGGATGGCTTCCATGGATAACCAAGCTTCACAAAGAACTGATCTGATGTCAGGATGACGGAGAATGAGACATCTAATAGTTTGGTCCAACTTTTAAAGGAAGGGTGATCGAACCTATTGTAGGGCAAGAAAAACCAATATGTGCTTTTATCCATGCTTTCAATTTATCATATGTATCTTGATAGAGTTCATGCATAAGTAAGAATTATCCAGTGACCACATTCTCTACACAGACGAGATCAATTAATATCCCATTAGTAGGCTTTTCAATGATTCAACTAGTTATGTAAAGAGGACCATCAATTTCCTTTCTAATTATTTCTTTTGATGAGAAATCAATTTCAATAGGTATTTTAGTTTGGCCCTTACAAGGTTGAATTTTGATCAATACAACCATATTATCCATATGAATTTTTTCATTAGTATCCATGTTATCATCATCAGTGTCAACATTCATCACATCATTCTTAGTTTCACTAGCTTTGACAAATGAAGTATTGTGATTTGGCATGGGATTGGTTGGGAGGGGCAACAAACTGATTACCTCAATCATTGACACCACCAGTTTGAATATGATTGGAATCAATGAGGTCTTGCACCATGTGTTTATGATGCTTACAATGTTTCGTATCATGTCCATTTTGATGGTGAAAATGACAATAGGAATTTGATCTAAAGTTTGGAGGAAATGGCTTAGTAGGATTAGGAACTTTAATGGGAGGTGAGGAAATAAAATTCTTTTCTAAAATTTATAACATGGTGCTATGGAAGGTATTGGGTGAGAGAGTAAATTATCTATTCGAATCCCCAAATGTAAAAGGATTTGTCTTCATTATAACAGCCACTTGGGTATCAACATGTTGGGTTTTTTGAGGGAGATTTAGTTGAAGAAAGCATTTATTTTGTTTCCTAAAAGGTTGGTAATTGTTTAAATGAGTTGTGGATTTAGACTTTTCAAGATGGCTAGAGGTGGGTTTTGTTTCATGACTACTAACTGAGTTTTGATAATCACGAAGGATGGTACACAAGTGTACAAAGGAAGGAGATTTCATCATACCAAGCTTATCTTTCATCTTAGTTTGTAAGTTTTCAATGCACATTTTTTGAAGGTGAGGATTGGGAATCTTTATGTCAATTTGGGAATAAAGCAATTGGTAGTGTGAAATGAAGTCAGTAACCTTTTCATCATCCTTTTACTTACATCTCATCAAATCAGCTAATGTCATCTTAGGGGTCATGTGCACTTGGAAATGGTTGATAAAGGTCTCAACAAGTTCATTGAATGAATGAATTGAGTTATTCGGTAATGCGGAGAACCATTCTAAAGCGATATATTTCAAGGACCTAGGGAAAAGCTTAGCCAAGAGCTTATCTTCAAGGAAAAAATCATTGCATAAGGTGATGCAAGAAGAAACATGGTTAGAATGATCTCCTTTCCCTCCACATTTCTCAAACCTAGGAATCTATATACCTTGTGGTATTGGAATTCTTAATATCTTCAAGGATAAGGGATTTATTTTGACATAGTATGGAGGTGGACCATTTTGATTTTAGTTTATAGTGGAAATTTTTTGTTGAAGGGGTGAAATTTTTTGAAGAGTTGGTTAAGGATGGCATCATTGGTTGTGTTTTGGGATGGAGGTGAATATGGTGGAGGTGTATATGTGTTTGAGGGGCAAGCAAATGGAACACTTATGGGAGGTAAAGTGGTTGGAGATATGACGTAAGATGCCACAAAGGTAGAAGGATTGCTAGTGGAAATACCCAAGGTAGGAAAGACATTACTAGTAGGTTGCATTGTTGTGGTAATTTGAGGGTTGGTGTACAAGTAGGAATAGAGGCAATGGTTGTAGGTGGAGGAATTTTGGTTCCTCCTTGACTTTGATTATTGTTCAAAGTTTGAGCACAACTAGTCAGTGAGGTAAGATGTTTTCCAAAAATATAAGCTAAGTTATGTGCAATATCTATTCATTTTTCACTTTCAATCATTTGATGCATGTTATCTATGGTAGGAATAATGGTATTGGAAATGTTTTCAGTACTCACAAGGTCTTGTAGATGTGCCAATTCTTCATGTTATTTGAATTATGTTTTCTTGAGGGACATTAGCAACCATTGTTTCAACACTTATCACATTGCTTGTAGGTAAGGTGGGCATAGGAGTAGAGTTATCAAAGGTATGGTCCATAACTAGTGAACTAGTGTCAACACTATGAGTGAAAGAGATAGATAACCCAAGATCCACAATGAGTGTGTTATCGTGGGATGACACGAGTCTCGAACTACATCTCACTATATTATTAGCAATAGGATGCCAAGTTGTAAAGCTCATACAAGGGTCAATCAGGGAAGGATAATGAATGTGAGATAAATGAAATGAACACAAGATAAATGATATTATTTAATTCTAATCCTTATGCTTAAAAATGCACTTGAAATGAAACCAATTATGAAAAGATTTCTAATAACAGTAATTCTATAAACTGAAACATTAATCTAAAGACAACAACCAGAAGCACAAATGACAAGATTTTAGTGCTATAAAATGAAGATTTAGACCTAATTAGGTGCTAATACACCCAACCAGATGTATGAGTCCCACTTAGGGTTTTGGAAGGTTTAGATAGTGAATAATAGAGAGCACAAAATACCTAGAAATTTGTAAAAGATACTTGTACAGGGAATATATCACCTAGGTGGGTGAATGAGTCCCAATTAAGGTTTTTAAGCTTGAATCAACAAATTCTGAGTTGATTTTAATGTGTTTAGGTTGTATTCTCAATTGACTATTTACAATTATAGATTTCTAATGAAATTGAATGATGCAAAATGCAAAAATGTAACCTATATGCACTTTTCACTAATGCAATATTTACAAGTCCTAAATGCAATTCAACTAATGAAAATCTAATGTAAAGTTAATGAAATATAGATCTAGGACTACAATGTTCTCCAAATTAGAATTTCAAGGGTTCAAAGGTTGGGTTCACCAAAATGAACAAAATGGAAATAGGGTTCCACCTTTTGGGAGATGGAACTTGGACCTATTTCACACTTTAGTTCATTAGGAAACTAGATTCCTCAACCAAGTGACTTGATTGAGGAATGGCTAGTGGATTCCTAGTGTAATTAAATGGGGGTTCACCATTAAATGAAGCTTCAAAGGAGAAATACAAACACTTATGCACAAACCCTAGAAACTTGAAAGCATGAAATAAAATTGATAAAAAAATGAAACAAAAAAGTACCTGGAGGAGTGGAGAGGAAAAAATAAGGTCTATAATTTTGAAAACCTACCTTTTAAAGTATACTAGGACTAATACACCAGGGAAGGCGATTTAGTCCTACTATAGGGTATTTGAGTAGAATCTGGAATCTTCTAGTGACTTATCAAGATCTGTAGAAAGATGTCAAAAAGAGGTATATTGGGACTAATACACTAGGTTGGGCATATGAGTCATATTCTTAGGTTTTTAATGATAATTTCTTAGCCTCTAGTGATCTTTTGTAGCTTCCTTCCTATCCAATCTTTAGGTCTAAAATTCTGAATTCTAGTCTGTAGGCGAGTTTCCATGAAGATGACAACTTCTTGACAACTTTTACAACTTTTTCTTCAAAGGATCTGCAAGCTCCAATTAACCTAGATCTGCAAACACACATCAAGAGAGAAAAATGTTGTTTTGTTAGGGAATAGGGGTTTTCCTTGGTCAAACACCATTGTGGTAATTAAACCTGGAAATGAAATAGAAAAGCATGAAGGAATGATGAATGAACAAATGTAATGTTGCAACTCACCAAATCCTTGAAATGAAGGATGAAAACTTGTATGAAAGGGCTAGCATGAATGCAGATCTTGACTCTTGATTGAATGCTTGAACACTTGACTTGAATTCTTGCTTGAATCATAAAACCTACATCACAAATGTTAGCTCACAAACACACAAGATGCATGAAGAATTTGACATGATTCTTCAATCTTGAATGTAGTTCCAAATTTTTGATGATTTGCTCTTGAATGCTCTTGCAAAATCTTGCATGAATACTTGAAGGATCTTAGATTGCTTGCTAAGATTTATTGAAATTGATTAGATGAAACTATGTGAAATAACCTTGTATTTATAGTTGTTTTTGCCTAATTTCCTAAAATTACCACACTAGAAGTTGACATTCAGAAATTGAATCTAAGGATAATAAAATCCTGCCAACAATTTGAATTAAAATAGGTCCTAGGTTAAATTGGGACACATACGCTAGGTTGGGCATATGAGTCCTAGAGGCTTAAACTGAGACACATACTTCAAGAAGTGTTATGTTCAATATGACATTTGAAATCAGGGCCTGAGAGCTAGGGATTACTCATACGTCTAGATGGGTGTATGGGTCCAAGATCCCTAAATCTGGAACACATAGCCAAAAACATTAAACTATGATTTCCCATTTATTATATGTTGGGATTAACCTTACAAAAATACATTTAACTAGGTTTGCAGATGCAAAATAGGACCAATTAAGGCATAAATAAGCCAATTTTTAATAGGGAGGACCCAAAAAAGTGTGAAAATGTAAAGGGATACATTTTTCTACACTACATACATATGTATATGAATTTATCCATTGTCTATGAATATATGAAGTTTCAATTGGAAATTAATCCAGCATCAAACCCAATGTGACTACTAATTGGACTAAATGCATAGTGGTGTCTAGTGTTCAGGCTTGGAAAATAATGTGTAGGTGCAGACTATTATGAAAACTAACGTAAACATCTAATGTTAACCCATGAATTTGACCCATTCACTTTTGAATGTATATGAATGATAATTTAAATGTTATAATTGTACCCTAATATGGACCCAATTTATCATGGACAAATATAGGGACATCACATGGACAACAACTAACTCAGGAATGTGAACAAGAAGTTCCAAGCCTGCTTGAGTATTTTGAATAGTAGGTTCAGAACCTGAATGTTCACTTGTATGGTCTACATTTTTTGAAATGAAATTTTTTTTGATGTTGATTGCTAGCTCTTTCTCAACAAGATCAGGGATATTTTACCTCACTCCAAAAGGTACTTTGATTAAGCACCTCCCACTTGATATTTTTATCTTCTACCTTGGTACCATGATTATCAGTGAACTTTTATGTAAACTGAAAAATTAATAAAATTATGTATTATTTTTGTAAATAACAAAATCATAAGCTAGAAAATTTTAGATAAAAAATGATGAAATCAATTAAAACAAGTAGTAATCATTATTCAATCAGCCAAGAAACTCTTCATGAGTCCACAAAAATGTTGAATATAAAGATTCAGGAGTACCATTGTTTGCATTGTGAAAAGAGAATGATGTTCAGCGTTACCTCACATCATGAAGAGCAGACATCAGAAAACCATCGAGGGTTTACATATATATGTATAATATATATATATAGGGTATGCGTAGGATCATCATGGAAAAAATAGGCCCTTAAGTGGCAAAAAATTCAGAAAAATCAGAGTTAGACAACTTGATGTAAAAATTTGAATAAGTTATCTATATTATTTAAAAAATATGTAAGAATAGAATCTATAGCAAATTGAATGTAGTTTCTAAACTACTAGGTTTGTTTAAAAAAAAGAAATTATTTGGTGAAATTTTGAAATTTCAATGCAAGAGTAATTAAATTTAGGAAAAATAATAAGTAGGTGTTTGTCTGACCACCAACCAAATAAAATGATAATATTTTTTTATAATATTTTAGATATAAGTAGAGAACTCATGCCCCGATGTGATGCATATTTTTTTGTAATTTTTTCCAAGTAAATAATTAATTATGAATTTTTTATTACAACTTTTAAAAAATATAAAAATTATGTCACCACTTTTAACTTGGTCAAAACTTCATGAAATTCAATTTTTCTTCTTTTAATCCTATAGTATGCTTAGCATAGAATGTGACACATGTTTTGGATTCAAAAAATGTCATACCATTTGAAAGCTATAGATGTTTTTCAATCATTCTATCAATTAGGACTTTAGTCATAATTTGAATAGAAAATGAATAATAATTACTTATTAAATTCAAATTAAAGCATAATTTATATCGGTGGAAAGCTGAGAATTTCCTTTAAAAACCCTTTTCGTTTCATCAATTTTGGGTAAAAAAATAGTCATTAGCCACATACCCATCATATTGCCACTTTTTGGCCCATCATGATCCTACACATACCCTATATATATATATATATTAATATGTATAGATATGTGTATACATATATCTATGTAATTATATGTATACATACACATATAATACATATCTATATATATGTGTATGTATACATATAATAACACAGATATATGTTTTCAGAGAGGGGGACCAACCACATTCAAGGCCCCAGGTCACGTAGAGCTAGGAGCGGAAGGATGCCCTAACTTACCTCAGCTTAAAGGGCTATTTTGAAATGAAGGTCAAGAATGATGAGGACTATGAGGTCCTTCGATCATTCTATGGACCTGAGATTCGAGATGGGGCTACGTGATCCATTTTTTGGGTTCAACACTGTGCCTCAAGAAGCTCTCTGTCCAAGGATGAAAATGCAGTGCACTGGCATCTATACTAACAGAGGACTAAAAAGGACAAAAAGGACAAGGTGAACCACTAGAAAAAAGACTAATAGCCTAGCTAATGGTTTTTAAGGGAACAAAATAACACTATGAAATAAGAAATGTATAAAAAAATATGATAAATTAAGTAGATTAAATCTAGGGTGATAAGAATGATCTCATAAAAGAGCTTGTTCACTAGCTCGCTCCAAGTATACTTCCACTTGCATAGAAGAAAAAGGGAAATTTGTTGGGGCTGTATAGGGGCCTGCCTCAGTCTAACCCTCATTTTGGTGTTTCCACCTCCTGTTAGAGCCTTTTTTTGTTTGTCTTTTAAGTTCTGGTTGTGTGCCCTTGTATTTCATTGAAAATCCTTGGCTTGTGAATTTTATCTTTCATTTTAGCACGTGGGTTAAATGGGCTCCCACAAGGGTTGAGCCCAGCATGCTAGTTTTCATCTCTTCGGTAGGGCGGCCTGTGTTAGGGTTTTTCCTGGCTTTTCTTTTTCCTGTTTTTGGGCTTTTAATTCAGTTCCCCATTCTCTTTTGCTTGCCTTGGATTTTCTTTTATTTTATTGGAGGCGGAATGGATGCTTGAACAGAACTAGAACTTTTCCAAATTCTGATGTTCTAGTTCCTGTTCACGCATCTGTCCCGGTTCCGATTTCGTGTGATTGGTGTTTCTTTTCCTTTCTGCCCTGCATTGGTCGTTGGTCATTTTCCTCTCCGCATTCTTCCCTTTGTTTTTTTTTGCTTTGTTTCCTTTGGCAGGTGCAAGATCAGAATGGGAACAGGTTTTGGAACCTTTTCAGGGGTTCTAGTTTTAGGTTCTGTTCCGCTCCTGTCTCCCTTCCTTTGTCTTTTGCGGAGGTGGATCCGGGTTGGGTTTTGGTCTCGAGTGGTCATTTTGGTTTTCGTCTCTTCCCCCGCCCCGGCTCCGACTCCATCTCTTTCTTGGTTCCAAACTTTGGTGTTCTATTCCACATTTTTCTGAGTTTTGGAATAGTCTTGGGATAGGCTAGGGTTTAGTTTTGAGTCAATATTGAGTCTATAAGCTGTAAATTTTGAATTTTTCTGTAATTACAATCAGTTTGAGCAATAAAAACATGAAGCCGCTTGTCTCCCATGCATGTTATCAAACTGTCTCCTTATTTGTGTGCTATTAATCATTTGAATGAATGCATAAGGTGTCTTTGTTCATCTTCTCATACTTCATGAGACTGTGTTGTTTGTTGATAGGTCTGCTTCAAGGAACCAGTTAAATCCTTTGAACAGATAGTAGTGATTACTTGTTTGCATGTAGGATTTGGTAAGAAGAGTCTGGTTGCTATAGGAGCTGGATTGTCAGTGTAAGGCACTGATAGTTGATGTAAGGCATCAACAAAAAAAGATCCACTGATTGAGGTCTATTTACAGATGTTTTCCCCTTTTGTGTTTGACTCTGTGGCCAAAAATTAGGCATTGGTCTGTCCTGTAGCCTGTTCCCCTCAGAATTTTTTTTTTATAAATTATTGAATATCCTTATTTGGTTTGTGTCCTACCTCCTGGTTGCTGCAAGTATTGTGTTACTGAGAATCTAGCCATATTTGAGGTTCTCAATACTTGGCATCAGGAGTCATCTGCTATAAAAAGCAATGTCTGGTCTTCTTTAAGGTATTGTGTGGGTAAAACCGCCCTGGTTCTGTAGAGCCTAAAGAGCAGAAGATCTCAGTCTTTGACTGAATCTTGTCAGTTGGTCCAGGTCCTCCGAGCTGCCCTTGATTGGATTTGGCTACTCCATAGGTAGAATAGGAGACCAACCTGGTTGCTCCAAAAAAAAAAAAACCAACAAGATGGCGACTCCGCTGAGGAATTACTCAAAAATTCGGTTATAAGTGCCATATCAAAGAGTCACATTTGTTTGCCATGTTGGTTATGTTCAAATTTTGAAGAATCTCAGGTCTGGAGAAAGTTTTGTTGCAGTAAACTTGAAAGCTACAAGATCTATGGTGCTCTATCGGATGGAACTCAGAGAAAGATTTAGATTCAGTGAGCTTCATACCTTTTGAAGCTCAGTCCTCTACAAAGAGGTGGTGACTTTGTCAAGGTGAACCTGCTGAATATTTGAAAACTAGTTCCATGGCTACACATTCTCAAGTATTCTTCATGCTTTTGAACATTTAAAAAAAAAAAAAACTTTATTCCCCTTTATTTGGTGAGATCAAGCACTAGCATCAAGGGAGGTTTGAATGTTGCAACTGGATAGTGTAGAGGGATAGGTTTCATTTGCAAAATACATTGCTATCTTGTTTCTCCCTCTACAAGCTATGATTCCATGCTTAAGGCACAGTCTTGTCTTCATAAGTGGGCATATGATAATGAAAGATATCACCCTTTTGATTTTGATAAAATCTAGGGTTACCCACATGCTGCCCCTAGGGAAATCAATAAATATTTACCCAAATTTAAAGGTGGTGTTGAGGATTCGGCATCAAGACATATGCACTGTTTTATTGATTTCATTAGAGACTATCATGTTGAAAAGGAGGATATTGTCATGAAATTATTTATAAGGACTTTAGAAGGTGTGGCCGATGATTGGTTTACTTGCTTACCTGTGCACTCCATTGGTTCATGGTATCAGCTCAGGAATTTGTTCCTTAACACCTTTGATGATGCTTCATCAGATGATGAGGAAGTTGTTTTTTAACAACTTGCGGAAGTGATGCCCCAAGCTGTAGATCAGAGGTTGAGTCTCCCAAGCCAAAAACCCGAAAGAGGAGCATCAGTTAGACTGGCCATTTGGAGAAGGGAAGTGTGATAAGCAATGTGATGAGACAGTTAAGCAGTTCAAATGCACAAATGAGTGTAGTCTTGACACAAGTCTTCATGAGAAGACAAATGAAGTTGCTAATGCAGGGAGTGCTCTAGAGGATATCAGGTTTGACTATGAGGATGTGGGGTTTCACTCTCATGAAGGTAATCTTTTTGAAGATACCTTGGGATATCTTGATTCGCTGCTTGGTTTTGCATCCAGTCCTAGTGGAGGTCAAGAAGAGGAAGAAGTGGTTGAAAGGGTAGGACAAAACATTGACCTACTAAGTTGTGAACAAACATCAGATTTGTTAGCCACCGAATATCAAAGGTTTGCACACAACTCTAGGTTGTTGTGGGAAACTCATATTGGTCTTGATGATGGGGACTTGTGGGATGCAAGGTACGATGCAAGTGATTCTGATGCCCCTTCTAATGGTGATCTTATAGATCATGATGACACTGATTTCAGTCTGAAATCAGATTTTGCTTCTAGACCAGAGTTGCTCAATGATGAGCAAGATTGGGATGATGATGACACTTGGACAGCCCATGAGGATGAGTTAGAGTCCTTTGATGACTCTCATTGCTAGCATGATGAAGAACAAAGCCAAGTGAAAAGAAGAAGTGGGAGTAGTAGTTTAAACCATCATTGCACTAATGATGTGTCTTCCCCTATTGAAAATGATATAGAGTAGTTGCAAGATGTGTTGAACGGTGAGTGTATCCCTTTGTGTACACTTGATGAAGTTTTCACAGAATGTGACAGTATGCAGAACACTGAAGCAAGTTGTTTTCAGCTTCAGAATGATATAATTGATAAAAATGATGGCCTTTTGTCACATGACAGTCAGCGTTCGGAGGATTTGCCTAGTTCTCAAATGCATAGTGACTTTGAAAATGTTTATAATGATGAATATGACAGCTTGTTGAGAGGTACTAACATGTTTTGTCAGGTAGCTAATTGTGATCAGACTGTGTTTTTATGCAGTCCTGATCAGTATTCACATGTATTACCACATGATATAGAATCAAAGAATCAAGAAGGTGGTAATGATGAAGTTTATTGGATCTGGTTGCTAGTTAAGATAAGACTAAACAGAGAACAAGTTTTCACTTGCAAAGAGGCAATCAGATACTTTTTTTTATAGAGGTGCATTCATTTATATTGTTGTAGATTGGCAGAGGCAAGCACAAGTTAGGGAATGTTAGCTCATTTAGCAGAATTGTGCTTGACAGAGGAAAGCTGTGGCTTCACATTTTCATTTGGTGGCCTAGTGTCATCAAATGAAATAAAGAATCAACAATGTGACTCTTGAATTGCCTGTTCATGGAAAATTCTCGAAGTGGTCCTTCATCTAAAGCATTTCTTTTTCCATGAACATTAGGTTAGGTTTTTTCTTTTCTAGTTAGTTTTGTTTTGTTGTGTTTGCTAACCTTGTCTGGTTGGCTCCTCGCTATTTTGGGTTTCCTTTTGTTGTGGTTTGCTCTCCCAGTGATCTGAATTCTTGCTATGCCCACGGGGGGCATACATCCCCAACTGGAGCCTATGTTAGAGCCTTTTTTTGGTTGTCTGTTAGGTTCTGGTTGTTTGCCCTTGTTTTTCATTGCAAATCCTTGGCTTGTGAATTTAATCTTTCATTTTAGCATGTGGGTTAAATGGGCTCCACAAGGGTTGAGCCTAGCGTGCTAGTTTTCATCTCTATGATAGGGCAGCCTATGTTAGGGTTTTTCCTGGCTTTTCTTTTTCCCATTTTTGGGCTTTTAATTCGGTTCCCTATTCTCTTTTGCTTGCCTTGGCTTTTCTTTTGTTTTATTAGAGGTGGAATGGATGCTTGAACAGAACTGGAACTTTTCCAAATTCTGAAGTTGTAGTTCCTGTTCACGCATCCGTCTTGGTTCCGATTCTGCATGATTGGTTTTTCTTTTCCTTTCTGCCCTGCGTCGGTTGCTGGTCATTTTCCTCTCCGCGTTCTTCCCTTATTTTTTTTTGCTTTGTTTCCTTTGGTGGGCGCAGGATCGGAATGGGAAGAGGTTTTGGAACCTTTTCAGGGGTTCCAATTTCAGGTTCTATTCTGCTCCTGTCTCCCTTCCTTTGTCTTTTGTAGAGGTGGATCCGAGTTGGGTTTTGGTTTCGGGTGGTCATTTTTTTTTCATCTCTTCCCCCGCCCCGGCTCCAACTCTGTCTCTTTCCTAGTTCCAAACTTTGGTGTTCTGTTCCACATTTTTCTATGTTCTGGAATAGTCTTGGGATAGGCTAGGGTTTAGTTTTGAGTCAATATTGAGTCAGTAAGCTATAAATTTTGAATTTGTCTGTAAATACAATTAGTTTGAGCAATAAAAACATGAAGACACTTGTCTCCCATGCATGTTATCAGACTGTCTCCTTATTTTTGTGCTATTAATCATTTGAATGAATGCATAAGGTGTCTTTGTTCATCTTCTCATACTTCATGAGACTGTGTTGTTTGTTGATAGGTCTGCTTCAAGGAACCAGTTAAATACTTTGAACAGATAGCAGTGATTACTTGTTTGCAGGTAGGATATGGTAAGAAGAGTTTGGTTGCTACAGGAGCTGGATTGTCAGTGTAAGGCACTGATAGTTGATGTAAGGCATCAACAAAACAAGATCCACTGATTGAGGTCTATTTACAGATGTTTTCCCCTTTTGTGTTTGACTCCGTGGCCCAAAACTAGGCACTGGTCTGTCCTGCAGCCTGTTCCCCTCAGAAAACAATTATTATAAATTATTGAATATCCTTATTTGGTTTGTGTCCTACCTCCTGGTTGCTGCAAGTATTGTGTTACTGAGAATCTAGCCATATTTGAGGTTCTCAATACTTGGCATCAGGAGTCATCTACTATAAAAAGCAATGTCTGGTCTTCTTTAAGGCATTGTGTGGGTAAACCCGCCCTGGTTCTACAGAGCCTAAAGAGCAGAAGATCTCAGTCTTTGAATGAATCTTGTTAGTTGGTCCAGGCCCTCCGAGCTTCCCTTGATTGGAGTTGGCTACTCCATAGGTAGAATAGGAGACCAACCTGGTTGCTCCAAAAAAAAAAACAACCAACACCTCCATGGAAAACAAAGTTTGCAGCAATGGAGAAATATTTGGTAAAGAAGGAAATGAAGTAAAGAACAAAAAGCACTACAAAACAGTAATATGATACCCAACCAATTCATAGATGAGAGGGGTAGAAAGTTTACCAACTCCACCAAGAGTTCACTAGCTAATGGAGGAGAAAATGAGAGGACTCAATCCTCTGTTGCAATGGTGTTTGTTCCACTCTTGCTCTATGAAGTAGATGGGGTGTTGTTACTACTATGGAGTACAAAGTGCTACTGAAAGTGCTTGAGAATGCAAGAGGATGCAAAAGAGGATGCTAGAGCTTGTGAAGAAGTTCAAGTTGAGTACTTAGAGGATGCTTGAAGAGATGAAATGAAGGAATGAAGAGTGAATTTGAAGGAGAGAGTGAGGAAAACGACCATATTTGGGTCTATTAGTCGAAGAGGGTGTTACAAATTGACCTCCAATTGGAAGTGTAACGCCTCTTCAGGCTCAAATGCAAGAATCTTCCAGGGATGTAAGTGCGCCATGTGAGCATCCATAACAATTAATTTCCTCTCTTGACACACAAAATGGATGCCAAGTGGAATGAAGGAAGCGAACTTATGTGGAATTTAGCCTTCGGATTTTGTTTTCTAAAGTGAGGAAGGGTAAAAGATGAATTTGCATAAGGGGTGAAATTCGCTCCTATACATTTTTCCCCCATTTTAGTGAGCAAGAATACTGATGAGTGCTTTGGTAAAGTAGATCAGAGAAGTAGTAAGGTTAGAAATGTATACCTGAACCATTGAGGAAGAAGACCATGATCTAGAAAACTCGAGAGTGCAGGACAAGCAAAGGACTTCATAGCCCTACAGAACTATGAAGATGAAGAATGAAAGTGTCTTACAAGCCCATAGACCTACAAGGAAGCAACCCCCAAGATCTCTCACATGGAAGAATCTTGGAGAAGTAAGCGCCTCACAGGTCCATAGAATTGCAAGGAAGGTATCCTCTAAGATCTCTCACATGAAGGAAAACTAGAAAAGTGCCTTACAAACCTACAGACCTACAAGGAGGCATCCCCTAAGATCTCTCACATGGAAGAAGCCTAGAAATTTCCCTATAGACCCGTAGACCTATAGGGAGGGTGTCCTTCAAGATCTCTCACATGAAGGAAACCTAGGAAAGTTCCCTATAGACCCGCAAACCTATAGGGAGGTATCCCCCAAGATCTCTCACATGGAGGAAACCCAAAGAAAGTGCCCTACAGACCCATAGACCTATAGGGTAGCCATCCCCAAGATATCTCACATTGAGAAAGCTTAAAAGAAGTTCCCTATAGACCCAAAGGCCTACAAGGAGGTATCCCCCAAGAACTCACACATGGAGGAAACCCAGGAAAGCAAACTCTGTAGAGTCAAAAATTGGCTTCACAAGTTCACCTGTAAAGTGACATGTTTACCCGCAGATAGAGCATGTCAGAAAGAGGCCATGTAGGTGAGTAAGCAGATAGTCGTGTAGACTATCAACAAGTTGGAAGAATTTCAAAGGGGTCCCTAGGGAACTTGACATGAAGAAAGGGATCCACTCAAGGGACGCGCTATTTGAAAGCAGGTGTTTTCTTTCTCAAATTGATTCATCATAAAGGAATCACCTCATAAAAGAATAGAAATCCCCCATGCAAGGGGAAGCTTATCGCTGCTCCCACCATGGGGGAAAATTCTCAAGTTCTTTCAAAAGGATTCCTAATTCTAAATGTTTTTTTCAAAAATGAATGTTTATAAGGATTTCCAAGAAAAGATTCGTTGGAAACGAATGTGTTTTCTAAAAATTGAAATGTTGAAGGAGTGGCATTGTCACACATTAGAGGAACAACTCAAGCAAAGAAGAGAGAAAGATAAAGGAAAATAAAAAGAGAAAAGACAACATGAACAAAGGGATCATGGGTAGCCTAATATTTTGGGGTCAAAACTATTCATATATATATATAGTAATAGTATATAAAATGAACTGTCATCAACCCCCTACTATATCAGACCATGTGAAGAATGCACGAGAAGGCAAAGTAAAAATAAAAAATTGGGTCAACATAGAAGGGAAAAATGCCCCCAATGCTTTGCATCGTCCCTAATTTATCAAAATGAAAGTCACAAACATGGAAGAATGATGATACAAATATAGGAAGGTTTACGACACAAAAGTCACACCTATATCCAAGCACCAACAAGGGTGATGAGGGTCATCTAGACACACATAGCATGATCACAGGGGAACATATCACAACACACACACACACATCTAATGTAAAGATAAAGAAGATGCCTCCCCCTAACATTGATCGACCAAGAGGTCATCTGCTTCCCACTCTAGATCATCATAGGGGGAAGGAGGATGAGCCTGTAGTGGTGGGATGTTAAGAGGAGGAGTGTACAACCCTCCCGCAACAAGGGATAAGGAAGAGGCCACCACAAGGTCCTCTCCACCAAGATTTTGTAGAGCTAAGGTCAGTGACTTCACTAAGATCACTAACAAGGTTGGGACCTCGTCCAGAGAGTTAAACATGCACTTAACAAGAGTGCCATGTTTCACCTTGATAGATAGAGAAGGTTGTGCCCAAGATTCACCGTTAGGCTCACCGAGTGATTTGGGAGTGGTGATGAACTCAGGAGAAGTCAGGTCTGGTTCTGTCACTAGGATAGAACAGGTTAGTGCAGGACCACCTTTCAGTGAAGGTGGGATCCTCTTACATCCTTCATTATTGGAAGGACCACTCTCCACCTTTTTCTCCATCGAGGGATGAGAAATCCCCAAAGATGAGGCAAGAGGTGTAGAGGAAGAGGAGAACAAGAAAACTATAGTAGACACTACTAAAGTGTTTGTCATATATATGGGTTTTGGAAAAGGCTAGACATCTAGAATGGATGTCAATAGAGGCAGCTTCATCAATGGAGCAATGAACACCTGCACCTTCTTATAGTCAAGTGCATTTATACTCATAGCGAGAGCTGGAAGTGATATAGAGATGGTTTGAATGGAAGCAAAGGGGAGGAGAGAGGAGGACGCAACAAGAGGCCCTAATATAGGGGTAGTCATCTCCTCTTCATTCCTTTGTAAGGTGGCTTTCTTAGCCATGAGACCCTATCACTGGCTCTTGCGCTCACATGCAAGGCAGTTTATGTGACTCTTTGAACCAAACGCTGGAGGCTACAAAGGAATAGAAGGCTCTTGCTTAGCCATGGGAGTGTCCACTACAACCATTTCTGCGCAAAGGAACAAAATCCTGAATGGGAGCAAGAGAAACATGTTGAGAAACAACAGGGGGAGTTGGCTTAAGTGCCTTAGGAGCAGGCCTTCTCAATTGCTGCTTTGGGAGTAGGAGCAATAGGAGGTCGTGGAGGTTGAGACAAAGAGGACTCTCCACAGGGACCTTTCTTCCTGTTATACCAAATGGGCCTAGACTCCATGGGAAAAACATGAAGCTCAAATGTTGGACACTTGGGCTTTCTCCAAGTGGGCACCATAGGATTATCTCACAAATGCAGAATGAAATACAATGGTACCTCAATGAGGTGAGAGGAGGCATCAGGCTGAATAGTGAAAGAGGAAGAAGGAGGATCTTGAGGCCGCTTCTCTTCTTCCATTCTATGTGCATTGGTAGCATCACTATCAGCTTTTAGGCAAGCCCTATGTGAAACAACATAAGGCGATGAAGGGCATCTCACTCTCAGTGTCAAGCACCCTTTCTTGTATTTCAGATATGTTCGATGCAGGATGTCCATCCTAGGTGGGAGAGGACCAATGGGCATAGGCCAAGAGTAATCCAAGGAGTAGATACCACGAGCAACTAGTGGTTTATAATTGGTGTCATGAATCACATGCAAGGAACCCCCATGGATAAACTTTAAATATGTATGCATGAATGAGGGTACAACATTCATAGCTACAAACTAAGGGATACCCATCTAAAGAGTTCAGACCTAGGGATTATGTCTAATAGAAGCTTCATAGATTTAGGTTCAACCAAAACCGACAAGGCAATACTGCCCAAAGGGGGCACATTAAACCCCTCATGTGTGTGGAACTGGATGGTGCTCATAGGTGCATCATACCCTTCTTTATGCTAAAAGTTGATTAGCATGATCTCCTCAGTTATAGTTTTCACTTGATGTGTCAGATCAATAAGAACACTTGCTAAGATTTTTTTGTTGATTCGCATAGGGATGCAGAAAGGAGATGACTCCCTATTAAAACCCATTGGAAGATCTTGTGAGGTGAAGGTTATACTAGTACCACTGCTCATAGGCTGCACATAGGGGATAGGTTGATGCAGGAAAGAGGCCATTACACACACTAGACAATACTTTCATAGAGTCCCTAGAGGTTAAAGGATAAGATGGTGACCCAATTCAGGTTTCATTACACAACACCTTTAGAACCTTCCAACAATTGCTACTAGGGGTTGCAGGTTGGGTTGTAAGGTGAAAGCCTCACAACACTCACACCTACAATACTCCTAGGATACGAGGAAAGGAACTTTCAGTATTGCAGAATGAAACCAAAAATGGTTCACGTTAGGTTCACCAAAAATGTAAGAGAGGGGGACCAACCATGTTCAAGGCCCCAGGTCAGATAGAGCCTAGAGCAGAAGGTTTCCTTAACTTACCTCAACTTAAAGGGGTGGTTTTAAATGAAGGTTGACAATGATGAGGACTATGAGGTCCTTTGATCACTCTGTGAACCCAAGATTTGAGATGGGGATAGGCGAGCTAGTTTTTGGGTTCAACACTATGCCTCAAGAAGCTCTCTGCCTGAGGAGGAAAGCATGGTTCCAGAATGAAAGTGCGACGTGCTGGCATCTCTTAGGTGTGCTTGCATCTGTATGACCAAAGGAATAAAAGGACAAGGTGAACCACTAGAAAATAGACTAACAACCTAGCTAATGTTTTTTAAGGGAACAAAATAACACTATGAAACAAGAAATGTATAAAGGAATATGATAAAGTAAGTAGATTAAACCTAGGGTGATAATAATGATCTCACAAAAGAGCCTATTTTCCAGCTAGCTCCAAGTATACTTCCACCTGCACACAAGAAAGAGGGAAATTTGTAGGGGATATATAGGGGACTACCTTAGTTAGACCCTCATTTTGGTGTTTCCATCTCCACAAACAACCAAGTTTGCAACAATGGAGAAATATTTGGTAAAGAAGGAAATGAAGTAAAGAACACAAAAACAATACAAAATAGTAATATACTACCCAACCAAATCATAGAGGAGAGGAGTAGAACTATTACCACCTCCACCAAGCGCTCACCAGATAATGGAGGAGAAAATAAGAGGACTCAAGCCTATGTTGCAATGGTGTTTGTTCCACACTTGCTCTACATAGTTGATGGAGTGTTGTTGCTGCTATGGAGTGCAAAGTGTTGTTGAAAGTGCTTGAGAATACAAGAAGATGCAAAAGAGAATGCTAGATCTTATGAAGAAGTTCAAGTTGAGTGCTTAGAGGATGCTTGAAGAGATGAAATGAAGGAATGAAGAGTGAATTTGAAGGAGAGAGTGAGGAAAATGACCATATTCAGGTTGGTTAGTCAAAGAGGGCATTAAAAATTGACCCCAATGGGAAGTGTAATGCCTCTTCAAGCTCAGACGTAGGAATCTACTAGGGACATAAGTGCACCGCACAGATGTCTGCATGCCACATAGGCATCCCCGACAGTTATTCCTTTGCCAACACACAAAATAGACACCAAGTGGAATGAAGGTAGTGGGCTTATGTGGAATTTAGCCTTTAGATTTGGTTTTCTAAAGTGAGGAAGGGTAAAGGTGGAATTTTTGAAAGGGGTGCAAATTCACTCCTATAATTTGGTTTTCATAAGGGGTGCAAATTCACTCCTATAATTTGGTTTTCATAAGGGGTGCAAATTAACATTTATGACATGTGCAGATTGCATTCTTAAGATGACTGTTTGATCATTGAAGATACATCTTGACTATTCCTCACATGCCCATTTCATTTTAATGTTCATTAAAATAATAACACATGATAGCAGGCAGATGCCATCTCTCATGTCAGGTGGTGGGGCCATTATTTACAAAGGCCAACAAGTGTAGCTTGGAGATAGATCAACAGAGGGCACCGCAACCCATGTTTTCATCAGAACCATTCCATGCATGCTCATATGTCTTGTGTATTAAGGTAATGTAATTGCACAGGCTAGTGGGCATTGTACACATGTAATCTTTACATGGTGGGCCTGATGTCTCTTGATGATCGACGAATGATTTCAGAAAGAAATCAATGGTGGTCACTGAATGATGTGGCCACATCTTGGTCATTCCTTGCATGCCCATTTGTTTTCTTATTTCATTAAAATTATCACATGGATTGGTAGGAAAGGTGACATCTGTCACCTTATGGAGGGATCCACCATAATTTGGAGATGGCGATTACTTCATAAGAAAGGATATTGATGACTAATTGTGGGTGACATGGGTCAATCCTGACTGCTCCCCACCATTTCGTGAGGGGCCCACTTATGTCTTGTGTTTTTTAGCGGGCAAGTGGGAAAATGCCATGTGGAATTTTTCAAAGGCTTTGATGGACTCAAGTTGAGATGAAATGCTACTAAATTTGGCCGAGATGGAACTATGATAAAAAATGGTTCCATTTCTTGAGATTATTCTTTTGGCATGTGTTTAGGATTTCGGACATCAATTTTGATAGTTGTTAGTATATGTGGGAAGGTGAAAATAAAGAAAGGTAGGGTACGAACCGATATTCTGAGATCGAATCAAGATCACTCCCCTTTTTCCTACTGTGATGAAGTTAAAGTGTATTATTTCCCATGGGTGAGTGGGTAACTATGCAACAACAGGTTTTAATTAATGCCAAGTATGTGGTTGAGTGTGTACAAAGAGTGGATGTATATCTACTTGAGGCTTTTCTAATTAGGAAAAGGTATTAATAGCACACAATTAAGATTTTTCATGATTACTTACCCTCATGTTGGCTATCCATTGATTTATTTTATAAGGTGATCAACAATTGAGATTTAAAAATAAAAGCAGACTGTTGTCAGCTTGCACACATAAGCTCTTCTTGAGAATTAATGGTTGGCATGCTTGCATGTCTTGATATAATGAGGACCGATGACCATATTTATTCATTCAAAATTTGCATTCGAAGATTGAAAATTGAGTTTAGTTTGAGAGCATAATTGGTGAGTGTTTTTTGAAGTCTTCTTATTCTGGTTCTTGAGAAGATGAGTAAGTCAAGCGAATCTATTAAACCGGTCCAAAGGTCTAGGAGATTGAGTTTGCTTGAATCTAAGGAAAATTCTCTTGAATTATCTACCTTATTTAAACATAGGGAGCTCTTGAAACACCAAAGTGTAGAAGGGAATGCAGGAAATTCAAGAAATATAGTGTTAGGAGTAATTACTTCTTGAGAAGCTAGACCATTTCAAAAGAACTGGTAAAGTTTAAGGGGAAAGAGCTGGTTGTGCATGAAAAGAAGGAAAAGAAAAGGTGCAAGTATCATAAGGCTTATTTGGGGAGACATAATTCTCCCATTGAGGTTCTGATAGCCCTTCAGATAGTGGAGGTGACACTGATCTGGAGTGTGGCCATTATATCCTTTCACTGGTACCTTCTGAAGACTCTGATGAGGAAGTGGTGACAATTCCTCTAGTTCCACCATGAACAAGACGTGGGCAAGCATACTCTGATGTTGATGACTCAAAGTGATTTATCTACCTTATTTTTGTTTTTGATGACACCATAGCCACCTTGTCAGGATCATCCTCAACATGTTTTTGGTTTTTTGTTTTTAGTGCTAATGTGGAGTTTTTTTGGGCTGGTGTGTTGGAGAAGAGCCAGACTTCCTAACTTTTATGGTAGGTATGCTTTTTCCTAGTGGTATAATTTTTTTTGTCTTGGGCCTTGAATGGAGAATCTTCTTTGGTCAACAAGGGCAAGGTGATTCGATGCTATTATAGTAACAAACTTTTCCTTTTGAGGAGTTGGCAGGTCTTCATTCAAAGGATGTGGAGTTTGGTCTTTTACTCTTCCATATTCTGCAATGATTACATATAACTAACTGAGGAACGTCTCAAATTTTGGTGCAAATGATCTCCAAATGAAATGAAATGTAAATGTAATTGAGCATGATACTTGTTGCTCTCGTATTCTATAAAAGGGGATTTCAGGGCTCATTACAAGGGTCAGAGTTTTAGGTCAAAAGATGGTCTAGGTGATAAGCTAGGTTTAGAAAAGACATTTTATAGGAATATGAATGAATATAACAATAGATAGTCTTGGGTATGAGTCCTATGTAATAGTCTTAAATTAGTTTTATAGAAGCTACAAATATTGAAACAAATCTTAGTTTAGAAACAAACTCTCCTATGTATATTTATTACAAGTTATAAATGAAAATATAAATGGTGTTCTTGTTTATCTTCAGTTGTTCCATTGATTGTATGACTTTGTTTTACCTTTGACTCAAAGAGTTGATTAAATACTTGAAGATAGTTATAGACTTGTACGAAATTGCATAGGATTTGGTAAGAAATTATGTTTCAGGCATTGTGAGTTTTCATACTGCAAAGCACTATGAAAATAGTCCACCCATTTTTGAATTAAATAGCTTGTATATTACTAGTTCTTGCATATTTGACTCCATTTTCCCAATTGATGAAGCACTGGTCTATTTGTTAGATAATCTTGTGTGAAAATGAGCTATTGGCATGCCTAGTCATGGATTTAAAATGAGAATAACATTCATTTAAAAATATTTTTTGAATATAAGGTATGGGTTTGAAATACCCTTGATTCCTAGCAAATAGATAATCATTTGCTCAAAAGGTCTGCCAAATTTGAATAGTGAAGTGCGTTTATTTGTAATAAATAGCAATCAATCTATGTATGAATGTGTTACCAACTAGATATACCTCATTTGAAACACAATATGGAACACCCTCCTAGGTCCCATAGATCTTGAAGTGTACGAGTAAAGACCTTAGAATCCTTTACTCGTAGTGTTGGCCACTAGCCTTGAAGTTTCTTAACCAAAAGGGTTGGCTACCCTTTAGAGGATTTCAAGGTTTTGCTGGAGAAATAACCAATAAAAATGGTGACTCCACTACAGATGAACTCAAAAGTTTGAATGCAGATTGTCTTATCAAAGGGTCATTAAAACTCTTGAAAAAGTATTTGTAATAGGATGTTGACAATTTTTTAATCTTATTTATCTAAGTTATCAATAGAGTGAATCTAAACATCTGGTTCAGATATTGAAA
This sequence comes from Sequoia sempervirens, assembly GCA_007258455.2. NCBI lineage: Eukaryota > Viridiplantae > Streptophyta > Pinopsida > Cupressales > Cupressaceae > Sequoia > Sequoia sempervirens. The sequence goes on from VDFB02373365.1 coordinate 198,688,935, forward strand.
ACTTTTCAGACTTGGAAGTGATTTTTTTGCAATACTTTCAAAGAATTTATGTGTGACTTTGTTGTTGGAGAAGACCTAGAATGAAATTCATCTTTGAAGGAGCTTCATATTGCTTGAAGTTCAATCCTCAATTAATAGAGGTGGCAACTCTGTCTAAAGAACCTACTAAAGATTTGAAGAGAGTTTCAGATTTACAATATTTCCAGTCAAGAAGAAAAAATCTACTACACTTGCAATATATCCAGGTATTCCCCATATTTTGGTTTTCAAAAAGGCTACATTTGTATACGAAAACCATATTTTAAAGTCGTGAAATTTTTTGGTTCCCTATTAAGTGAATACACACTAAGAAAGGGAATAGTAGTAATTGTTCTACATACTTCTATATTACTAGATTGCAACATCTTTTATGAAGTGAAGTATGAAATATCATTGAAAAAACTCATTTAGAAGGTCTTAAGCAAGTTGAGATAGAAATATGCACTATAATATCTTAATATTATGTGTAAAAGAACTTTGAAGTACCCTTTGTAATTGCAATGTTGATACGAAAAGGCTTGTAAAGGTTTAAGAAAATGTATCATCAACATATGCATCCTACTGTGCAACCCTTGTCATGTAATAAAATAAGTTTTAACTCTGAAAGATATAGAGCCATCAATTTTAGTGGAATTAATGGTTACCCAAATGTTATTCCACCTAAAATCATAAATAAGCTACCAAAGTCTAGTGGTACAAAGAGTGAGTAAACTAATAAGAATCTGCAAAAATTCAAAAAATTAATGGATTACTATGAGGTAGATCATGAGGATTTAATTATAAGACTATTTTTTCAATCTTTGAAAGGAGACGTAAGAGACTAGTTCTCTAATTTACCAGCATGCTCTATCTATTCTTGGGTGGAGTTCAGAGCAGTGTTCATGGAGCAATGTGTTGAAAGAATCAATCCTAGTTCTATGATCAATGATTTTATGAGCATAGAGAAAGAAAAGGACTGTTAGGAATATCAAATTTTGAAAATTGAAGTGCCCATATTGAAAACTTTTTCCTTTGTGCACTGAGAAATGCACTTGAGAAATTTTCCTAAGTGACCAAATTTAGAGATTCACAATTTGGTGCTTGTTAATTTTCATGCAAAAAACATTGGTGAAAACATTCATGTGACATATGTGAACATGCACGTCAATTTTCAGCTTCCCATGATGAGTTTTGACAATGTTTTGAAAAGTGAAGCTGGAGGGTTTTGGCACTTTTCTATTGTTTGTAAACTCCTTGTTTTACAAAGTAGCCTCCTGTTTGAGCTTTCATTTCACAAATGGAAGATATTCAAGAAAAAAGGATTGTTTCTCTTCATTCTCCATACCTTCATGTGCTCCCATGCTAGGTTTCAGAGCCTCGGGATCTGATTTTCTATTTTTACCAGGCCAAAAGCGAATGCAATTTGTTTAGTTTTGCACCTACATTTTTTGAAACCTTTCAAGGAGGTCAAATTTGGAATTCAATATATTTTGATGAATGATGATTCAATCAAATACCTCTTGCACATGTGCTCAATGTGCTTAAATAAGCTTATGTTTCTAGTGGCAGCTCGTCAGGATTTGATTTGATATTTTTTCAATAAGGTGATTTGGTGAGTTTTAATTGGTTTTGAATAGGTTGTTGCAAAAAGTTCAACTGAGCAACTTTGACACTTAATATCTTTCACCTCATGATTTGTTTCTCCAATCCATTTGTTGCTATCCATTCTTGGATCAAATTTCTACATGCTTGTAAGTTTCCATGGCTCTAGGAGGTCGTTTGACTATTTTTCCAAGGTAATTCCAAAGCTGACTTGAACCAGTTTTGACCATTATGCAAGTATGCTTGAAATCAAATTCTGATAGCAACCCACTTGAAATTTTCATACTAGATGTATATGCAAGTAACCTCAGGTCAGTTTGAGCATGAAACTTGTTTGAAATTTTTTTTTTTTAGCTGAGCCCACATGGGGACCTGCCATGCTTTACTCAGTTTGAGGTTGTAATTGTTTCAATGTGGTAAATGAGACACAATCGATAATGTGGTAGTCATGGGCCACACATTGTAAGGAATTAACTCTTTGAATGTCCAATTTCATGTAAATTTGATTGAAGAAGATATTTGTAAACATGTGGAATATCACATTCAAGTGGTGGTAGAAATTCATGGATGTGCATTCTCAAGTGGCCCTTGATTAAACAATCTTCTTCAATAAAAGAGGTTTCCATACCTCTATTTTGCAATTCTTCTTCAAATGAGTAGTTGAGACTAAGGTTTTATTGAATCCAATAGAATACCAAGAAAAGTTGATGCACCAAAACAAAATGCTATGAAAGTAATTTCCAAAAAAAAAATGCAAGCTATAAGGAACCAAAAAGGGAAAATCAGTTTTATAAGATTTAAATATTGCTCCAACAACCATGCAAAAGATAGCTCATCCAATAGGTAAGACTTATTAGATATTTTGTGTAAGTCAACACTGAACTAAAAATAGTTATTGACTTAAGACAAGAAAAAATGGCTGAAGTTGCACTGAGGGAACTTCAAATTTCATATCCTTCAAGTGATGTGAGTAAGATAACTTGAAAAGAATTCAAATAATAGAAATGATATGATAAATGTCATAGAGGAAGGGCACAACCTTATTGGCAGTGCACCTCAAATAAATGTGGTCTCAGAAAATGTTATAATGCAACATACACTAAATGGATTTGTTGGAAAACCTTAGAGATTTTGAAGAAAGTGCAACTTGGAGGGCTCGAATTGTATGATGAAGTGTTGGAATTAGAAATAAAAGAGTGAAAAGCTGAAATGGGAAATGCATCTTGTCAAGAAGCTCCAACGCTGCATTGAATGGGAGGCGCCAACTTATCTCAAAAGAGGGATTTGTTGAAAAGACTTTAGAAACTTTAAAGAAAATGAAATTGGAGAAATTAAAGAACGATTCAACATTGGAACAAGGGCTCGAGCTGTTTGGTGGAGTGTGGCGCAATAAGTAGCCATGGCACTAGGGGAAGGTCTGCATTATAGTGAATAAGATATCCAAAACTGTTGGAGGAAATTCTATCTTGGCGCAACAAGTAGCCATCACACCCATTGAAAAAAGTCAATAATTAAATTTGTAGAGGAAATGTATAACATTGCTAGAGGTATAAAATGTGGTAGAGGGTGACCCACCATGCTCACTAAAGGGACAATCTTCCAAGGCAGTGTAAAATGTATCAACTCCATAGTGAATGTCGATATACACAAAATGGATTTGTGGAAAAGTCTTTAGAAACCTTCAAGGAAAATGTAGTCCCCAACACCAACAATAAAGCATGAAGGAGGCCACACATTCTAGAGGATGCACTCATGGTAGATAATAGTTCATCAAGTACCTTATGCTTGAAGGAAGGTCATGGTCTGAAGTAGATTATGGAGATCCATTAAAGCATGAAGGTGTTCTGTTTAAATTTTTTGAAGTGGAGGGATCCAATGGCGGCCAAGTTGCCATAGCCAGAGGAGAGGCAATTGAACAAGAACAAAGAAGATGATATTAGGGAAAAAAAAGCAAAGGAAAGAGATCAATGACAGACATTGAAAATACAATGTAGTGAAATCCTCACCCTACCTCACTAGCTCGCAAGAAGAAGTTGCTCATTTGTTATTTCCTATGAGGCTCGTGAGATCGTGCCACACGGAGGGCAGGACTGGGGGAGATTGAATGAACTGGTATATTTTGATAAGCCATATGGTAAATATTTTAAAAGATTTCATTTCTTTTAAATGGAAAAACATTTGAAATTAAAACATTGCCAATGGTAAAGTTTTAAAGGTCCGATGCAAGTTTAAATGGGATTTTATTCCTAAAGGGGAAGATTTAAATATATGTTGAAAAGTAAACATGGGAAAATGTTTTAATTAGAGCCCAAAGTGAAATATCAAATATTTCACTGAGGTAAAATCTGAAAATGGTGAATAAAATATTTCACTCAAGGAAAAATTGTTGGTGAGAAATAAGGCAAGAAGAGGGTGAATAAAGGAGTGGGTAAAATGTTTTACCCAAATGCATTTTACCGATAGAGTGCATGGGAACAGTTATTAGCATTTAATAAGAATGTTTTAAATATTAAGTAAAGGTCAAATGTGCATGGGAGCCTTCTTTTTATGGGGGAGAATTTTATGAAGTAAATAAAATATTCAATGTCCATGAGGCTACTATTTGAAGGTGCAAAGTGCAACCAAGTAAAGGAATGTGAAAATGATTTCAAAGCCTCAATATTAAAGTTAGAAAACTTTAATATCTGGAGGGGAAAATATAAAGTGCAAATTTAATGTGCAACAAATAAAAGGCGGAAACAAAGGCAATATGAAGCTTTCATGGGAGAACATAGAAATTTTCAACTGTTGGGTGAATGAATGAAGATTTTCATGAAGGAGTGAATTTGTTGTTGCAAATTGGAGGCAAAATTTGTTGCTGCAAAGGGAGGAGAGATGAGAGAAGATTTTCTAGATTGAACAAGAGAGCTGCGAAGTGGCATCATCAGATGAATTTTCTTGCTTCTTCTATTTCTTTTTATTCTCATTCTTCTCTCATTATAGGGGGTTTTGAATTTATGTATGGGTCTGGTAGATAGAGAAATGTTGAGTCTAAGTTATGAGTTGAGTCTATAAACTGTAATTGCTGATTTCATGAGTAAATATCAGCCAGTTTGTGCAAGTAAATCAAGAATGTCATCAAATTGTTTCTAGCTTTGTAGGTTTTAAATCATATGAATTCAATAATACAAAGTATCTTTGGATTTTTCATCTCAATTTCCTTGAGATTATTTTATTTGTTCATGGTTCTATTTCAATGAAATGGTTAAATTACTGTGAGCATGTAATTGTGATTTTAAGTGTGCAGGTTGGATCTATAAGAAGAATTTGATTTAAAACATGAGTGGATCTGTTGGTGTAAGGCATTAAAAGTTGTAAAGCCACTGGTTGAAGGTTATATTCTGGTGAATTCTCTTTATGCATTTGACTCCATGGCCTAGAATTAGGAACTAATTTGTTATTCAGCTTAATGCATCTCAGAAAAAAGTTTAAATTCAAAATCATTTTGAATCCTTGTTGTTTGGTTGAGGTTTGGTTTAGTGTTCTACTTCCCAATTGCTGAGTGAGTGTTGATATACCAAGAATTTATCCAGATTTGAAGTTGTCAATACTTTCTTTGGTGTAATTGAATTGGGAATTATCTACTATAAAAAGCAATGTTTGTGTATGAGTGAATTAAGTCTTTAGTCATTGTATAGGTTGACCCATCTTGGTCCTGCAGAGCCAAAAGTGTACGAGATTTTAGTCTTTGACTGAATCTTGTTAGTTGGCCAAATCTACTATTGAATCTGATCATTAGAAAGTGGCTAGTCTATAGGATTCATTAGACTGGTTGATTTGGAACACCAATAGAATGGTGACTCTACTGGGGAGAATTTTAAATCTCGAGCTACAAATGGTTATTTCATGTACAGTCATATTATTTCCCATTCTGAATTTGGTTCAAATATTGAAGGAATTCAAAACTGCAAAAAGAATTTGTTGCAGTGAACTTGAAGATTTCATGATCTATGGTGCTTTGCTGGTGAAAGGAACTCAGAAATAAATTTATCTGTGAAAGAGCTTCATACTACTTGTAGTTTAGTCCTTTGTGAAGAGAGGTGGTGACTTTGTCAAAGAACCTAATGAGGAGGTGAATACAGTTCTAGATCTACAAATTTTCCAATTAGGAAGAACAATTTGCAGCAACTGCAACATTTCCAGGTATTCTTTGCTTTTGGTTTTCAAGAAAATTGTGTATGAAATCCATATTTGAACTTCTTAGAAAATAATTTGATTCCCTATTGAGTGATTTATCACTAACAAAGGGAAAGGATAGTAATATTGAGTTTGCACACTCCCATTTGTTGGATTTGTTATATTAAATATAATTGCAGTTCCATTGAAAGAATTTTGTCTAGTGCTGAAATATTTGCTAGTTTGGATGGTTATAATGAATTTGTATATCTTAGGAATTTCCATCCATTTGAATTATCACTTGTTTCAAGCCTAGGTTATCACCATGTCAACAATTGTCATAATAATCCTTCATTTGGTTATGGTTGTGAATATGCACAATTAGTTGAGCCTTGATTTGCAAATATCTATGGATCATCAAGATAAAATAGCCATACCAGTAGACACCTTGATATGGCTTGTCAAGAAGTGTCAGAAGTCTCATAATCCTCACACATTTGAAACCCCAAAGTGCATGAACCAAAGAGTGCACAAAACTAAGATAAGGCCATAATGGAAAGTTGTGTTTGAAAGGGGTGTTAGAACTGTAAAATTTTGAAATTTTTACAGTCTATTGCATCCAAAAGTTCCAGTATTGAGTTCTCATCATAAGCATCAAAGTCCCTCTTTGTATTGTCTTGCTTGCTTTCTGTCATAAAATCCATTGAATCCATCAAGTCTTTCATTTTTCATTAAAAGACCCGAATCGGCAAGACATTGTAAAAGTCTCCCCGACCTGATTTTTCACTAATATATGTTTGTTGCAGACTATTGGTAGGTCAATTTGCCCGTTCTAGCGAAAAAAGGAATCATTTCAGCAAAGGGGAGTTATTGTCAGAGTGAAGTCATAGCGAATACAATGTGTTTCACTGACCGGTGCACGTGGAAGTTTATCGCTCAAGATAAAGGTGTTCAGGAAAATGTTTCGGCAAGCTAATTTTTTCTTGCCGACAGGCATCCTGAAAAAAGTATATCGGCATATGTTGGGGCATCGGTCTAATGTCAGGGCAAAGATAATATGTCATACTGACTAATGCATAAAGGGGTTGTTTCGGCTAGACTAATTGGTATCGATATGAACTCATAACGAAATCATTTTGTTTTACCGATTGACTTGCAAACAGATGTTTTGGTAAGACTTATGTGCATCGAGGAAGGTCTAGGCGAAGGGGCTATTGTTTGGCCGAACTAAGTTCAAAGGTATTTCAAACTTATCGGTGAGAAGCTATGGAGTCTTGCTGATTCAAATCTTATGCTGATGGAGATATGCATTGCCGGGAGAAGAACTTGTCATCATAAGTTTCATTGAAGTATGAATATTATACCGACAGATAGTTCGGGGTGAGTTTTTCCGAATAGGAGTAATCTGGACGAGTGATTTCGGTAAGACATTTGGTGTCGGTGTAAGTTTTCCCAAAGTTTCATTGTCTTGCCAAAAGTATTGTTTCAATGGTTGGGTTTATTTCTTCAGTGAGAAAACTTGGTGGACATGCCGAAATGAGAATTCATCAGTGAAAGGGTGATTTTTTCTTAGCGAATGAAAATACATTGAAAAGTACATATCAGTAAGATGCAAAGATATATGCATAACATCTCCCTGACTTTGAAAGTCACAGCAAAGTGGGTGAAATGAAGATTGTATTGGCAAGAGTACAAATTTGTCTTGGCGACGATGAAGTCTGTGAGAGGTTTCCTCGACATCTGTAGGTTATAGCGAAGAACATAAAGATAGAGGATTTCAGTCTGTGTGAATAACATTAATGTCTCAGCGATTGGAAAATGCTTTGAAGAATACATATCGGTATTGTTCCATGATATCTATGAGACATTTCCCCGACTTTGAATTGTCACAGTGACATGAAAAGTAGAAGCATTTGTCATCAAGTTGATTCCAGGTGTCGGTAAGACCGTAGAGGGTCTTGGCAAATGATGAAATAAACGTTGAAAAGGGATTTCACCCCAGATTTGAATTTTTCTCATCGAAAGGACATTTGATGCGATAGTGCCAGTTTCAAAGCAGGCGTCATTCATGCTTCATTAATGGTGCGATGGGATAAAATAGTAATGACAATAGTGTTTTAATCAATTCCTCATTTCTAAATTGATTACTGGTGAATTGGCGAGCTGAACAAGAGAACCAAGATAATTTTTCAGTATGAGGAGCTCAAGTAGAATACTATAAGTAATTGCTTCTCTATTTTTCATATTTTGATTCTGCAAGCTTGAAAAATGGAGTCTTCTGGTTCTGGAAATGGTAAGGGTAGAAAACTTGGTGAGAGTAGTCAGTCGAAGGGAAAGAAACAAAAGACTGATACAGAGCATGAAGGCACTGAAACGAAGCTAAACCAAGACCTTATTGATCAATAACCTAGTATGGTGCCTAAAGCTAGAAGGTCCGCATAGCTTAGGGCAGAAGTTGACAAGCTGGATGACAAATGCAAGTTCATAGGTGATGTTTGGACTGTTGTAAGAGGGTATGAGCTTTTCAATTTCCATTATCATAGGAGGAATCGTTTTCAGCCAGTTTGTAATCCATGGAAGTTGAATGTAGGGAAATTGGTGTGCCCTAATGTATTTGTTAATGCTGAATTGGTAAAATTGCTTGCTGATCATTATTATCCAAAACATAAAGCAATATGTGATCCTTCTGGAAAACCATAGATACATGTGTCAAAAGAAGGAATTGGTGAGGTTTTCAAATTGGAAGGATTTTGCGATGAGGAAATCAATTGTGAAGAGTTGCAAAAGGAATTTTTTAGAATGGATACAAGTTACAAGGGTTGGAGGTTACCAATTCATAGGGTTAAATAGGGTAACAAGCCCAAACCTCTGGAAGATAGTGAGGGGCCTCCCTATCATGTAGATTTGTTTGAACCCTACATGAAATATACATATTTTTCAGTGTGTCAGGTGTTGGGGATGGATGCCCCAAAAATTATGTCAATGATGCCAATGATCATTGTAGCAGACATTCAATATCACAATTCTAGGCTATTTGATTATGCTTCATATATTTCTAAGGAGCTTGACTCAGGATTGATGGCTATAAAGGGTGGAGCTTCCATTGTTCACCTCAAAAATTATTCATTGTTGATGCATTTAATGCTATATTTCAGACAAGAGCTAGGGGTGTGGCCTCCAGAAATGAGAATTTCTCAGACTGGTAAGGAGGGTGAAGCATTGCCTATTCAGTTGTGGACTGCCATTTGGGATAGCAGGTTTGCTGGTTCTAGTTTTATTCATTTTGAGGAGTATTTTGTAAAGAAATTGTATAAATTGTATCATTATCCTTGTAATCATTCATTGACTGATGAGATCAAAAGATTCCTTCGGCCTAAAGATTTTAATGGGCCAATTGACCATAACTGGGGAGACTGGTATTGTTTAGAGGGAGCTACTGTAATCAGAGTGTATGGATTTGAAGATGCTCCTTTCGTTCTGCCAAGGATAGTTCCAAACAGGGTTGCATACTTGGAAATTGTTAGACAAATGGATTACAGTAGTGTGATGCATTTTGGTTCTTTTGGGAAGCAGGCATTTATGCCTAGTACTTTGTGCTTTGGTGATTTCACTGTGTTGGCTAAAGAGGGATATAATTCAATTCTTGACAGATTGTTGCACTATAACATGAAAAGAGGACCAACCAAGAAATACTTTGACCCTGAGGGATATATTCATTCAGCCAAAGAGAGGATTAATTTTGGAGGGTATCAGCATGTACCCTATCCTTTTGATGATATGATCATAAATCTAGATGAAGATGACGCATAAAGGGTAGTTGAAAGGTATAACCAAGGGCTACAAGATACTGAGTTACTGTCTTCTAGAGATGAAGATGCACCAAGAGTTCATGTGCCACACGGTAAAATAGAAAAGGTATCTAGAATGAGGACTCAACAATATGTCTATCCAGTCAGAGAACAAAGTATTGAAAGTGGTGATGTTGATGTTAGGCATATAGAGTACAGATCATTTTTTTTTTCTGATGACGAGTTTATACATTCCCCTGAGTTCAAAGAATTCTTGTACAAGCAGAAGGGGAAGGAGATAAGAGAGAATTTTGATGATATCACTTATGGAAATGAGGAACAATTGCTGGCTCCATTGAGAAGATGTGTGGATGATGAAATGGCAAATATGACTCTTGAAGTGGGGAGGAAAATATTGGAGGATGTTGGTGTCATGATATTTCCTGGTTTAGATTTGAACTCTGCATTGGTTTTTGATAGTTTCTTGAAGGGTAGTAATGCTACTCATAAGCTTGATAAGGAAAAGGTGACAGAAGTATATACGGGCTCCAAATATAATACTAATGAGGGATCAATGTTGATATGGGCTTTGTACCCACCCCATAGGAAATCAGTGGTACTTGATACAGAGAAGGAATTTGGTCATGTCTTGACTCTAAAGGCTAGAGAAGCTGATCTTGTTGCTACTGCTAATATTGGGGTAAATATTGCAAATTTGAATAAAGCACAGATTCAATTATTAATAAAAGAAAGAGAAATGTATAAAGTAAATAATGAGAAATTGCTGAGAGAAAATGATAGACTCAAAGACTTGGTTGGTGTTTCAATGGGAACAACCAAAATGATCACTCAAGGAGAGAGCTCTCAAGCAAAAGACCATTGGTTAGGGTCAAGTGCTTATTCTAAGGGAAAGCATGATGCTATTGCTGCAATTATCAAGAAGAGGCAGGACCATTTGACATCTTGGTTGAACAAATTGTGGGGAAAATATTCTCATACTCTTGCTGCATTGAAGGAGCACACAAGGATGGATGGATGAATCATGGAGAAATTTCATGAGTTGGCTCAAAGTGATGAAGCTAGCAGTTCTGCACTTGAAGCTGCTAATCACATAATCAATCCCCATCGAAATTTCTATGATGAATTGCAAGGAGATGAACAGGGGTTAATTGTAGTTGCTGAGAAAATTGTAATTCCATTTTCTGATGATAATGGGGATTTGAAAGAGGCCACCAGGTGGAAAAATGAATGTGAGTCAATGCTGAATGAGATCATGAAGGTAGCTTCTGCAGATGATATAGTATTAGAAGAAGTGAGTAAGCAAAATGAGGAAATGGTCAAGATGGAAGTTATGGTCTGGAATGTTGTTGGAGATGCGGACACGTATGAGTGCCAGGATTATTTGGACCACCTCAACAAGACTCACTTGTGGCTAAATAGAGCCTAATTATTCTCTATCTTATGTTTTATAATTTGTATTTTCTATTTCCGATAGGATGCATCCTTTCATATTCTCAATGTATTAATGTCTATTTTGAAAACAATATGAAAAAGATATAGGTAGAATAGGATAGAGAATAGAGAATACGGTGGAACACCATGTTTCATAGGGTTGAGACTATGCTGTATGTTTTGAAGCCATGGAAATACCAATGAAAATCATCTGATTTGCTGGTGAATTCTGGTGTCAATTGTTGTGTTATTCCTATTGAAAGAATTATTTGAGTTGTCTCTAAAATTGATGTTTCTTGGTTTTTTAGATCAACATAACAAGTTTATGTCTGGTTTATGAGTACGTATTAGCCGTATCTATGTGATTGGTTGATAGGTTCTTTCAATGAAGGATTAAATCCTTTTGATTAATCACAGTAATTAGGGAATTTTCATTTAGATCAGTAAGAAGAACTCAATAATCACAGCCTTGCATTTTTCTACTGGTTATAAATAAATATGACAAACAATTTGAATGAATCCAAAAAGAAGTCATTCATCTATGATTTCATTTGACTCTGCATATTATATAAGGCACTGGTCTCACCATTTCCATCATTTAGTTTTCTTCATACTTTTTTACATTTGTTAACTGAGCATATTAGGGTTTAGTTTTGAATGCTGGTATACAATATATACCAAATTGGTTTTATTTTGTCCATTTTAATTTTCCATCTTGGACAAATCATGGCATGAAGATAAGATCAATAGTCAAGTCTACTTCATTTATTATGGGTACACCCACCTAGGTCTAGTAGTGCCTGGAGAGTAGAAGGTTTAATTCTTTCAAACCTTGTTCTGTTACCCTAAAACATTGTGAAAGCTTGGCAACCTTTCGTGGTTCAAACCTGTGTTTTTGAGAGATAACAAATTGGCGACTCTGATAGGGATAAAAAAGAATCTGTGCCTTAATCATAGAGTCAGAAGTCCTATATACAGACTCCACTGGGAATACCTAGTAACAATATTTTTCTCACTTTCAAGAAAGTGAGTGGCGACTCTGATTAAGCATTGCAATATGAATGGAAGAAGATTTGAATTTAGGGGAGGTCATTCTGGAGCTCCTCCTGGTAATAGTAAGTGGACGCATAAAAATGATAAGGCTGACAAGGGTAAAGGGAAAAGTGAGGACATGTGCTTAACAAACAAAGATAAATCATCGATACCTTTTGGTGAGAATTGCTTTGACACATGGAAAGATAATTCATCTGAAGAGCCCTAAACCCTAGAAGATCAGAGAAATCCTTTTTACAATCCTCAGAAAATGTTGAATTCGAAGCCATAAAACAGGCTGAATTTGAAGCTGGATTTGAAGCCAAACGACTCAGAGTTTAATATAAATATGACCAAAAAATGGAAGGTAATCAAAGTGGACCTGCTAATCAGGAAATTCAACAAGAAGATTATGAATCTTTAAGTTATGAGGAAATTAGGGCACGGTATGAATCTCAGAGAAAGGAAAGGGAAGAGCAAGAAAAGGCCCAAATGATTCAAGCAATGAGGGAATTCAAACTGTAGAAAGCTTAGAACATTCCACACACATCTACTTTTCCTCCAAAATATGTACCACCCCATAAATAGGGCAATCATGGTGCAGGGTATTCTAAACCACCAAGGATTCCTCACCATCAAATCAGGAATCAATATTGACAGCCAAATCGTCCACCTTTTGTTCCCACACAACATCCAAATAATTATCCACCTCCTGGTCAGCATCATGTGCCACAACAAAATATGAAGTACAATAATCCTATGTACCAATATCAGCACCCACCTAATCCTCCCCCTTATCAATATACAACCATGATCAGACAGTTTGATATAGCAGGGTTTCAATTATACCCATATCCCATGGACAGCAGTTGGAGAGGTTTAGTACCCAAGTTTACAGGCAGTAATGCAATCACTACTGAGGATCATTTAAGAAGTTTCAATGCTTTTATTCAGGATTTGGATGTACCCTATGAATATTTGCATATGAGATTATTCATGATGTCTCTTATTGAAGAAGCTAGGGACTGGTTCAATAGCCTGGCAACAGCTTCTATTTATTCTCTCCAAATATTTCAGGATCAATTCCTTGAATAATTTGGGAATTTGAGTGCACCAAATGCTGCTCTCCATGAACTAATGCGAATTCAGAAAGGTCAGAATGATTCAGTCTTTGATTTTAACAGAAGATTCAATAAATTGCATAATAGAATACCTCCCAGATCAAAGTTACCTGACTCTGTAGCATTAAGTGTTTACCTGAATGCATTTGACCCTAAAATAGGGTATGAGCTGAGAAACAGGTTCCCAAGGGACTTAACTGAAGCACAAAAGATAGCATTAACAATAGAGAATAACAAAAAAGCTGCTAGGATAATAAATAAGAGAGACAACCCTCGAGTTCCTCAACAAAATAATAATTATCAATATAAGCAGGAGAATGCATATAGAAAAAAAAGACCAAGGCCGAGGTTACATGACATGCCCTATAACACAAACTGGAAGGATGGGAAACCCATAACAGATAGGCCTGGAAGCAAATAAACTCGTGATCCATTGAAGAAGAAGGGAACATATGTGGTGAATAGCAATTATTTTTGTGAGGCTTGTGATAAGCCACATTCCCCTGAATATTGTGTTGTAGCCCAAAGAATGCAAGAAGAAGGATTGTTAATTGGAGATGATGGGGAAGATCATACGATCTACTTGACTTCAAATGCTTCTCATCATGTTGAGGAGAGGTACTCATCTTCGGAGGAGGGAGGTTATGAGTATGACATTGCAGAATGAAGGTATAATGTACATATGGCTGAGCAGCATGTTTTTTCTGACTCTGAGGATGATTATGTAGAACCACAATCTATTGAGGTGCCTACTCACAATAATGTGAGGAGACTTATTGAAGAAGAGATAAAAAAATTGACTGTTGTTGTAGTAGAAGAAGCCAAGAATAAATACTGGTTGAGGAACAAGACAGTAAATGAGAAGGAAGGTGTCCCTAGGGGTATCTTTATGAAAGATCAGAAAGTTGTGCATGGAGTTTCAAAAAAAAATGAAAACAAACAACTTAAAGAAAGTAAACAGAATCCTGTCCAAAAGGATGCCGTAAAAGAGCTACATAAAGAAATTCAAAAAAATGATCAGTCAGGTAAAGGAGAAAAAGAAGTAAACAAAGGAGAAACATTAGAACAGAAGAAAGTAATTAAGGCAGAAGGTTCTTCTTTTGATTTTACTCAAGCCTTGTCTCAAGTAAAGATGTTTGTCCCACTTCTAGAAATGATGAAAATTAAGGAGTATAGGGACAGTGCAATGCAATTGATAACAAATGAGAGTGAAAAACATGTAAGTATTGAAAATAAAATGGTTGCAAAAAATAAGCAAGATAAAGTCAACATCCCAGAAATCTGCTTGAGTAATGTATTGACAAGTCCGCCACAGGTTGATCCTTTCTTTATCACATTACTCATAAATAATAAATTATTGAGGAATTGTATGATAGATTCTGGTGCCGCCATGAATATTATGCCAGTAGGAGTGATGAAACAACTAGGTATGTGGGTGGATACATATGAAGAAAAGTGTTACGCAATGGATAACCAACTTGTTCCTGTGGTTGGTATAATGAAAGATGTAGAAGTCAAGTTAGCTGCTTACCCTCAAGTAGCTTACAATATTGATATAATAGTTATAGACACCCCTCCTCAATTTGGTATGCTTTTATCAAGGCAATGGACGGTGGCTATTGGTGGAAATGTCCAGTTCGATCTATCTTATGCAACCATTCCTATAAATGGCCAAGAAGTGAAATTGTACAAGGAGTCGAGGATGAATCAGCTCATTGATTCTATGCCACAAGACCAAATCAATTGCTTTTGTGATGTTGATCTTGGGAGTTTCAAAATAGAACTAGGACAACCATAATTGATTAATAGTGATCCTATTGAGAAGCATGTTGCAAGGAACCACAATGGTGTGTGGAAGATGTATTTCAATGGAGCCTGCAGCCAAGAAGGCAATGGAGCTGGGATAGTATTTGTTTCACCTGAAGGTAATACATTTAAGTATTCATTCTTGTTAACTTTTGAATGCACGAATAATGTGGTGGAGTATGAAGCTCTGTTAACTGGATTGAATATAGTGGTGAAGCATAAAATAAAGTTGTTGGCTATTCTAGGAGATTCTGAGTTAGTTATCTCGCAAGTTAAGGCGAAGTATACAGCAAAAAATAAAAGATTAAAGCAATACAAAAATGTTGTATGGGATACAATAGAATTGCTTGATGCTTTCTCGATTGAGTAGGTGGATAGATCGAAGAATATAATGGCATATTTTCTAGCTAATGTAGCATTGAAGAGAGATGATATTACGCTGGCAAGAGTGTCACAAATTGAATTCAAAACAAGGCCTATTGTGCCTAATAATGTATATAGCTGGAATTTTTTTAATGATGACACTGATCTTTTAAAATTCCTTCACTGTATAGATCAGTATGAAGCTCAAGAGATTGATTTCAATGCCTTTGTTGAAGAAGTTGATGGAAAAGAGATCTTGCAGCTTTAAACAAATAAGATTCCTAAAGGATTGGTGGCATTGGAGAGGGTATATGATGGAAGTGATCGGTCTTTAATTTAAAGCAAACACCAGTTGGAAGGGATGACATTGAAGAAATTAATTTGGGAACTGAGATGGCACCAAAAAAGGTGTACATAGGTAAGAAGATCAGTCCTACAATTAGAAAAATGTTGATTGAATTGTTGAGAAAGTATAAACATGTGTTTGCTTGGTCTTATAAAGATTTGAAAGCATATAGAGAAGACTTGTTTGAACATGAAATATTGTTGAAGCCAGATGCTAAACCATTCAGACAAAAGCAAAGGCCGATAAATCCAACTCTAGAACCTAAAATGTAGGAGGAGTTGGTGAAGCTTAGAGATGGTGGAATCATTAAGCCAATCAGACATTCAACCTGGGTGTCAAATCTGGTCCCTGTTAGAAAGAAAAATGGAGACATTAGATTATGTGTAGATTTCAGAAATTTAAACATAGCGTCCCTTAAAGATAATTATCCTTTTTCCTAATATGGAGGCCATATTGCATAAGGTGACAGGCTGTGAATGTTGTCCATGATGGATGGATTTTCAGGGTATAACCAGGTCAAGGTTAAAGAGTCTGAGCAATACAAAACAGCATTCACAACCCCTTGGAGAACATATGTTTATCTGAGGATGCCATTTGGTCTCACTAATGCAGGGGCGACTTTTCAAAGAGCCATGGATGTGGCTTTTGCTGATTTGATCAATGTTATCATGGTGGTGTATTAGGACGATCTCACTGCTTACTCTAAGAAGGCTGAGGATCATGTTCATCATTTGGAAAAGGTATTTATAAGAGCCCTTGAATATGGTATTAGCTTAAACCCCAAGAAATGTAATTTTGCTATCACAAAGGGTAAGATTTTGGGGCACATTGTTTCAAAGGAAGGGATTAGGATAGACCTTGAAAGGGTGGAGGCTATTGATAAGATCCATGTCCCTAAAACTGTTAAGGTGATACAATAATTCTTTGGACAGATTAACTTTGTTAGAAGGCTTGTTTCTAACTTTGCTAAGATTGTCAAACCAATATCAAAAATGTTAAAGAAAGGAAAAAAGATAGAATGGACTGTAGAAGTTTTGGAAGCTTTTGTGTCTATAAAATGAGCTATCAAGGAGGCTCCTGTTCTTAAGTCGCCTGACTTTTCAAAACCTTTCTAGATTTTTTTATTTGCCTCAATGCATACTGTTGCAGCTGTCATGCTATAGAAGAATGAAGATGGCTATGAGCAGCCCATATCTTTTTTCAGTAAGTCATTATAGGGTTCTGAACTAAAGTATGATATAATGGAGAAGCAAGCATTTGCATTAGTGAAAGCTATAAAAGCTTTCAGGCCATACTTGGTTGGAGCAAAGGTAGTTGCTTATGTTCCTCATGCAGTTGTAAAGGATATTCTGACACAATATGAAGTAATAGGGAAAAGATGCAAATGGATCAACAAAATCCAGGAATTTGACTTGGAGATTCAAATTACTAAACTGGTCAGAGGTCAGGGTTTAGCTAAACTAATGGCAGAGGCAAATTTTGAAGCAAATTAGATTTGTAATGTAGGAGAAGATGTAATTGCGAGCATTGAGCATACTCAATGGTATGCAGATATCATGCATTATCTTAAACATATGAAGTGTCCAGAAGGATTGAATGATAACTAGAAAAGAACACTGGAGTTGCAGGCGTCAAAATATGTTTTTATGGATGGGGATTTATTTTGGAAAAATAGGGATGGTGTATTATTATTGTGTTTGGATGAGTTTCAAGCTAAACATGTTTTGAGTGAAATGCATGAGGGAGTATGTGGAGGACATTACTCAGCAAAGACAATAGCGCATAAAATTCTTAGGTAGGCTATTATTGGCCTATGATTTTTAATGACTCTTTTGCATATGTGAGAAAATGTGAAGCTTGCCAAAAGTTCTCTGGGAAATTGAAATATCAGGGAGCTTTTCCATTAAGACCTTTGTAGGTTGATGCCCCTTTTCATCAATGGGGAATTGATTTCATTGAAGAGATACAAGAAAAATCAAGTGGTGGACATAGGTGGATATTGGTGGCCACTGATTATTTCACCAAGTGGGTAGAGGCCATCCCAACTAAACAAGCTACAAGTAAGGTGGTGACACAGTTCCTGATGGATAATATTATTACTAGATTTGGTACACCAATGAGGTTGATTACTGATAATGGGATGTGTTTTAGATCAGATGAATTTAGAGGCTTTTGTAGCACATATGGTATTGCCATTTCTTATGCAGCCCCTTATCATCCACAAGCTAATGGACAAGTAGAATCTAGTAATAAGAGTCTTCTAAAGATTATAAGAAGGATGTTAGGTCAAAATAAGAAGGCTTGGGATTCAAAATTAAGATTGGCTGTATGGGCTGATAGAATTACAGTGAAGAAGGCAATTGGGAAGTCCCCATTTGAATTAGTGTATGGAACACAAGCCAGGATGCCCTTGCAAAACTTGTTACCAGTTTACAGGTTTTTTCTTCAAGAAGATTTCGATATTCTTGAACCCATGGAGGAAAGAATGGAGCAGCTAGTTGAATTGGATGAAATGAGGAGAGTGGCTCAAAATCAAAATATAAAGTTGCAAAAGCAAATGAAATATTTATTTGACAAAAAGGAAAAGGATAGGAAATTTGGAGAAGGTGATCTGGTACTAATGTGGAATGCAAGGTGCTAGGAGAAGGGAAAACATGGGAAGTTTGAAGCCTTATGGCTAGGGCATTTTGTGGTGGTTGGAAAGAAAGGTGAAGACTCATACTATTTGCAGAATATGGCTGGTGAAGATCAAGAATTGCCTATACATGGGAAATTTATGAAAAAAATTTTCTCTTGAAATAATGCAGAGGATTAAGGGTTGCCAGTGCATGGACAACTCTTGATGGTCCTCTTTGAAATTCTATTCCATGCACAATAGTTTAGGAAATGAAAGGAACAGGATTTGCAAGTACATGGACAATCCAGATTTTCCTTCTTTTCAAATAAAATTTTCCATGTACAGTAGTATAGGGTCTCATTCATTTCCATTGCCATTTGTTCCACTCTGCTCACATGTTCCATCACTTTGAGTTTGGTCTGCTCACCCAAAAATCTGAATCCTTGCAATGATCTCACTACCACTCATCCCCAGACGGAGCCACTGTTAGAACTGTAAAATTTTGAAATTTTCACAGTCTATTGCATCCAAAAGTTCCAGTATTGAGTTCTCATCATAAGCATCAAAGTCCCTCTTTGTATTGTCTTGCTTATTTTCTGTCATAAAATCCATTGAATCCATCAAGTCTTTCATTTTTCATTAAAAGACCCAAATCGGCAAGACATTGTAAAAGTCTCCCCGACCTGATTTTTCACTAATATATGTTTGTTGTAGACTATTAGCAGGACAATTTGCTTGTTCCGGTGACAAAAGGAATCATTTCGGCAAAGGGGATTTATTGTTAGAGTGAAGTCATAGCGAATACAGTGTCTTTCGCCAACCGGTGCATGTGGAAGTTTATCGCTCAAGATAAAGGTGTTTGGGAAAATGTTTCGGCGAGCTAATTTTTTCTTGACGACAGGCATCCTGAAAAAAGCATATTGGCATATGTTGGGGCATCGGTCTAATGTCAGGGCAAAGACAATATGTCATACTGACTAATGCATAAAGGGGTTGTTTCGGCTAGACTAATTGGTATGGGTATGAACTCATAACGAAATCATTTTGTTTTACCGATTGACTTGCAAACAGATGTTTCGGTAAGACTTATGTGCATTGGGGAAGGTCTAGGCGAAGGGGCTATTGTTTGGCCGAACTTAGTTCAAAGGTATTTCAAACTTATTGGTGAGAAGCTATGGAGTCTTGCCGATTCAAATCTTATGCTGATGGAGATATGCATTGTCGGGAGAAGAACTTGTCATCATAAGTTTCATTGAAGTATGAATATTATACAGACAGATAGTTCGGGGTGAGTTTTTCCGAATAGGAGTAATCTGGAGGACTGATTTCAGTAAGACATTTCGTGTTGGTGTAAGTTTTCCCGAAGGTTCATTGTCTTGCCGAAAGTATTGTTTCAACGGTTGGGTTTATTTCTTCAGTGAGAAAACTTGGTGGACATGCCAAAATGAGAATTCATCGATGAAAGGGTGATTTTGTCTTAGCAAATGAAAATATATTGAAAATTACATATCGGTAAGATGCAAAGATATCTGCATAACATCTCCCCAACTTTGAAAGTCACAACGAAGTGGGTGAAATAAAGATTGTATTGGCAAGAGTACAAATTTGTCTTGGCGACCCAATGTAGATAAAGACTTTCAGTGAAACAGGATGAAGTCTACGAGAGGTTTCCCCGACATCTACAAGTTATAGCAAAGAACATAAAGATAGAGGATTTTAGTTGGTGTGAATAACATTAATGTCTCAGCGATTGGAAAATGCTTTGAAGAATACATATCGGTAAATTGTTCCATGATATCTATGAGACGTTTCCCCGACTTTAAATTGTCACAGCGACATGAAAAGTAGAAGCATTTGTCATCAAGTTGATTCCAGGTGTCGATAAGACCATAGAGTGTCTTGGCAAATGATGAAATAAATGTTGAAAAGGGATTTTTCCCTAGATTTGAATTTTTCTCATCGAAAGGACATTTGATGCGACAGTGCAAGTTTCAAAGGAGGCATCATTCATGCTTCATTAATGGTGCAATGGGATAAAACAATAATGACAGTAGTGTTTTAAACAATTCCTCATTTTCGAATTGATTACTAGTGAATTGGCGAGCTGAAGAAGAGAACCAAGATAATTTTTCAGTCTGAGCAGCTCAAGTAGAATACTGTAAGTAATTGCTTCTCTGTTTTTCATATTTTGATTTTGTAAGCTTGAAAAATGGAGTCTTCTGGTTCTGGAAAGGGTAAGGGTAGAAAACTTGGTGAGAGTAGTCAGTCGAAGGGAAAGAAACAAAAGACTGATACAGAGCATGAAGGCACTGAAAGGAAGCTAAACAAAGACCTTATTGATCAATTACCTAGTTTGGGGCCTAAAGCTAGAAGGTCTGCACAGCTTAGGGCAAAAGTTAACAAGATGGATGACAAATGCAAGTTCATAGGTGATTTCTGGACTGTTCTAAGAGGGTATGAGCTTTTCAATTTCCACTATCATAGGAGGAATCATTTTGAGCCAGTCTATAATCCATGGAAGTTGAATGTAGGGAAATTGGTGTGCCCTAATGTATTTGTCAATGCTGAATTGGTAAAATTGCTTGCTGATCATTATGATCCAAAACATAAAGCAATATGTGATCCTTCTGGAAAACCATAGATACATGTGTCAAAAGAAGGAATTGGTGAGGTTTTCAAATTGGAAGGATTTTGCAATGAGGAAATCAATTGTGAAGAGTTGCGGAAGGAATTTTTCATACTCGATACAAGTTACAAGGGTTGGAGGTTACCAATTCATAGGGTTAAACAGGGTAACAAGCCCGAACCTCTGGAAGATAGTGAGGGGCCTCCCTATCATGTAGATTTGTTTGAACCCTACATGAAATATACATATTTTTCAGTGTGTCAG
The DNA here is from genome assembly GCA_007258455.2 of Sequoia sempervirens. Taxonomy (NCBI): domain Eukaryota; kingdom Viridiplantae; phylum Streptophyta; class Pinopsida; order Cupressales; family Cupressaceae; genus Sequoia; species Sequoia sempervirens. The sequence continues at coordinate 198,710,125 of VDFB02373365.1, forward strand.
GTGTTGGGGATGGATGCCCCAAAATTTATGTCAATGGTGCCAATGATCATTGCAGCAGACATTCAATATCACAATTCCAGGCTATTTGATTAAGGTTCATATATTTATAAGGAGCTTGACTCAGGATTGATGGCTATAAAGGGTGGAGCTTCCATTGTTCACCTCAAAAATTATTCATTGTTGATGCATTTAGTGATATATTTCGGACAAGAGCTAGGGTTGTGGCCTCCAGAAATGAGAATTTCTCAGACTAGTAAGGAGGGTGAAGCATTTCCTATTCAGTTGTGGACTGCCATTTGGGACAACAGGTTTGCTCGTTCTAGTTTTATTCATTTTGAGGAGTATTTTGTAAAGACAGTGTATAAATTGTATCATTATCCTTGTAATCATTCATTGACTGATGAGATCAAAAGATTCCTTCGGCCTAAAGATTTTAATGGGCCAATTGACCATAACTGGGGAGACTGGTATTGTTTAGGGGGAGCTACTATAATCAGAGTGTATGGATTTTAAGATGCTCCTTTCATTCTGCCAAGGACAGTTCCAAAGAGGGTTGCATACTTGGAAATTGTCAGACAAATGGATTACAGTAGTGTGATTCATTTCAGTTCTTTTGCGAAGCAGGCATTTATGCCTAGTACTTTGTGCTTTGGTGATTTCACTGTGTTGGCTAAAGAGGGATATAATTCAATTTTTGATAGATTGTTGGACTATAACATGAAAAGAGGACCAACTAGGAAATACTTTGACCCTGAGGGATATATTCATTCAGCCAAAGAGAGGATTAATTTTGGAGGGTATCAGCATGTACCCTATCATTTTGATGATATGATCATAAATCTAGATGAAGATGAAGCAGAAAGGGTAGTTGAAAGGTATAACCAAGGGCTACAAGATACTGAGTTATTGTCTTCTAGAGATGAAGAAGCACCAAGAGTTGATGTGCCACAGGGTAAAACAGAAAGGGTATCTGGAATGAGGACTCAGTAATATGTCTGTCCAATCAGAGAACAAAGTATTGAAAGTGGTGATGTTGATGCTAGGCATATAGAGTACAGATCATTTGTTTCTGATGATGAGTTTATACATTCCCCTAAGTTCAAAGCATTCTTGTACAAGAAGAAGGGGAAGGAGATAAGAGAGAATGTTGATTATATCACTTCTGGAAATGAGGAACAATTGCTGGCTCAATTGAGAAGATGTGTGGATGATGAAATGGAAAATATGACTCCTGAAGTGGGGAGGAAAATGTTGGAGGATGTTGGTGTCATGATATTTCCTGGTTTAGATTTGAACTCTGCATTTGTTTTTGATAGTTTCTTGAAGGGTAGTAATGCTACTCATAAACTTGATAAGGAAAAGGTGACAGAAGTATATACGGGCTCCAAATATAATACTGATGAGGGATCAATGTTTATATGGGCTTTGTACCTAGCCCATAGGAAATCAGTGGTACTTGATACAAAGAAGGCATTTGGTCATGTCTTGAATCTAAAGGCTGGAGAAGCTGATCTTGTTGCTACTACTGATATTGGCGTAAATATTGCAAAATTGAATAAAGCACAGATTCAATTATTGATAAAAGAAAGAGAAATGTATAAAGGAAATAATGAGAAATTACTGAGAGAAAATGATAGACTCAAAGACTTGGTTGGTGTTTCAATGGGAACAACCAAAATGATCACTCAAGGAGAGAGCTCTCAAGAAAAAGACCACTAGGTAGGGTCAAGTGCTTATTCTAAGGGAAAGCATGATGCTATTGCTGCAATTATCAAGAAGAGGCAGGATCATTTGACATCCTGGTTGAACAAATTGTGGGGAAAATATTCTCATACTCTTGCTGCATTGAAGGAGCACACAAAGATGGATGGACTAATCATGGAGAAATTTCATGAGTTGGATGAAAGTGATGAAGCTAGCAGTTCTGCACTTGAAGCTACTAATCACATAATCAATTGCCATCAAAATTTCTATGATGAATTGGAAGGAGATGAACAGGGGTTAATTGCAGCTGCTGAGAAAATTGTAATTCCATTTTTTGATGATAATGGGGATTTGAAAGAGGCCACCAGGTGGAAAAATGAATGTGAGTCAATGTTGAATGAAATCATGAAGGTAGCTTCTGCAGATGATACAACATTGGAAGAAGTGAGTAAGGAAAATGAGGAAATGGTCAAGATGGAAGTTACGGTCCGGAATGTTGTTGAAGATGCGGACACGTATGAGGGCCAGGATTATTTGGACCACCTCAACAAGACTTACTTGTGGCTAAATAGAGCCTAATTATTCTCGCTCTTATGTTTTATAATTTGTATTTTCTATTTCTGAAAGGATGCGTCCTTTCATATTCTCAATGTATAAATGTCTATTTTGAAAACAAGATGAAAAAGATATAGGTAGAATAGGATAGAGAATAGAGAATATGGTGGAACACCATGTTTCACAGGGTTGAGACTATGCTGTATGTTTTGAAGCCATGGAAATACCAATGAAAATCATCTGATTTGCTTGCGAATTCAGGTGTCAATTGTTGTGTTATGCCTATTGAAAGAATTATTTGAGTTGTCTCTAAAATTGATGTTTCTTGGTTTTTTAGATCAACATAACAAGTTTATGTCTAGTTTATCAGTACGTATTAGCCGTATTTGTGTGATTGATTGATAGGTTCTTTTAAGGAAGGATTAAATCCTTTTGATTAATCACAATAATCAGGGAATTTTCATTTAGATCAGTAAGAAGAACTCAATAATCACAGCCTTGCATTTTTATACTGGTTATAAATAAATATGCCAAACAATTTGAATGAATCGAAAAAAAAGTCAGTTGTCTATGATTTCATTTGACTCCGCATATTGTATAAGGCACTGGTCTCACTGTTTCCATCATTTAGTTTTCTTCATACTTTTTTACATCTGTTAACTCAGCATATTAGGGTTTAGTTTTGAATGCTGGTATACAATATATACCAAATTGGTTTTATTTTGTCCATTTTAATTTTCCATCTTGGACAAATCATGGCATGAAGATAAGATCAATATTCAAGTCTGCTTCATTTATTATAGGTACACCCGCCTAGGTCTAGTAGTGCCTGGAGAGTAGAAGGTTTAATTCTTTCAAACCTTGTTCTGTTACCCTAAAACATTGTGAAAGCTTGGTAACCTTTCATGGTTCAAACCTTCGTTTTTGAGAGATAACAAGGGGAATTAAAGAAATGGGAGAAAGACACTAGATGTTTCAACAAGCCAAGTTAAGAGACAACCATTTTGTATCTACTTGCCAAGTTAATGCACCTTTTTTCAATTCCTTTGATCCATTGTATGACCAATTATATTTGTCATGGGTTGATTACAAAATTGAAAGTATGCCAACTCAAATCTATAAGAAGATTCCTATATTTAATGCATACAATGTATGTGAAGGAAACATACATGTCCAAAAGTTCTCTAGATTCATGGAGAAACATTCATTTGGATATCAGGATATGTGGATGAGATTTTCTATCAGATCTCTTGTAGCAAGAGATAGGGATTGGTACCTTAGTTCTCCTGAGAAGTCTTTTCCTTGTTGGGATAAAATAATGGATGCTTATAGAAAAGAATTTATGAGAACCTTCTGACCTTGTCACAAGGTTAAAGAAGATTAAAAAATAGGATGAAGAGTCAAGCATTGATTTTAGTCATAGATTTGCTACTACTCTCTCAATAATCCCTGAAAATTTTAGACCTAGCACTCCAGATTGTACTCATATGTATTTTGAAGCCTTTGATGAGGGATCTAGTGCATTGTTAAAGGATTATAAAATATTGAGTATGTACATGGCTTACACATTTTTAGATGATTTGGATAAAAGAAGGAATGAATATGTGCAAAGTTTGTTATCTTCAATGGTGGATAAACGTGCTGATAACATTAACAATTATGTGAATACAAATGATCAAATGTCTTAATTTTTAAATAAAGACTAATGCATACTTGAAAAGGTAGAAGACAAGAAGGATACATCAATAGGTGATGAAGAAGTTTTTTTTTAACAACCTAGACAAAAGAAATGTACCCAGCTGAAAATTGTAGCCATGGTGATGAAAGACATGATGAGGTGAATGAAACATTTGAAGTTTCTTCTATCTCCTTTGAAAATGCAAAAATACAGAGAATTTTTTTTGTAGCAAATGAAGGTGATGACCATACTTCTGAAGGCTCCCAAGAACATGCTGAGGGATATGAATTGGATTTACTTTTTGCAAACGATATGTGCAATGAACAATGTTATGGTACAATTGATCATGTCAATTCTACATGTAGTGAGTGTAGCTTTGATGCAAGTCTTCATGATGAGACATTGGAATTTGCTGATTTGAGAAATGCTACTGAGAATGTTAGTATATCAGCTACAAGTGATAAAGTGTCTAATGAATTTCAGTCCACAAGATCAAGCACAAGTAGCTATAATGAAGGAACCATTGATGGTTTTCATTTTGATAGTGAAAATTTTTGTGTCTATCCTCAAAAGGATGTAAATGACAAACTCAATGAAGACACTTAGTTCAATGTTGAAATGAAAAAAGATGTAGATTTCTATTATGACAACACAAAAGTAAGCAAGGATGAACAAATGAACATCCTATTCTCTGTGATAGGTTGTGACCATGTTTTTGACAAGGTTGTTAGCAATTCAATCTCTTATGATTGGGGAAATTTAGTTTATGATCAGTCCATTGAGTTTTTAGATTTTGATGATGATGACATCATGATATATTCTGATCTACAATTTGATAATGCATCCAATTCTAGTGAAGGTCAAGAAGAGGAAGTGGTTGAAGGAATGGATCAGAACAATGATCTATTAAGTTGTGAATTAAGTTGTGAAGAAATTTCAAATCTGTTGATCACTGAATATCAGAAATGTGTACATGTGAATGACCCTTAGTTGTTGTGTGCTTCTCACATTGATTTTGACAGTGATAATAATCTTCACTATGCAAGGTATGATGCATGTGTTTTTGATCTTCCCTTCATTTATGAATCAACTGATCACCATGATGATAATGTAGATGAAGAAAAGCAACCATTTGATGGTAATGATGTATTGTATGATGAGTATGAAAGTGTGCATGTTGATGTAAATTCTAAAATCTATTTTGATGAGTTTAAAGCAACAAATGACCATGGGGTTTGTGCATCTAATGAGCCAGGTTTTGAAGATTTTAATGCAGATTTGGACAAGTTTCCATTTTTTGAATTGAATGATCCTAGGGACGAGTCTTTGAATGTGGATGTAGATGTTAATTTCAATGAGAAATTAAATTATTTTTCTGAACTAGAATTGATCATTTCGAAGCAAGCCTAGGATGTTGAAAGCTTTGATACCTCATGTTCAGAGGATAAAAAAGTGAGTAAAGATGAGGATAAGTTAGAAATACTTGATGACTCTCAATACCAGTATGATGGAGGACAAGTACAAAGTGTGCCAATGCATGAGTGTATCTCTTTGCATACACTTGGAGATAGTTTGCATGATGTGCAAGATATTTTGGTAAGTTCCTATGATGGTTTCACCTTTGATATGAAAACTAGTGATCAATTTGAGCTTAATAGTACTAGCCATGTAGCAAAATGTGAGTGCTAATTTTGTCAAATAGAAGAAGTTTTCACAAAGTGTGGAAATGTGCAAGACATTGAAGAAAGTTGTTTTCAGCTTGAGTGATTTATGTGATGAATATGATTAGTTGTTGCCACATGATAATCAAAATTTGGAGAGTATTCCTAACTTTCATATGCATACTGATTATGAACATGTTGATCATATTGAATATGATAGGTTGTTGGGAGATTCCAACATGTTTAATTAGGAAAATGGTTGTGATCAGGCTATTCTTTCATTGTTGGAAAGAGACACTACACAAGTCATCTAGTGTTGTCATTGATTGCAACCCTAGTTAGTAATCCCATCCGCACATCAATATTTTCTTATACCGAAAGTCAAATTGAAGATATGTGTTAACTATCAAGCTAAAACAAGGCATCTGACAGAAAAGGCCGACTATATAAGTATAGCGTGTTGTGGATCTTCAAGGCATAATTGTTTAAGGTGTTTGATGTTTGAGACATGTTGTTTTGGGTCCTTACTATGTTTTGGCCAGCATTGTTTGGTCCACATTGATAATTGTTTATGAATTGGGCCGATAGTTTGTACATATTTCATATTTTGTTAAAGCTGACATGTAGTTGTTCTAATCTCTAGCTGTGGATATATATACAATCAATTATTTATATCATTTTGAGATATGATGTGAGAGTTAGAAGGATAATAAATCGATTGTGTGTAGTTTCACTTGAGTAGAACAAATATTGGTGATTCAAATTAAAGAAAACAAAGTTTCAAGAGAAGAATAAGATAGAATGTGAAGAATGCGGTCAATGTGCTTAACTAGAACTATAATCAGGCATTAGAAGATGCTATCTCATAGTTCATCCACTCTAGTTGTCTTCTGAATGTCACTGTACGATAGTAAGTCTTCTTTTGGGAGGTAATCCTTTTATAATTGAGTAGTGAGCTCTAGGCAGTGTGCCTGAATGCATGTGCATTCCATTGTAAACACTTATTTTGAGTATACTCATCTTGTGGATTAACCTCCACCATGGTTTTTCCCCTAACAGGGTTTCCACATAAAAAAATCCTTGTGTTATGGTGTTGTGGTTGATTTCCTTGTGTTGCATCTTTCATTTGGTTCAATGCTATAAGTGGTTTAAAGATCAAGTTAATAAAGTTAAACTTTTGTAGAACAATGATTTAGGGTATGTGCAGGATCATGATGGGACAAAAAGTGGCAATATGATGGGTATGTGGCTGACGACTTTTTTTTAACCAAAATTGATAAAACAAAAATGGTTTTTAAAGGATATTATCACATTTCCACCAATAAAAATTATGCTTTACTTTGAATTTAATAAGTAATTATTATTCATTTTCTATTCAAATTACGACTAAATTCCTGATTGATAGGTTGATTGAAAAACATCTATAGCTTTCAAAGAGTATCATATTTTTTAAATCCAAAATATGTATCACATTCTATGTTTCACATACTATAGGATTAAAAGAAAGAAAAATTGAATTTCATGAAGTTTTGACCAAGTTAAGGTGGTCAGACATATGAATTTTTATATTTTTTAAAAGTTGTAATAAAAAATTCATAATTAATTATTTACCTGGAAAAAAATTACAAAAAAATATGCATCACGTCGGGACATGAGTCCTCTACTTACATCTAAGATCTTATAAAAAAATATTATTATTTTATTATGGTTAGGGTGGTCAGACAGATACCTACTTCTATTTTTTCCCTGAAATTTAAGTACTACTACATTGAAATTTCAAATTTTCACCAAATAGATTTTTTTTTTGAAAACAAACCTAGTAGTTTAGAAACAAAATTCAATTTACTATAGATTCTATTATTACATATTTTTGAAATAATATAGATAACTTATTCAAACTTTTACGTCAAGTTGCCTAACTCTGATTTTTCTAAATTTTTTGCCACTTAAGGGCTTGTTTTTTCCATGATGATCCTGCACATACCCTTCACCCCCCCCCTCAATGTTCCTTTATTCCAACAATTGGTATTAGAGCCTAGTTCCTCGGAAGAAGTTTATTAGCTTGGGGAAGATCTAGGAAAGTGATTCAATGGATTTTGGTAGTCTTCATAAAAAAAATTGGTGGCACTAGATGATCTTGATCAGTTCAAATATGAAGTCTGGGAATTTCAAGAAAATATCATGAATGCTGATAATTTCATTCAATCATTGAAAGATCAAATCAATAAGTCTAGGGAAAAGAGAAAGGATCTCTATGATCAGCTCAAGTAGAAAGAGAGTAAAATCATGAGAGATGATCACCTAAGTCAAGCCTTGAAGGAAAAGACAAAAGAATGTGAAAATCTCACTAGAGATAATGTTTTCCTAAAGCATGAGATGGAATCTATTGTGATGAGGATAACCAAGGAGAATGAAGAGAAAAATAAGAATGAAGAGAATCTTACTCAATCCTTGAAAGAAAGATTTGATGAATGTAGTAGAATTAATGGTGGAATCAATCAGCTGGAGCTTGAATTGCAACAATCCAGAAACAATGAAGAAGAGCTTGAAAGACAAATTGTTATTCTCAAGGATGAACTTGATATTGCAAATGAATACAAGGAGAAGTTCAAGATTAGCTCAGCTAAGCTTGATGAATTGATTCAAACTTAGAAGATTGGAAGTGACAAGCAAGGTCTTGGATATGAGAAAGGAGAAAGCTCTAGATTTGGTCAAAGGAAATTTAGGCCAGGAAATCAAATGAGCAAAGTTAGAAGGTATCTGGTAAGAGAACCTAATGCTCAAAATTTCAATGGATATTGTTTTGTTTGCAATAAATTTGGTCATATAGCTTCTCAATGTAGAAGTAGAATGAATCAAAGTGGTCCATCATTCTCTGATCAATGTTTCAATTGCAATAAGTATGGTCATAAGTCAATTGAATGCAAAAATATGACAAACAACTTTTTCAATAGAAATGTCGGATGTTATGCCTGCAATAGATTTGGCCATATTGCTAACCAGTGCAGATCAAGAGAAAATATATGGAATAACTGGTTTGGACAAAGTAATGTCATGTGCTATAATTGTAACAAATTTGGTCACATTCCAAGATTATGTAGAAGTAGGAAAGGTCTAGTAAACAAAGGGAAAAATATGCAAAAGGATGATAAGGGAAAAGAAAAAGTTACTGTAGATGAGATCAGGAATCAAATGAAGATGACATGGGTGAAGAAGAGTGGTTATGATGTAGGAAATGAATCCGCACCAAAATCCGGTGCTGGAAATTCCTTTGGGAATTAGTTTAAGGCCTCTAGCCTAGGGGGAGCTCTCAAGAAAATATTTTACCCCCTACCGATAGTTGGTACTGGAATGTGGCAAATTGCAACAATTGTATTAATGATCTACAAATGTTTTGGGAACACTTGTGGAGGAAATTTATGCAAAATTGAAGGTCCACAGAAGAATTTTCTTTCACAGACTATGAAAACATAGTATCCAAAAGAACTAGGGAAAAATAATTTCTTGCAATAAAAGGTTAGGTGTGTGAATGATAAAAGGTTACTTCTATTCCTCATTTGTCACATTGCATTACAAGAAGAAGTTTGGAGAGCTCTGCAAGTGAATTTTGGTGAGATGCAAGTCTAACTTAGGCGATTTAGCGAACAAACCCTAATCCATTGAAAGGTATTTATCTACAAAACTTGTGAACTTGAAATTTTTGAAAATGGCCACTCTGTTAGTTGTTGATATTAAGGATAGACCCCACCCAAAAATCAAATGGTACCTATTCAAATCCATTGAGACAAAACCATTAGGTGAATTTTCTCTTGTTACGTATGGTGTTTTGCACATTGAAAATATTAGGGTATATATTCATGTGAATGTTGAGAAGTTAGGAAGTTCCCAGTTGTTAAATATATATACAAATCACATTTTGGGAGAAGATCTTTGTGTAAGGCTTGGATTTAAGACTTTGGAGGAGAAGAAGTTCACACAAATTGTGAAGTTTCTCATGTTTGACGAAAATGAATGGGTCTGGTACATACTAAGTTGAGTGCATTATGAGTTCATGTGGTTAAATTAGCCCTTCAAGATCACAATAGAAGCTATAAGAATTGTTACTAGTCTAAATTCATCTGGTGGGTTGTCCACATTGAAATCTGTGAAGAACCAAATAGTCACTAAGGCAAAGGAGGTTGGTATGGAAGCAAGAGACACTGCAAAGGTAGTAAAGAAGGTTTTAGAAGAACAACAAGAGGTGTTTGACCCTAAATTGGTTGAAGGTCCTATCAACTTGGCCACTCTATCCCCTATTCAAAAGTTGAAGATAACATCATTTGCTCAGACCAAGACAAGAGCAGAGATATTGAAATCTCACATTGAGGACAGTGAGTTGCTAAGTCTTGCATCCGATATCTTGGAGAAGATCATGCCCACACATGTCAAGGACTCATCTAATTCTCCCTTCGGTCAGCTAAAGAAACTTATCAACTATGTAAGTACTCACTTTGAGTTTCTTGAAAACTCAGCTAATAATAAGGTCCAGAAAGAATTTGATGCAAACAAGTTCAGTAGATTGAAGCGTATTATTTCTAATAATAAATCCTTATTAGCTACCTATGAAAAGAACATTCAAGGTGTATTATCTAAGGGTGAAAATATCTACAATTCATGCTTATCCTTATCAAAATTCATTGAGGTCATTGAGAAGAAAATTAAGGAATATGAGAAACAGTTAGCAGATATTTCTCAAACCTTTGATCCTCTAACCATTTTTGTTGGTAAGTAAGAAGGTCAAGTCATATCCCTGCTTGACAAAATTAAAATTTTAATGCATGAAAAAGAATTTTTTTTTGAAAGGGTATGTGAGCTCAGAGGACTAATTGGTCCTAAAATGGAGGCAATGCTTAGTGCATTGAAGGAAGCAAAAAATGCCATGGTTGTCAGTGATCCGAAAAATCTTGAGTCAGCAGAGATGCAAACCTACCTGTTTTATGGTCACTTGAAAATTTTGGAGAGTCTCAAAAAGGGTTGGGACACTAGTTTAAGCCTATTGAAGAACAATTTTGCAGACATATTCAAGTCCATGTAAGTTAGAAAAGCATGTTTGTACATATACCGTTTGTTCATAGAAATTTTGTATGATTTTTGGTATGCGGATTCCTGTCTTTTCCATTAATGTCAAATGGCGAGTGTGGGACAGTGTAAAATGTCATATTCATCTCAGAGGGAGTTGTGTTTAAATTTTTTTTTTGAATTTTTGAGGATTGCAGTGTATTCATGTTGGTACTGATTCCAACACTTAGTCATTTTTCACTAAGTGTTGCCATCAATTCCAAACGGGGAGATTGTTGGCAAGAGACACTACACAAGTCATCTGGTGTTGTCATTGATGGAAAACCTAGTCAGTAATCCCATCCACACCTCAGTATTTTCTTATACCAAAAGTCAAATTGAAGATATGTGTTAACTGCCAAGCTAAAACAGGGCATTCGACAAAAAAGGCCGACTAGATGAGTATAGCATGTTGTGGATCTTTGAGGCATAATTGTTTAAGGTGTTTTGTGTTCAAGACATGTTGTTTTGGGTCCTTACTATGTTTTGGCTGACATTTTTTGGTCCGCATTGATATTTTTTTATGAATTGGGTTGAATGTTTGTACATATTTCATATTTTGTTAAATCCGACATGTTATTGTTCTAATCTCTAGTTGCAGATATATATAATCAATTATTTATATCATTTTGAGATATGATGTGAGAGTTAGAAGGATAATAGATTGATTGTGCATGGTTTCACTTGAGCAGAACAAAGATTGGTGATTCAAATTAAAGCAGATAGAGTTTCAAGAGTAGAATTAGATAAAATGTGAAGAATGTGGTCAATGTGCTTGATTGGAACTATAATCAGGCATTAACAGATGCTATCTCATAGTTCATCTACTCTAGTTATCTTCTGAATGTAACTATAAGATAGTAAGTCTTCTTTTGGGCAGTAAGCCTTTTGTATTTGAGCAGTGAGCTCTAGGCAGTGTGCTTGAATGCATGTGCATTTCATTATAAACACTTATTTTGAGTATACTCATCTTGTGGATTAACCTCCACTGTGGTTTTTCCCCTAATAGGGTTTCCACAATAAAAAATCCTTGTGTTCTTGCATCTTTCTTTTGTTTCAATGCTATAATTGGTTTAAAGATCAAGTTAATAAAGTTAAATTTTGTATAACACTGATTCACCCCCCCTCATTGTTCCTTGACTCCAACATTCATATGGTCTTGATCACCATCCTCAAACATTGCCACTTGATACAAAATTAGAGAATGAAAAAAGTGGCAAAGATGTGGCTTATGTGATTTGGTTTCCATGTGATAACAAAGTCAAACAAAGAGCAAGTTTCCACTTGCACAAAGGCAACTTGATACTTGTGTTTGCAAAAGTGCAGTACCTAGGTTGTTGTGGTGTAACAGAGGCAAGCATGAGTTGAGGGAGGTCAGTTCTTTTATCAGATTGGTATTTGACAGAGGTAAATACTGACAACCCTTTTTCATTTGGTGGCCTGGGGGTCACCAACTGAAGTTGAAAAGGAAGGATGAATAAAGGAGTGGTTTGTGGACACCTGATGGACTTAGTATTTGGTCTACTCCCCAGAGATCTAGATTCTTGCTATGACCATAGGGAGCATACATCCCCAGTCAGAGAAACTATTGGGACTGCCAAATTTTGCAAATTCAAAGTGCCCATATTGAAAAAATTGGCCTTTGTACACTCAGAAATGCACCTGAGAAATTTTCCAAAGTGACCTACTATGGAGGGTCACAATTTGGTTCTTGTTGATTTTCGTGCAAAACCCATTGGTGAACACATTCATGTGAAATATATGAATACGAGTGTCAATTTTTAGCTTCCCATGACGAGTTTTGACAGTTTTTTGAAAAGCGAAGTTGGAGGGTTTTGGCACTTTTCTATTGTTTGCAAACTCCCTATTTTGCAAAGTAGCCTCCTATTTGAGCTTGTATTTCAAAAATGGATGATCGTCAAGGAAAAAGGATTGTTTGTATTCATTCTTCATACCTTCATGTGCTCCCATGTAAGGTTTTAGAGCCTCAAGATCTGATTTTCTATTTTTACCAGTCCAAAAGCAAATGCAATTTGTTCAGTTTTGCACCTACATTTTCTGAAACCTTTCAAGGAGGTCAACTTTGACCTTCAATATCTTTTGATAAAGGATAATTCAAGAAAATCCCTCTTGCAAATGTGCTCAGTGTGCCTAAATGAGCTTATTTTTCCAATGGCCGATCATTAGGACTTGATTTGATATTTTTTCAATGAGGTGATTTGGTGAGTTTTAATTGGTACTGAATAGACTGTTGTTGCAAAAAGTTCAACTCAACAACTTTGACAATAAATATCTTTCACCTCATGATTTGTTTCTCTGAGCTGTCTATTGCACTCCATTCTTGGGTCAAGTTTCTACATGCATGTAAGTTTTTATGGCTCTAGGAGGTCATTTGACTGTTTTTCTAGGGCGATTCCAGAGCCAACTTGACAAGTTTTGAACATTATGTAAGTATGCTCGAAATCAAATTCTGACAGCAACCCACTTCAAATTTTCATACTAGATGTATATGCAAGCAGCCTCAGGTCAATTTGGGCATGAAACTTGTTTGAAAACATTTTTTTTTTTAGCCAGGCCCACATGGGGACCCAACATGCTCTACTTAGTTTGTGGTTGTAATTGTTTCAATGTGGTAAATGAGACAATCGCTAATGTGGTAGTCATGGGCCACATATTATAAGGAATGAACTCTTTGAATGTCCAATTTCATGTAAATTCATTATTGTTGATTGAAGAAGATATTGGTAAACATGTGAAATATCACATTCAAGTGGTTGTAGAAATTCATGGGTGTACATTCTCAAGTGGACCTTTATTAAACATTCTTCTTCAATAAAAGAGGCCACCATGCCTCTATTTTTCAATTCTTCTTTAGATGACTAGCTAAGACTAAGGTTTTATTGAATCCAAGAGAGTACCAAGAAAAGTTCAAGCAGCAAAACAAAATGTTATGGAAGCAATTTCCAAAATAAAAAATGCAAGCTACAGGGAACCAAAAAAGGAAAATCAGTTTTATAGGATTTAAATATTGCTCAAATAGCCATGAAAAAGATAGCTCATCTAATGGGTAAGACTTATTAGATATTTTTTGTATGTAAGTGAACACTGAACTAAAAATAGTGATTGACTTAAGACAAGGAAAAGAGGCTAAAGTTGCACTGAGGGAACTTCGAATTTCATAGCCTGCAAGTGATGTAAGTAAGATAACTTGAAAAGCATTCAAATACTAGAAATGATATGATAAATGTCATAGTGGAAGGGCATGGCCTACCTAGCAGCATGCCTCAAACAAAGGTGGTCTTAGAGAATGTTATAATGCAACATACACTAAATGAATTTGTTGAAAAACCTCAAAGATTTTTAAGAAAGCACAGCTTAGAGGGATCGAATTGTATGATGAAGTTTTGGCATCATAAATAAAAGAGTGATTTGTTGAAAATACTTTAGAAACTTTCAAGAAAATGCAATTGGAGAAATTAAAGAATGATTCAACATTAGAACAGGGGCTCAAGCTATTTAGTGGAGTGTGGCGCAAAAAGTAGCCATGGCGCCAGGGGGAGGTCTACATTATAATGAATAAGATATCCAAAACTGTTGGAGGAAATTCTATCTTGGCACAACAAGTAGCCATCATGTCCATTAAAAAAATTAAATTATAACATTTGTAGAGGAAATGTATCACACTGCTAGAGGTACAAGATGTGGCAAAGGGTGACCTGCCATGCTCATTGAAGGGACAACCTTCCAAGGAAGTGTAAAATGTATCAACACCATGGTGAATGTCGATATGCAAAAAATGGATTTGTTGAAAATTCTTTAGAAACCTTCAAGGAAAATGTAGTCCCTAGTGCCAACAATAAATCATGAAGGAGGCCACGCATTCTAGAGGATGCACTCATGGTGGATAATAGTTCATCAAGTACCTTATGATTGAAGGAAGGGCATGGTCTGAAGTAGATTATGGAGATCCATTAAAGCATGGATGCATTTAAAAAAAAAAAAAATTGAAGTGGAGGGATCCAATGGTAGCCAAGCCACCATAGATAGAGGAGAGGTAGTTGAACAAGAACGAAGAAGATGATATTAGGGAAAAAAAAGCCAAGGAAAGAGATCAACGATGGATAGTGAAAAGAAATTGCAACAAAATTCTCACCTTGCCTCACTAGTGTGCAAGAAGAAGTTGCTCGCTTGTTATTTCCTATGAGGCTCACGAGATTGTGCCACATGGAGGGCAGGCCTGGTGGAGATTGAATGCATGGGTATATTTTCATAAGCCCGATGGTAAATATCTTAAAAGATTCCATTTCTTTTAAATGGAAAAACATTTGAAAATTAAAACATTGTCGGTGGTAAAGTTTTAAAGGCCCAATGCAAGTTTAAATGGGATTTTATTCGTAAAGGGGAATATTTAAATATATGTTGAAAACTAAACATGGGAAAATGTTTTAATTAGAGCCCAAAGTGAAATATCAAATATATCACTCTGAGGTAAAATATGAAAGGGGTGAATAAAATATTTTCCTCAAGGTGAAAATGTTGGTGTGAAATTAGGAAAGAAGAGGGTAAATAAAGGAGTGGGTAAAATGTTTTACCCAAATGAATTTTAAATGCATTTACTGATATAGTGCAGGGGAAAGGTTATTGGCATTTAATAAGAATGTTTTAAATATAGAGTAAAGGTCAAATGTGCATGGGAGCCTTCTCTTTCTCGGGGAGAATTTTATGAAGTCAATAAAATATTCAGGTTCTATGAGGCTACTATTTGAAGGTGCAAAGTGAAACCAAGTAAAGGCACATGCAAATGATTTCAAAGCCTCAATATTAAAGTTAGAAAAATTTAATATCTGGAGGTGAAAATTTAAAGTGCAAATTTAATGTACAACAAATAATTTAGGAAAAAAAAGGAAATATAAAGCTTTCGCAAGAGAAAATAGACATTTTCAATTATTGGGTTAATGAATGAATATTTTCATAAAGGAGTGAATTTGCTGTTGCAAATTGGAGGAAAAATTTGTTGCTGCAAAGGGAGGAGAGATGAGAGAATCTTTTCTAGATTGAAGAAGAGAGTTTCCAAGTGGCATCATCAGATGAATTTTCTTGCTTCTTTTGTTTATTTTTATTCTCATTCTTCTCTCATTGTAGGGGGTTCTAAATTTCTGTATGGGTTGGATAGATAGAGAAATGTTGAGTCTGAGTTATGAGTTGAGTCTATAAACTATAACTGTTGATTTCATGAGTAAATATCAACCAGTTTGTGCAAGTAAATCAAGAATTTCATCAAATTTTCTCCAACTTTGTAGATTTTAAATCATATGAATTTAATAATACAAAGTATCTTTATATTTTTCATCTCAATGTCATTGAGATTGTTTTATTTGTTCATCATTTTGTTTCAATGAAATGGTGTGTGGCCAAAACGTGTATACTTTGCTTGATATGGGAATAATTGATAAAAAGTTGGACTTAAATTAGGTGTGTATTTGGTGCTGTGAGGTGGTTTACACATCCACACTAGGTCTTGGGCCCTTGAAAATTGAATAAAATACATTTATTGATGTCTTGCAAGAGTATTGTAACACACCTTCACGCTTTTTCTAGGACCATAATGTTATAATTCACCTAAATAACCTTACCAATACCTATTTCAAAGTGTTGTAAAGTCTTGTAACAAAATTTCACACTTTCCTAGGGTTTTCATCAATATTTACACCTTTCTTATGCTTTAAATTGCCCCTTTATGCACTTACATGCCCTAATTGAGTGTCTTGTTGAAGAAGAACCCAATAAAAAATAATTTAATACATCTTAATTTACAAAATCCAATCAAAATTTCCCAAGTGGACTAATTCACCACCTTGGGCGACTTAGTCCCATGTGGAACAAAAATAAAAATTAATTAAAATTTCTTTCGGGTTTTTATTCTTTAAGACCTAAGGTTGGCCTATGATGAGTTATTTTCAGGAATTAAGGTGTAATTGTGTATAAATATATGGTTTTACATATAATTTTAAACTAACTCATCTTAATTCATTCAATCTTGTAATCAATATTCTCAATCGCTCATCGTTCTTCTCAAGCAAGCTAGGGTTTTATTATTGCAAGACATCAAGATAGCTTCTAAGGAAATTCAAAGGTAGATTCTTCATGTTTTGTTGTAGAAAATAAAGATCAAACATCATGGCAAGGTAATAAATTCCATTATTGCATGTTTCATTCCATTCTTTCATCATTTTGGTTTAATTACCTAAAAGGGGTTTGACCAAGGCAAACCCCCATTCCCTATCATTCAATATTTCTTCTTCTCTTGTGTGTTTTCATATTTAGGACTCTTGGAAGCTTGAAAATCATTGGAGATCAAGTTTCAAGGTTGCTCAAGTATTCTCTTCATTGAAAAATTCAAAATATTAACAAGAACTCATTTTCAGGTTCAAAAATCAAAGTTTCAGAAGCAGACACTTGGAGGAAACTGAAGTGCAGACCTAGAGTATTTGTTTCCACTTTTGAATTTTTAGAGATTTAGAAGTGGACTAAGTTTCCACCTTGGGTGACTTAGTCCCATTGGACTTAATTTTAAGTGATTTTTATAGATCTGAACACCCATTTGATAGAAACTGGTTTCTAGGTAGTTTTTCCAAATCTAGGACTAAGTCACCTAGACTGGAACAAGTGTCGCAGTTGACTTCTACATCAATTTTATTAGGATTTCAAACCTTCATGCCATCCATTTTTAGTCTCTAGGTGCACACATTCTATTTCATAACTTTCTATTTAGTTTTGTTTGCATTTCTAGGTCATTTATCACATGCTTGCATGTCACATTATGTTTTCAAACAATCTACTTTTCTTAGGTTTTACATCATTAAATCATCTTTCTTTCAGCCTATTGCACTTAGGACACTAAATTTAGAAACATTTCATCCCTCTTGACATTAATCTTGAATGTAGACTTTAGCATTTTGGTCCCCATCCAATCCCCTTTCTCCTTTTAGGTGAAAAACCCTAAGAGGAGTAAAGCATTGTAACAGGGAATCCAAAATCATTATTTACATTTTGGTGAACCTACTTTTTGAATATCTATCTTTTTTGATTTTGGAGTCCTTCATCATCCTACAATTAGTTTGCATTGAATGTTGCATTCTAGGGTTTCAAATCTTGCATTGGTGAAAGTGCATTTAGGTTGCATCTTTGCATCTCAAATCATTGGAAATCTCTAAAATTTTGCATTTGCATCTTAGGGCTGCATTATGCAGTACATGGACCATCAAAATCCATTAGAAAACATTGAACCCTACTGGGACTAAGTAACCACCTTGGGAGAATTAGTCCATGTTCACCCCTAAAACAACCTTTTACAAAGTTGAAAACCCTATTTTCAAGCTTCTATTTTTTGTCCTTAACTATCTATATCAGTTGGCAGAGTTTTGTAATGTACATTTCATTATATCTAGCTTAAATTTTCTCATTTCATGCATTGATTAAATTCAAATTTTCATTCCAACATTGTTACATAGCATAATCAGTCTATTATCATCTAAAAATTGCATTTCATTTTAAACTTTAACATTGCCTTTTGAGTTTGCATAGATTGTTCTTTCAAAATGATAGTGTCTATTCTTTCCAAGTTTTCAAAGAAAAACCTAGTTCATAAGCATGTAAGTCATTTATTCAATGCATGTCCTAGCTATGAGTGTCTCTTAATGAAAGAGAGTGAAAATTCCAACACTAGCCTTCAAATTCTTCCCCCTCCTATATCTTCTATTTGTGCGAATGATGTGATAGAAGAGCATACAAACATAGCTAATCATTATAATCATATTTTTTCTTCTCCCAATAACTCTCCTTTTAGTGATGAAGGTATATCTTGGTGAAATACAAAACAATCATTGAGAATCATGAGGATCTTGCTTGTCCTTCTATTCATTCCCTTTGGGAAGATATTAGACAAGAAGAAGAAGAGATCATAGAAACATTTCTAAACATCACTTTACCTAATCTCTATTCTCCTTTGGCTTGTGAGAATGATGAGATCATAAATAATGATGGTATGTTGGTGTTAGATACTCAATTCTTTAAGGCCTATAACAACCCTCTTTTGGAAGACATTAGGAAGCAAAGGAATGAAATTATAAATGATCATGATAATCATACTTTTTCTTCTCCTAGTATCTCTCATAGCTATGAAGATGATACTTTGATATGTTGGAAATCACAATGAATGAAAATCATGAGAATATTGTCCCTCCATTCCCTCATGTTCCTATCTTATGGGATAATCTATTTGACCATCATAATGGTCCTTCTCTTGATGCCTCCCCCACTTGTGATGAAGCTACTTTACAAATTTCAACCTTGGGTGAACATATTATAAGCTCTCCTAGTCGGATAGATAATATGGCACAAGACAATGAGACCTTAGATAAACATGGAAATTAGATAGATTCTTCCCCAAATCTCCCCACTATTGATAAACATGAAAATCCACTCAATGATCATTCCCCAATATGTGCTAAAGATCATGAGAAACAATGTGGTGCTAACAACCAAGGTATCCACGCCTCTGTCGATCCTACCACACAACAAATAACTCATGATCTTTGTGATTGTCCTTTCATAGAAATCATACCACCACAAAAACCTTCCCTAAACATCAATACTATCCAACAATATACTCCTAAATAGTCCTTAATAGTTTTCCATCCTAAACTCCTCGACACTAGTGGTCTTTAACATCATCCTTTACACAATATGACACAAACAACAAACTCTTCACTTAATGTCAGTATCCTTATGCAAAACACTAATGAATTGCATTCGTTAGATTTTCCAACCTCTTGTAAAAGTGAGAACAAACTCTTGACATCTAAACAACCATGAAAAAACATGATATCAGATTCTAATCAAGAAATCTATTTGATACCCACAACACACTGCTTTTTCCATTGATCAAGAGAGTATCTTGTTGAGACTTGGATATGTGCAGGATCATGATGGGCCAAAAAGTGGCAATATGATGGGTACATGTGGATGACGACTATTTTTGTACCCAAAATTGATGAAATGAAAAAGGTTTTTAAAGGAGATTCTTATCTTTTTACCAATACAAATTATTCTTTACTTTGAATTTAATAAGTAATTATTATTCATTTTCTATTTGAATTATGACTAAAGTCCTCATTGATAGGATGATTGAAAAAATTCTATAGCTTTCAAATGGTATCACATTTTTTGAATCCAAAAACATGCATCACATTCTATGCTTCGCATACTATAGGATTAAAGAAAGAAAAAATGAATTTCATAAAATTTTGACCAAGTTAAGGTGGTCAGACATACAAGTTTTTTATATTTTTTAAAAGTTGTAATAAAAAATTCATAATTAAATATTTACTTGGAAAAATTCACAAAAAATATGAATCACATTGGGACATGAGTCCTCTACTTATATCAAAAATCTTATAAAAAATATTATCATTTTATTGTGGTTAGGGTGGTCAGACAGACACCTACTTATTTTTTCCCTGAAATTTAAGTACTACTGCATTGAAATTTCAAATTTTCACTAAATAGATTTTTTTTTTTAACAAACCTAGCAGTTTAGAAACTACATTCAATTTGCTACAGATTCTATTCTTACATGTTTTTGAAATAATATAGATAACTTATTCAAAATTTTATGTCAAGTTGCCTAACTCTGATTTTTCTGAATTTTTTTCCACTTAAGGGCATGTTTTTTCCATGATGATCCTGCACATACCCACTTCTCCAAGATCACTTGATATTCCTTCCTCCAAAAACCTACAAGAAATATTATTTCAAGACTTTATTTTTCAAATATCATCGAGTTCATGGTCATTCTACTAACAAATGTAAGGCCTTGAGTAGTAAAATCCAACAACTTTAGGAGTTTGGTGTTCTTCCTTATGTGGGGGCACCCCATTCCTCTGATTGATACTAATTTTCACTCTATCATGCATATCATTAATCATTTTGGCTCACCCTTATTCTGCACTCAGTGGGGACAAGGGGTTAGGAAGCCTTATCCCCGTATATCACTTATTGTTGTCTCTTTTGGCTAGTCGTTAACCTTTCATGAATACATATAAGAGCAAGCTTGGGATGTGGATGACATGTCTTAAAGATTGACTCGCATGTGACATACTACCTTTCTTCATGATGCAGCTTATCAAAAACATATGACTTGGCATAGGGCTTTTCGAATAAGCTCTTATATCCTCTTCTACTTTAAAGCAATTCCTCATAGTAGTGGTGTAGCAACCACTTTAAAGTGGGGGCATACATAGACAACATATTTTTGAAAATTTCATGGTGTGATTTACATTTTCTTGTGACATGTCCTCTCCTTTATGGTTTCATTGGGTTTGATTCCTTCCAAGAGTGAACGATCAACTGAAGTGGCCTAATGCGAACAAAGCATCCCATGGATAATGATTTGACAAGGGAATAATGATCAACTAAAGTGGCCTGATGTGAATGAAGCATCCCATGGATAACGATCTAACACCCTGATTTATCCTCTCTTGGAGACATTAGGCATAATGCTCCCTAAGAAAACCTTACATTAACAAAGCAAAATCCCCTTTAACAAATTTTTTACATGATATTTAAAAACATTTACAAATGAATCTTCATTGTGGTGCCTTATCAGTGTTATTAGGAGCATAACTTTGGTATGGTTAGTATGATGGGAAGCTGACACAATGGCATGAATTTCTCATTATACAGTGGAAATTTGACACACTGGCATGACTTTCTCACTAAACTACTTCTTTGGGACAGCTCACCTACGGATGACCTGATGTTTTGTGGCCCTAGAGTGAGCGCATATTTTATCCATTTCATTTTTCTAGTTCTTTCCATTGCATGATCATGTATCTTGTCTTGTTACAATTCATTCACCTTGCATGTGTCATTTCATGCTTATGTTGGATTTCCTTAGGATCTTGGATCTTTGGGGCTTGCACAACCTCCTTTGATCTTTTTCATCCTTTTTCATCCACATTGGTATGATTGGACTCCTCTGAATGTCTACTTTAGTGTGAGTTTGAAGCAAGTTCATCCTCTCACTAAAGTGAGGGCTTAATGTGTAGCCGAAAAGTGTATACATTTCTTGATATGTGAATAATTGATGACAAATTGGACTTGATAAGGCCTTGATTTAGTGTTGTGATGTTTTTTACACATCCACACTAGGTCTTGGGCCCTTGCAAATTGAATAAAATACATTTATTGATGTCTTGCAAGAATGTTGTAAGGTGTTGTAACACATCTTCACACTTTTCTAGGACCACAATGTTATAATTCACCTAAATAGCCTTACCAAGACCTATTTCAAAGTGTTGTAAAGTCTTGCAACAAAATTTCACACTTTCCTAGGCTTGTCATCAATATTTACACCCTTCTTATGCTTTAAATGGCCCCTTTATGCACTTACATGCCCTAATTAAGTGTATTGTTGAAGAAGAACTCAATAAATACATTTAATACATCTTAATCTCTGAAATCCACTCAAAATTTCCTAGGTGGACTAAGTTTCCACCTTGGGCGACTTAGTCCCATGTGGCACAAAAATCAAAATTAATTAAAATTTATTTTGGGTGTTTATTCTTTAAGACCTAAGGTCTACCTGTGATGAGGTATTTTTGGGAATTAAGGCATAATTGTGTATAAATATAGGGTTTTCCCTCTCATTTTAAACTAACTCATCTTAATTCATTCAATATTACAATCAATCTTCTCAATCACTAATCATTCTTCTCAATCAAGCTAAGGTTTTATCATTGCAAGACATCAAGATAGCTCCTAAGGACATTCAAAGGTAGATTATTCATGTTTTGTTGCAAAAAATAAAGATCAAACATCATGGAAAGGTCATCATTTCCATTATTTCATGTTTCATTCCATTCTTTCATCATTTTGGTTTAATTACCTAAAAGGGGTTTGACCAAGGCAAACCCCCATGCCCTAACATTCAACATTTCTTCTTCTCTTCTTGTGTGTTTGCATATTTAGGACTCTTGGAAGCTTGGAAATCATTGGAGATCAAGTTGCAAGGTTTCTCAAGTCTTCTTTTCATTCAAAAAGTCAAAATATCAACAAGAACTCATTTTCTGGTTCGGAAATCAAAGTTTTAGAAGCGGACACCTGGAGGAAACCGAAGTGCAAACCTAGAGTATCTATTTCCACTTCCAAATTTTCAAAGATTTAGAAGTGGACTAAGTCACCATCTTGGGAGAATTAGTCCCACTTGACCTAATTTTCAATGATTTTTACATATGTGAGGACCCATTTGAATGAAATTAGCTTTTGGGTAGATTTTCTAGTTCTAGGACTAAGTCACCCAGACAGGCACAAATGTCCCAGTTGACTTTTGCATCAATTTTTTTAGGATTTCAGACCTTCATACCATCAATTTTTAGTCTCCAGGTACACACATTCCTTTTCATAACTTTCTATTTAGTTTTGTTTGAATTTCTAGGTCATTTATCACATGCTTGCATATCACATTGTGTTTTCAAACAATCTACTTTCCTTAAGGGTATGTGCAGGATCATGAAGGGCCAAAAAGTGGCAATATTATGGGTATGTGGTTGATGACTTTTTTTTACCCAAAATTGATGAAATAAAAAGGATTTTTAAAACAGATTCTCAGCTTTCCACCAATATAAATTATGCATTACTTTGAATTTAATAAATAATTATTTTTCATTTTCTATTTGAATTACGACTAAAGTTATGATTGATAGGTTGATTGAAAAAAATCTATAAATTTCAAATGGTATCAAATTTTTTGAATTTGAAACATGTGTCACATTATATAATTTTCATACTATAATATTTAAAAAAAATTGAATTTCATGAAGTTTTGACCAAGTTAAGGTGGTCAGACATACAGGTTTTTATATTTTTAAAAGTTGTAATAAAAAATTCATAATTAATTATTTACTTGGAAAAAAGTTACAAAAAAATATGCATCACATTGGGACATGAGTCCTCTACTTATATATAAAATCTTATTAAAAAAATATTATCATTTTACTGTGGTTAGGATGGTCAAATAGACTCCTACTTCTTATTTTTTCCCTGAAATTTAAGTACTACTAGATTGAAATTTCAAATTTTCACCAAATAGATTTTTTTTCTTTTAAATAAACCTAGTAGTTTAGAAACTACATTCAATTTTCCACATATTCTATTCTTACATAGTTTTGAAATAATAAAGATAACTTATTCAAATTTTTACGTCAAGTTCCCTAACTCTAATTTTTTTGAATTTTTTGCCACTTAAGTGCCTATTTTTTCCATGATGATCCTACACATACCCTTAGGTTTTACATCATTGAATCATATTTATTTCAACCTATTGCATTTAGGACATTACATTTAGACACATTTCATCCCTCTTGACATTAATCTTGAGGAGTAAAGCATTGTGGCAAGGAATCCAAAATCATTGTTTACAAATGGTTAAATTACTGTGAGTAGATAATTGTGATTTTAAGTGTCCAGGTTGAATCTATAAGAAGAATTCGATTGACAACATGAGTGGATCAGTTGGTTTAAGGTGTTAAGAGTTGTAAATCCACTTGTTGAAGGTTTCTTGCTGGTTAATTATCTTTATGTATTTGATTTCATGGCCCAAAATTAGGCACTAATCTGTTATTTAGCTTAATGCATCTCAGAAACAAGTTTAAATTCAAAATCATTTTAAATCCTTGTTGTTTGGTTGAGGTTTGGTTTTTTACTTCCCAATTGTTGAGTGAGTGTTGATATACCAAGAATTTAGCCAGATTTGAAGTTGTCAGTACTTTCTTTGGTGTAATTGAATTGGGAATTATCTGCTATAAAAAGCAATATTTGTGTATGAGTGAATTAATTCTTTAGGAATTGTATAGGTTGACCCACCTTGGTCCTGCAGAGCTAGAAGTGTAGGATATTTTAGTCTTTGACTAAATCTTGTCAATTGGTGAAATCCACCATTGAATTTGATAATAAGAAAGTGGCTAGTCTATAGGATTCATTGGACTGATCGATTTGGAACACCAACAAGGACAAGCTAGTTCCAAAGTTTAACTGAAGATTTGCTAAAACAATAAGGGATATCCCTAAGGTTTTGAAACTAAGAGATGCAGTGTGTTTGGTTGTTTATTTGGGATCTTTCAATGATAGTAAAATGAGCTATCTACTTAGAGATAAGGATCCTATAACCTTGCATTAGGCCTATGGTATAACTATGAACATTGAAAACAACCAAAAATATGGCATGCAAAGGAGTTACTTGAATACAAGTGTTTGTTTCCATGAGACACCAAATGTTGATAAAAAGTGTATGGTAGAAATTAAAGATGAATGTCAAAGCACCTACACCCCTATTATTCCAGATTGCACATCATTGCGTAATGTCAATCACATAGAGCCCCAAACATATGGTCAAGAAGTTGTATGCATTTTTGATCCTATAGTCTTTGTTCAAGCTCTCTCTTGTATTAGAAGACATGAAGGATAATCATCATATGATCTCTATGCAAGGTTTATGGGTACTCTGCCTTCAATTCTTGAATGTCACAGAACTGAAAATTCAAAATGCATTGATTTTTTTTATGAGTCATATGAATGAGGTTTGAGTGCTCTGCCAAAGGAGTTGAAACCTGTTGAGCTTGATCGAGTGTGTGAATACTTTTCTCTTTTTGAAAATATTAGAGACGATCATTAGGAAACTATCATGTTTTCAACCTATGATGATAATGATTCTGCTACTCCATGTGAGTTAAGAAATGAGATATCTCAAAAAGAAGAAGAGAATAGAGCCAAGGATGAAAAAGAATGCCTCAGTAAACAAAATGAAATGTGTGGTTCAAATTCTTTTGAAGATTCCAATACTTACACTCCTATGGAAGACATAAGACTGAGCATTCAGTCTAAAAATTACGAACACAATTGCAATGTTGATAAGTCCTCTTGCTATAATAATGATGTTGGTTATAATTATGATTATTCCTCTGATAGTCATGTTTTTACTCATAAAGAAGAGATCGAATGTTTTGATACAAATGGGAGATATGATGATAATGATGGAAACACATGTTTGTTTGAGAAGGAACAACTTTCTCTCTATGATGAGTTTTCAGAGTGTGAGTCAGAAAGGTTAACTATAAAGGATATGAATGAAGTTGAAAATCTATTTGTATGCTCTTCCCATGATTATGGAAATTTTGAATACAAAGATGATATGGAAGATTTAGATCTTCATGATAAGGATTATTTTTTGACAATGAATGTAATGGAAAATCCCTTTTTTGTTGAGCCTCCATCGTCACTAGAAATAAGAAATGATGATCCTTATTGGTATAGAGATAATCCACTCTTTGTTGAGAACTCTAATGATGCATTTGATACAAGGTTAGAATGTGGCCTTAAGCAAAAAAAGAAACACATTAATGAGCTCCCAGAGGGTATTACATATGAATGTTTAACATTTGATACAAATGTTGTAGATAAGGTTGAATATCATGATGCCACCTACTTGGAAGAGTATGAAGACTTCCAGTTTCCAGTTCAACTGGGAGGTATTTTGATCGAACATGACAATGAGATGAATAAAAAAGGAATGTTATTTTTAGTATGAAAATGTTTTATATGATAAATATAACACATGTGTGTCATGTGATGATGAAATTTTTTAGTTAATGCCTGGTTATACAATGGAGAATGACATAGATTACATTGGAAATGTTATGTTCAAAAAATTTGTGAGAGATACTAATGGCAATATTTGTAAATAGGAAGATTTTAAGGGTAACCACATATTTCTACTTGTAAGAGGAGGGTTATACATGTTGCAGTGGTATGGTAGAGGTAAAAGTGGATGGAGGAAAATTAGTTATTTCTATAGAATGGTTTTTGACAAGGACAAGAATTAGCACTAAATTTAGTGTCCTAGTGCCACCAAATTGAATTAAATCCTAGATAGATTGCAAGGTGCATATTAAAAATTTACACCTCAGGTGAAGGCTTCAAAAAGGATGAAAATTGGATCTCTTGGTTTAGGTATTAATGATTGTTGTGCCCTCAGCACAGATACCCCATTCAGAATAGGGACCCTCTTTTCCTTCACTTTGAAAGGTTGTTCTGTCATCGCCTCATTTTGCATGCCCCTATTTTGGTGTCCCTGATGGTCAACATACTTCTGAACTCTCATCTCAAGTTGATCGTGTTTCGTCCCCTCCATCTTAGTTAAGTCTTGGAGCCTTCTGGATTCTTGCTTGGTAGTTTGCTTTTTCCAGCGAGCCTGCCCCACCGGGTTTCCCTTGCCGGGTTTCTCTGAGGTGTTTGTCATTCCCAAATGGTGGAAGGTTCCCACATTCCCGAACCCCGGGCCCTGGTTCCTTGTTTTCCATTAGTTTAAACTTGCTAGTGTTTTGGACTACTTTTGCCCATCCCAAGCCCGTCCCATTGGAATTCAGTCCCTGGAACTCCATTTCGTCTTTGTCATTCCCAACAGCTGATCTGAGGCATCTTTCCATCATCTAGATTTTGGGTTCCCTCTCATTGATGGTTTTGAAATGAAGTTTCCCACGACTGATTTGTGACGTCTTTCTAGCCCCCGAGTCTTGGACCACCTACCGTCGTCCATGAATTTGAACTCCACCAACCCAATGACCAGCCGTATGGGGATTAAATGCATGTATGAGTATAAATATAGGCACCGACCTATCATTTTCATTTGTCAAGTTTTCTAGAAGAGATCAGAGTGCTTGCTAGAGGAGATCAGTCCATCCCTCACTTACCGCCCTCGCGTCCGAGATCATCATTGGACCTTCCTCAGTCGATTCACACTTTCTCCCATTGGAATTTCAAGGTAGGTTCACCACCCATTCCATTGAGAGGTTTTTTATGACTTTGCACCTAAAATAATGAATAAACATGGGCTAAAATTTATTTAATCAATAAAATATGACAAAACCCACAAAACCCATGTCTTCAAATTTTGAAGAACCTCCAAAATCACCCCTAACCTCAAGCTAGAACTAAACCACATCACCATCGTTCTTCGTGCAGGGCATTCATTCCATTCAGGCCTGTGTCCTCCTTCTGTCGTTTAAAACTTTGAAAATGAAAAGCTTTTTCAAATGGAAAATTGCCCTGCCACCCTGGACTACCATCAGCTGATTGCCGCCAAACTTAACAAACTTGAGAACTCAACATTCGACCTCCATTTCAGCCTCCCAAGCCCGTGTCATCAGGTCTCCCTTATCGGGTTTGTCTGGGGTGTTTGTCATTCCCAAACAGCGGAAGGCTCTCGCCTTTCTGAACCCCAGACCTCGGCTCGTCAATTTTCACCTATTGAAAATTGCAAAACTTTAGAAGTGTTGTCCACTCTGGGTCCGGTCCATCAAACTTCCATCCCTGAAACTCTGTCTTGCCCCCACCATTCCCAAATGGTGAAGAGATTATGCCTTTCCGCACTTTAGGGTCCATATTGTCTTTTGTCATTGGAAGAATTCAAACCTAAGTGAACTGTGCCACCATGTCGCCGGGTCTCGGTCTGTGGGGTTCCATCCGCGCGCCGCTGTGGAGTCTCTGCCATTTTAAATAGTTGTGGGAGGATGTCTCCCTGCCTCTCGGGTCCTGACCCTCCATTCATTGTCCTTTCTTCCTCCAGGCTCCGCCCGCTGGGGTTATATTCCCCTTCATCCAATGCAAAATGGGAAAAGTAGGCCCGTCTTCCCAAGTTTTAGGTTCCACCCCTTCATTTTCTGGGACACTTATCAAAGAAAACCAAGCGGCCAAACGCTCTACCGGGTCTGGTCTGATAGGCCGCTCTTGCCAGGCTTCCGTGCAATGACCGCCGTTCTAAATGGTGAATCCCTGATGCCTTCCCGCACCCCTGGGCCCAAACACCTTAAAGTCTGACATAAACCATTGGTCATTTTTTGACCTTCTGGGTCCTGAACCCCGAAATTCTGATCCCAGAACTCCGTTTCTGCCAGGCTATTTCAAACAACAAAGTCCTAATAGCTTTCCGCCCCTAAACCTTCGTGAGCTCCAAGATTGATCGAAATGACCTCAAATTTGAAAACCAACCTCGACCCACGTGCTCAAATTCAACCCTCTTCAACACAATCCTTTCAAACCATCAAAATGTGAAGACATGAGAAATCACCCAGATTGTCCCAACCGGTTCACCCTTTCAAAACAACATTCCTGCCAGGGAAGTATGGCCCCTTGGGCCTAGATTGTCTAAAATCCCTTCAGAAAGTGACTAATGACATCTAATAGTAAAAGTTTGGCTTCATTAATCATATGATGTCTAATTGGATTTTGTCCACTGGATTTTGACTAATGATAATGCTTTTGTAATTGGTTGTACTCATTACGTCTATGTTGCAGGATATATGAATTGGGTGTAGGTCCCTCGGGGGCAGCTGTAGAGGAAGACAAAGGAAAGAAATCATGCAAGACTCCTCGTGGAAAAGAGGATAAAGACAAGATGAAGTTCTTGTTTTAGGGTGGGCCTCTACGTTCAAAAATTGTCATGAACTGGAAATATCGGCCACGTCGATATTGATGAATTCAAACAAAGGGTCAAGGTTCACCCAAAGACTAACAATGTAAGATTGATCAAAGAAAGTGGGATTGCAAAAGCAACTTCCCCCCATCTCTCATAGCCCTTGAATTGGTCATGGCTTGCCGACAGGCCTACCAGCCACAGACACGAACCATCATTGATAGAGATGGGAACATCTTCATTGATATGTCAGCTGAGGGAATTACTAGAACTTTTCACATTCCTACTTTTGAGGAGATGGAGATGCCCACCATGGAGGAGGGAAAGGAAACTTGGGATGAAAACCCAATGGGCTGCAAAAAGTTGATAAATCAGTATTGGCTCAAGGAGAAAAGAGGTAGCACTGCAAAGGTTCCTCAAGAGCTCTTTCGCAGCAATTTCTATGAGGACTACCACAACCTAGTAACCATGTTGATCAGGGTGATGGGTCTCCCCACTTCAGCATTTTTCCAAGAATGGATAGTGTATTTTGTTGAACAATCCTCCGTGGGGATGAAGATGTCACCACAAAAGCCTCATTGTACTAGGGAGGCATCATAAGCAGCTGCTTCCATGCATAGTTTATGAATGTGAAGAAGAGTTCTAAGTTCTACATGACCTCCTATCTAGTGTATTCATTGGCTGAGCAGAGGCAATACAACGGATTATTTGTAGCACCTGATGTGGAGCTAGGTTGAAGATTGAAGGCCTATGACCGATATCCCCAGCTACAACTCAGAAACTTCAAAAAGGAGTACTATAGGGTGAATGACGCCTTCATCAGCCACATCATTAGGCTGCTAAGAGGAGATTTTGAGAGAAGGGTCTCACATAGTGCATGGTCATTCTTGAAACAATACGCCTTCCTGTTCATACAGTTCCCCAAATTCACATATATTTGTGCCCAAGGTTTCACAGAAAGGCCGAAGAAGCTGACCCAGTACCCCAATGACCAGATTATACTATCAAAACTCTCCCAGTAGCTACAACATGTGCATACAGTCCTTGGTAGTAAACATTTGGCAGGGATCCCTTATCCCTTAGCCTTTGGTCAGTGGATGTATAAATTACAAACTTCCTAGTGCATTGGGAATTCTGAAAAAGGAATTGGCAGAGTACCATTTCCACCTACACACTGCTCGCCCATGGGTGGACCCATATGGGCATGTAAGAAAGGCACTAGGACAAGAGTATGCCCACCTGTACATCATGTTGAATATTTTTGGGCAGACTGTTAGGATGATAAAGAGGTGTGCATGAGGCATTACATGCAAATGATCATGTACTTCATAGGAAGGGTGCAGCTATTTCCTATACCAAACTAGGTCGAGGAGGATGAAAGCACCATTATGGATCCCAAATATAACACAGTCGCTAACTTACCACTGCCCACAATAGATTGGGATGAGTAGGAGGTCAATGACCTAGACATTGCAACTAAACCAATCGTGGCTCACACTGAAGAATGGGTTAAGGGACAAGTAGCCTGATTGAAGCAATAAGGGGTTGTCCTAATGAATGAAGGGCTCAAGAGTGAGCCTAGAGCCATAGAAGATATTGTTGCTATAAATTCAATGGGTGGGACATCCAAAACTCCTTTGTTCACAAGATCAAAGAAGAGGAAAGGGGTTGAAACAAAATAGTCTCTAGACCCCAAGGTTTATTCAAGGAAAGATTCAGGGGCTCACCCTTTAAGAGGCCCAAACGAATGGCAAGCATTATAGAGAAGCCAATAGTTCAATAGGGTGAGGAAGAGAAAGTGAATTAGCCAGAACTTCTTCCAGCTCCCCCTGTTTTGACCACCTTGACATCTGTTTCCTAGGCCATGGTCACCACATCCCCACCTACAGTGGACATCTTAGTCCATCTCGCCTCCTCACCCCTGGCTGGGCCCATAATAATGATTGACTCTTCCTCTACTGCAACTACTCCACTTTCCTTCGCCACCATGTCACCTACTACATCACTCCCATTAGCAGCAGTGACAACACTAGTGCCCGCACTAGCATTACCAGAGGCTTTCTTGCGGCACATGTAGAATGTTCCCTTTGAAATTTCTTAGATCTTTTTGGATCCCACCATTCAAGATACCTTAGCATGAGTCCTCACCAGTGCTATGCCTTCACAACCTCCAATGGAACCACCAGCAATGGAGGCCACAATGTTAATTTTTGAAGAATGGGAGAGGTAGGAGAAAGAAGCCTCAAGGGTAATGGAGGAGGAAGCCGATTAGAACCATGAACACCTAGAATATGAACAATGGCCTGGAATTGACAGGGTGGTTCATGAAGAAGAAGAAATAGGTTCTTATGAGAGTGGAGATGAAGAGGAGGGTACAGGTGGTAGAACTATCATACAAACCTTCAATGATGATCTCGAAGAGGAAATGGCTAGACAATTGAAGCATGATGAAGAAGAGACAGGAGGGCCACCTCCTAGAGAAGAAGGGCAAGAAGGTGACGGGCAGTAGAGGATGTAGAACTCCCTATAAGGGAACAGTTGGAAGATGTGCCACCTCCCTATAGAGGAGAAGTAGATATAGAAGAGGAAAAGTCTGAGGAGCTTGTGCACGAGGACAAACAAGTTGAAGAAAGGAAATAAAATGAAATTGAGATATAAGAAAGCCCACAAAAGTGATTACCTACTAATCCTCCCATCAAACGCCTCACATTCACCCAAGACTCTGATGAGGAAGAAGGAGAAAACACAAAAATGGAAGAAAGGGCTCCCACGGGTGAGCAAACAAAGATCTAGAAAAAGGAGGGCGAGGGTGATTGGGATTCGCCCAAGGGAAAATCTACTATGCCCAAATGGCTGGAGCAGTAGCTTGAAAAGAAGACTCCTGCCTTGAAGGATCTAAGAGCAAGGCTAGAGGCTATCCTGGCCCAAGAAAAAATCTCAACCCAGAAGGAGAAAAAACCCAAAGTTAGATCCAAGGTAATGATGGATGCTTCTAGGTCCTCAACTGTGCAAATAGCAACACCGGTGGTAGGCTAGGAGGGGGTAAGTTATAATGTCTCCACCATTAACCTGGGAACTGCTACTAGGGAGCAAAAGCTAGAGCATCTCGAGGAGTTAGTGGCTATGGTTATGCACCTAATACAATAGGATAAAGTCTCAAAGGATGAGCTTAAAGCACAAGTAGCCGCCTTGACATGTTACATGCAACAATGGTCTTTAGTTGAAGACATGCCTACCATGTCCATGACGCTGCCCCAATTGTTGTCCAAGGAACAAATTGAAAAAATGGAAAAGAGAAAGAACTTGGAAAAAACTACAGAGAGCTAGTTCCTATAGGTCCTATACGTTAGGAAGATGGGTATCAGTCAGGCTGTTCAAATAGCCAACAAGTTCTTGGATTTCCAACAGTCTCTGGAAGGCACAAAGAAGCTCTGCACTGACTTCCCTATGACATATAATTTCACCTATCCAAAGATTGAGGCCATCCTTCAGCTACCAAAAGCCACATGGGAAAACAAGCTCGCACTAAAAAGGGATGATCATTGGCTAGTGGATGTGTGGAAGCAGGACTTTGATAATAGGAAAGAAAGGCTAGAACAGATAATTGGTAAAGTGGATCTAGATATCGAATGGGTCAAAGAAATTAGGGCGGATTACACCCGATACTTGAGGTTGATGATGGGATATGACATACCCACGGTGCAAATTGATCCAGAAAAGATAAAGCCCTATTTCTAGAAAAAAAATGGAGGACAGGATGTCAGTAGAGATAACAATGGATTTCATGAGTTTCTCTGCCTGTGCCTTCGCCCAGTCAAAGCTATTCATAGATCACACTACCAAATATGATGAAGACTGGAAAAGACTTGAGGACAACTCCAAGGAATGGAGTTATCGAGTGTTGCGGTCTGAGATCATGGAAATCGACAAACTCTAGCTAGTAATCTTGAAATTCATGGAGTATGCAGCCTTAAAGAAATAGGAGGGGAGCCCTATTATCAGTGAAGAACTTCTAAAGGAATAGCTATAGCAAAAAGAGCAATCAACAAAAGACAAAATGCTATAGTGTTGTCACTAGAAGACAAAATAGGGATGAGCACAAAAATGTATTTTAAATTGTAATATATTTGGGGTGTAGGTAGAACCCTAGTTTGTAGTGAATCTTGGCCACACAATAGGATTAAATCTTGGCCATTCGTTCTACTTTTTTGGCACTATAAATAGGGGGTCTCCTCTCATTTTCAAAGGGGAGTTGAGTTGTTGTAAAGACATGCTGCAGAAATTTATAATGAAAATACATTGACTTGGTGCATTTTCTGAGTTCTTCACATGTTTCATGATTCAATCTCCATTGTTAGATGCTTTATTTAGATTTACATTGTTGTTTCAAGTTAGATTTAAACTGCTTAAATAGATTTTAGTAATGTTGTTCTGTAATCATGAAGATTTCTAATGTGTAGATGCCTTCCTAGTCAATATTTTTTATTGTTTACTACTGGTAAATAGCTGTGCAAAGTTAGTCTGGGCTTGAATTCAAAGCTTCTCCACACTTTTGTCTTTGTTCATGCATGAATATGGTGAATGAATGGTGAAATACCTGCAGGCCTTAGAGAGGGTAGAGGGTAGAGGGTAGAGGGTAGAGAGAGAGATAGTGAGGTTTGAGGGTTTTAGGGTTGAGGGTAGAGGGTTAAGGGTAGAGGGTATCTATAGTTTAAGGGTTTAGGGTTTAAGGGTTAAGGATTTAAGGGTTGAGGGTAGAGGGTAGAGGGTTGAGGGTAGATGGTATAGGGTAGAGGGTTGAGGGTTGAATGTATAGGGTTTAGGGTTGAGAGATAGGGGTTAATGGTTTAAGTGTTTTAGGGTTTAGGGTTTATTATTTAAGGGTTTTAGGGTTTAGGGTTTAGGGTTTAAGGGTAGAGGTAT
>VDFB02373365.1:198756932-198771317 GCA_007258455.2 Sequoia sempervirens
ATTTACACAATAAGCTTTAGATAGAGCTTA
Organism: Sequoia sempervirens; assembly: GCA_007258455.2. Lineage (NCBI taxonomy): Eukaryota > Viridiplantae > Streptophyta > Pinopsida > Cupressales > Cupressaceae > Sequoia > Sequoia sempervirens. The sequence continues at coordinate 198,756,963 of VDFB02373365.1, forward strand.
ATGAGCAATCAAAAATAATTAATTAAGCCATAATATTTTTTTAATCAAAAATACATAAGGCTATACAATGATATATATTGATAAAAGTATATACAATATATCCAAAAAATCCATGCCTGTAGGCTTAGTACAAAGGAGCCATATGAACATAAAATGTCATGTATATATTAATAGTACAAAAGATACATTCCAAAATGCCACATAGGCATACAAAAAATGACCCTAATACAATCATTTCCCTCTAAGGGAAGGAAATAGATCCCATGTTTCCTTCAAAATTCGACTGGATGAAGTGACTGTTTGTTCTCTAGTCTTTTGAGCATGCTTGCTAGTCCTCCTCTCTTCACTCTAGACCTTCAACTGATATAATCAAATGTAAAGATGTTAATACACAGAAATTCAATTATGGAATGACATATAACAAAATATAATCACTTACCGCATACATATAGTCATCATTCACATTTACATGATTACCACATCCATGATCTAGAGTGACAACCACTTGTAGCAACCATCAAGATAGAAATTAAAATGCACAAAAGTATCATGAAAATTTTCTATAATAGACCATAAAAGAGAAAATATAATGTTAAATCAACCAATCTATTGCATACCTCTCTCAATGGATCAGAACTGGCTATTACTGTAGCAACTCCTTGGTCCATCATGCCACCAACATCACCAGGGCTATTTGATGTCAACATCTACAAATGGTAAATGAAAGAGTAAATGGGAGGGTGAACTATTAAATGTTAATGGGATGGGATTAGGAAGGAATAAAGGAACAAAAAGTAAATTAGGAGAAGATAATGTGACACAATCAAGGAATACAAATGCAATGTTTGTGTTTCTCATCAATTTTTTAGATTTGTATATGCAAAATTACGAAAACTAGCTAACATTGTTATACAACACCATTAATGAATAAAGGCTACTTGAGTTTAAGTTGTTTAAGGAAATGAATTGTGAGTTGTGGAGGTCGAAGGTCCACTAGGAAACTATTTGAAATCCAAATCATGTTATGAGACAAACATTCAAATATAACATTCAACTGTTCAAATGCAATAATAATATTTTTAATACTAGTTGCATATATGTGGACTCAATGTCAAGAATGAATAAGGGTCTATAGGAATGGGGAACTTCTCGTGAAAACTCTGACCCTGAAATTTCATCATATCAAAATTCTACTAATTTACTTATTCTTAAATTTAAAAATATAATTTAATAAACAACATTAAATGAACTTGTTGAATTTTACCTGAGTGTCAATGCTGAATGTTTAATTCAATAAATAATTTGTGAAATTCATCGCCTCTACAACTGATGTAGGCTATGTAGTTGCATCCCGAGCACTTTGATAATCGTATGTGCAAACTGCACCACAAGTGCCACAATGGTGGGGTGGAGCTCGAGGCCTAAACATCTCCTCCACACCAGGGTCTACTAGAGGCCTCGCACACTGTAAAATGGTCTAGGTGAGTGAGCCAATCGACTCTAGTGTGTCCACCTCTACACTATCCTTAACAATGGAAGGAACAACAACATGCTCCACCATGGGTCTAGCCAAGGGTCTTGGTGCCAACTGTGGATTACGTTGTGCAACAGGTCTATCATGTGTGGAGCCCCCACCTCTACCTTGAAAGTTTAGGATGTCAAAATAATTTGGCATCTTATTGAAGACAAACTCACAATAGAGTTTCCTCAAAAAGTATTGTGGTACCTCATGGTTATTGCCTAGAGGTTGGTCAAATACCATCCACCACCACTCCCAAAATTTATTCTTAATTAACTCATGGTGGCAACAATGAATGGGCAACCTCCTGCATGCATGAGACAAAGGTGTGTTGGTTTTCAAGTCTATAAATAGGGCACACAATTTGGCTTTGCTAATTTTTTAGTTTTTAACATCTGCATATGACAAACCACTAGCATAATATTGTCTCATCTCATGCCTCTTATTTGACCAAAAATTTATTTTCTCACTCATTTCTCCTACATGAGATACAATTGAATTCAATGATTTAGCAATCCCTCTCCTATAAGGGTGGGTTTCGGCATGCTCAGTTAATCTTACAATTAATTGTTCAATGTCTCTTCTATTGTTTTCAATTTGATTTAGAATATTTTCTTGTGTTCCTTGAGGATGCCTATGAATTTATGGAGGGGTTTTAGGTTGTTATTATATAGGAGGCTCTTCCTGAGTGGGTGACTGTGAATTCTCAATGTTTCGAGGTGGAGATTCATTCCTTGAGAATTAGAACAAAATTTTATTATAAAAACATATTTCAATCTGCATTCTAAATCAAATTCAAAATAAATAGAATAAAAATACATCTCTTTGCAATCTTCAACATCTCTGACATGTTGGCGACATCCTCATGAAAAATAGCAAGCTAAGGATGCAAATAATGAATGATATTTCATGAGTGTGAGTTGCAGACCTCAAATCCTCCAATCCAAGCCATGGGTTGAAGTGAAATCAGGATTTGAAAGGAATTTTTTGGTTTTATTTGACTTTTACATTTGGCACATGCCAAATTTGGTGTGCGCCAAATGGCCAATTTTGGCCTTTTTTGTGAATTTTTCCAATTTGGCACCAAAATTGTGTCACAGATTGGTGCACTTACCCCAAATGTAAATCAGAAAGATAAAGTTCAATCATGTTGGGTTCACAAAAATGAACCAAAGATTTTTGTGGTTTAGGATGCTATGACTCTCTTGCTCAATTAGGGTTTTTCACCAAGGAAAAGAGATAGATCCCACACAAGATCTAGGTAGTTCACTCAGAATAATGCAACTAAAATGAAACTATGTCTAAATTCAATGATCTAAATGTAACAAGCTAATAAAATTGATTGATTATTTATGCAAAACCGAAGAAATATGAAGTGTTTGAAAACATAGTGTGATATGCAGAAGTGAACTAGAAACATGCAAAAATGAAAACAAAACTTAATGAGATTGAATGGAGTGTACCTAGAGATAGAATACTGATGCAAGAAGGTTCTAGAATGTTTCAAAAATCACTATTGATGGCCATTGAGACTCATTCACCATAGATGGTGAATCAGTCCAAGTTCTGGTAAATTCTGCTAAAATAGGTTTCGAGGGTGCCGTGAACTAAAATCCTCATAAATCACTTTTTCCAGCCTAGCAGTGGGAATCATTAACCACTGATGGTGAATCAGTCCACCTATAGAAATCTACAAATTCTAAAGTCAACTCTATGGGTCTAGATCTGTACTTGTCTTCTTATCGGGTTGACGAAACTGAAACTACAAAAAATGGGCTAAATGATGTCTCAGAGCTTGAATTAGGTCTTTGTTGACTTGAATAGCTTTCATGACTTGTTGACCACTTTTCAACACCTATCTCTTTGAAAAATCTTCCTACAAGACCTGCAAACACACATGCAAAGAGGGGAAAATGGTTAAGGGTTAGAGTATACGGATTTGCCTTGGTCAAATCCCACTTTCATAATCAAACCCTTGATAAATAAATGAAATGAAATAAAAAAGGAATGATGAAAAAATAACATGTACGTGTTACCAATTCACCAAAACCTTGTTAAAGTTTGAAGATTTATCAATGGTTGCTCCAAGATGCTTGATAATTGCTTGATTGAATAATGAAAAATGCTTGAATGCTTGAGTGTATGATATGATTAGGTGAATAAGATGAATGGGGGTTAAAATGGATAGAAAAACACTTATTTATACACACTTATGCCCTAATTTCCTTAAAATACAACATCACAGGCCGACCTAAGGTCTAAATGAATAAAATCTTGAAAGAAATTTGAATTTGTTTTTGAATTTTGTAACAAGAGGGACTCACTCGCCACCCATGGCAAATGGGTCCCACTCAAGGAAAATAAGTGGGTGTTGGGAATTAAGTTGTATTTAATGTTGTTTGTTAGGTTTGTATTAAAAAATATACTTAATTAAGGCCTAGAAGTGCATAAAGGGGCCAAATAAAGCATAAGAAAGGTGTATTTAGTGGTGACAAACCTAAAAAAGCGTGAAAGTTGTTACAAGACTTTACAACACTTTAAAATAAGACTTGGTAAGGGATAAAAGGGGGGTATTTAGATGAACTATAATAAGAAGAGTCTAGAAAAGTTTAGAAATGTGTTACAACACTTCACAACACCTTCACAAGACATCATAAAGTCTTAATAATTTGATTATTCAAGACCTAATGTGAATGTATAGGTCACATTACAACATTAAGTCTAAGTAGAATAATCCAAGCATCATAGGAAAAAGACCTACATGACCATGAAAATGTCAAAAGATCTACTTTTCTATGATACATTTCCCATGGTTGAGCGGGTAACTATGGCATGATAGGTTTTAATTAATGCCAAGTATGTGGTTAAGTCTGTACATAGAGTAGATGTATATCTACTTGAGGCTTTTCTGATTAGGAAAAGGAATTAATAGCACACAATTAAGATTTGTCATGATTATTTACCCTCATGTTGGCTATCCGTTTATTTATTTTATAATGTGATCAACGAATGAGATTTAAGAATCAAAGTAGACTATTGTTAGCTCGCGTACATAATCTTTTCTTGAGAATTAATGGTTGGTACACTTGCATGGATTGATATAATGAGGACTGATTGACAATTGAGTTTAGTCCAAGAGAAAAATTGGTGAGGTTTTTTCTGAGTCTTCTTGTTTTGGTTCTTGAGAGGATGAGTAAGTCAAGTGAGTCTGTTAAACTGGTTTGAAGGTCTAAGAGATTGAGTTTGCTTGAATCTAAGGAAAATGATCTCCTAAGGATAAAATTGAGACACAGGGAGCTCCTGAAACACCAAAGGGTAGAAGGGCACACAAGAAATTCAAGAAATATGGTCTAAGGAGTAATTGCTTCTTGAGAAGCCAGACCATTTCAGAAGAACTAGTCAATTTTAAGGGGAAAGAGTTGGTTGAGTATGAAAATAAGGAAAATAAAAGGTGAAAGTATCATAAGGCTTATCTGGGGAGACATAATTCTCCCATTGAGGTTTCTGATAGCCCTTCAGATAGTGGAGGTGACACTGATACAAAGTGTGTCCATTATCCCCTTTCCTTAGCACCTTCTAAAGAATCTAATGAGGAAGTGGTGACGGTTCCTCTAGTTCCACCACAAACAAGACATGGGAGAGCATACTCTAATGTTGATGACTCAGAGTGATGTCTTTGACCCTTTTTTTTTTATGACACCATAGCCACTTTTTCAAGATCATCCTCCTCAACATGTTTGTTGTTTTTTGTTTATAGTGCTGATGTGGATTTTTTTCAGGCTAGTGTATTAGAGAAGTGCTAGACTTCCTAACAACATGTATGCTTTCTTCTCATGGTACATACAAAATTTTGCTTGGGTTGTGAATGGAGAATCTTCTTTTGTCAACAAGGACAAGGTGATTCAATGATATTCAAGTAACAAACTTCTCCTTTTGAGGAGCTGGCAAGTTTTCATTCAAAAGATGTAAAGTTTGGTCTTTTACTCTTCCATATTCTGTAATTATTACATATAACTAATTGAGGAACATCTCAAATTCTGGTGCAAATGATCTCCAAATGAAATTAAATGTAAATGTAATTGAGCCTGATGCTTGTTGCTCCCTTATTCTATAAAAGGGGATTTCACGGTTCATTACAAGGGTCAGAGTTTTAGGTCAAAAGATGGTATAGGGCATAAGCTAAGTTCAGAAAAGGAATTTTATAGGAATATGAGTGAATAGAATAGTAGATAGTCTTGGGTATGATTCATGTATGTAATAGTCTTAAATTAGTTTTATAGAAGCTACATATATCAAAACAAATCTTAGTTCAAAAAAAAAACTCTCTTATGTATCTTTCTTACAAGTTATAAATGAAAATATCAATGGTGTTCTCATTTATCTTCAGTTGTTCCATTGAATGTATGACTCTGTTTTAGCTTTGACTCAAAGAGTTGATTAAATGCTTGAAGATGGTTATAGACTTGTAAGGAATTGCATATGATTTGGTAAGAAGTTTTGTTTCAAGCATTGTGAATTTTCATACTACAAAGCACTATGAAAATATTCCACCCATTTCTGAATTAAATAGCTTGTATATTACTGGTTCTTGCATATTTGACTCCATTGTCCCAATTGATGAAGCATTGGTCTATTTGTTAGATAAGCTTGCATGAAAATTAGCTATTGGCATGCCTAGTCATGGATTTAAAAGGAGAACAACATTCACTTAAAAATATTTTTTGAATATAAGGTATGGGTTTGAAATACCTCTAATTCCTAGCAAATAGATAATCATTTGCTCAAAAGGTCTTCCAAATCTTTAGTGAAGTGCATTTATTTGCAATAAATAGGAATCAATTTGTGTATGAATGTGTTACCAACTAGATATACCTCATTTGAAACAAAATAAAAAACACCCTCCTAGGTTCCACAGAGCCTAAAGTGTAGGAGTAAAGACCTCAAAATCCTTTACTCATTGTGTTGGCCACTAGCTTTGAAGTTTCTTAACCATAACAACTGGCTACCCTTTAGAGAATTTCAAGGTTCTGCTGGAAAAATCACCAACAGGTGCTCTGTAGTTTGCAGAGAATATTTTTTCACTCCAGCAATTGTGAATGTCTTGGCTACTTCCCTCCTATTGAGTAATTTGAATCTAACTATTCAATGCATTCAATTTGTTTGTTGTGTTTCAAATTTAAAGAAGATTCGATCATTTGAATTTGTAGCTACTAATTACGTAGGTTTTTTATAGGTGAATAGATTGAATTCTACATTATATTTGGATTTCATGTTTGTTTGGGGAGCCTTACACCAGTATTTAATTGTGCAAGTACCTACAGGGAATGGAGTTAATACATCTAACTATCAGAGAGAGTGTTGAAGAATGTGCATTTGACATCCCATAGAGTTGATAGGAGTTGGTCATTATGTCATGTGAAGCACCATTAAGTGTGCATATGTATTTATTAATATAATATCTATTGAGGGTGACACCTTTTGTAAGTGAAGGTATTTGTAACAATAGAAGTCTTTTATAAATTGTAAATGAGCTTTTTTGTGTGCAACTAGACTTGTATTGTAAATGCAAATGTATGTGTTCTTGAAAACCTACATTGGTCAACTACACATTGTCTTGTGAACATGTATTGGTGCTTTTCCAACTTTCTATTAGATTAAATAAAGGTTTTTAGTGGATCAAATGCAAAAAAAAATTGAAAATAAAATGAGAATGGAGTGAGCGGTAACTAGAACCTTTCCCTTAACATAAAAATATATAATTTTTAAAATTTATTAATATATTTTTATTATTTTAACCAAGTAATAAATTTTAAACAAATATATGATATAACTTCTTTAAATAAGAGACGTATCAATTTATATTTAGAAAGCTTTGACCTCGAGTTGCACTTACAAGCCTTTTAATAAGTTATGAAGAAGTCATTAGCAAGGTGACCAATTTGAATAAAATAAGATATGATACAAAAGTAATAATAATATTTGATAATGTTGAAAATATTTTAAAGATAAAATTTATTTGAAAAACAGATATACTGACAAATGGTGAATATCTCTAATTATAGAGAAATTAAAATAAATGCGGCCTCTCAAAATTTATCATCAAACTGATATGGATTTGAGAAGGCAAAGATAATTAAAAATTGACTTATAATGTCTGATTATTTACTCTTGAATTGTGTTTAAACCTTAATGGCTTCTATAATCTTCAACTTTGAAAATAGTCCAGGTAGCCCAACGATCTTTCTGACACTAAAGCCTGACTTATGAAGCAGCCTTTTCCAGTCCTGCTCACTCCTCTCTTTTCCTCCATTTGCAAGGGTCATCATAACTAGATCCGCAACTATTTCAATAGCTTTATTTGGCCTCTCCTCTACTACTGTAATGTTTTCTGCCACTATGAGTCTTACCATTTTCAGGCAAAGCCTTGTGGCAATTTCCAAGTATCTGATTGCATTTCTCCTCATCCCAGTCTATTAATACATTCTGCATCACCCACACAGAATGCAATTATAACTAAAAAGTCTAACAAAAATGCATGCTAAGCTCCTTCGAGAAATAATAACTGTGTGAGGCGCTTGACAATGGATTTTCTGTTTACATTATTACCTTAAAAAAGATGGCGTCTGCTGAAGGTATATTATCAAACATACTGCCACCCACGTTTTGGATACGGCCTGCATAAACGGTCATTGTAAATACTAAACATATATTTCTTTGACAAGATTATGACATAGGGTTTTGAAGAAAGGGGATTTCATTGCATCTTATTCTTTTCTATTTTTGATGTGTAGTAAGTTATTAGCCCTAATATATCATACTGTAACATTATTATTTCTTACATATAACGTAGTTTGTAATGCTAAAATACTAATTAAAAACAAAATCTAAATTTTTGGTCTCTTCATCAGAAATCAATTTATTACAAAAAATGGGTTTAAATTTGTTGTTTAGCCTGCCATACAAAATGAATTAATAAATTTAAGAATATATTCCTTTATTGGTATAACTTTTGGTTAGTATGGAAGAAATAAACAGTGTATCTACCTGGAATTGATGGAGCAGTCTGAACAAAATGAGGAAGATCAAAGTTAATTCCATGGATGTCTGGATAAGCCTTCACAATGTGCGCCAAGGCCGTCCCTTTTCCCCCGCCCACGTCAACCAAAGTTTTCACCTCCTTAAAACCATCATAGCAGGTCACAATTTGCTCCATACCCAGAACTGTAAGCGTCGACATGGAATCATTGACAACATTGTTAACAAGTGGGTCATCCTTCCCATATGCCCACAAGTCCTTTCCATGAGCCTTCTCGAATGCATGACAGTCTTCAAGAACGCATTCATGAAGATGATGCCACGGTGCCATTAACACCGTGTGTGTTTGCATGAGGAGTGGCACAAGGCTCCCTGGATTATTCTCCCTAACGTAAAACCGCTTTGCAGAATCAGTGAGCCCATATCGAATATCAGACGGGTTGTCGCTCATTTGGACAAAAATGCCTTTGGTAGAGAGATATGTGAGAATACAAGAAAGGTAATGCAGATTGGGAGTTTTAGTTGGGAGTTTTGCGGCGATCTCATCAAGAGAAAGGGATGTATTGGGGTCTGCTTTTGCGATAATATCAGGAATATTGAGAAGTATAGCGGATTTTAGAACAAGGGTAGGAACAAACGAGAAAATGGTCTCTAAGGCCTGCTCCAATTCACCTGAACCCATCGTCAGAATTTACTTAACACAAAGCAAAATTGAGTCGCTTGACTATTGTGGGAACTTAGGTGATTATATAGATATTTGTTGGGATATGTAATTTCTCCCACGTCACCAATATTAAATGATATGGAATGAAAAGTTATAAGGATAAACATGAAAAATATTAAATATTTGTAAATCGGTCTATAATCTATACATGTGGGCCTAAGGATAAAAGAAGCAGATGTAATTGTTTATGCATTAGATCAAGTTGTAAGAATGATCAAGTGATCATCAAGAGAAGGATGAGAATGTTGCGGCATTCAAATATTTGTAAGAATGTAATTAAATGATAGATTAATGAAGATTGTGCAGCAATAGTACGTGTTGAAGAAATGATTTATGTTTGATATGTTTCAATATTGTAAGTGTTTGATCTGTTATTTGTTTTGATTTATATCCATCAACCACCATCAATATTTGTGGTGTACCAAATCAAGCTGAAACATCGAAATCTTCCTTTTGTCTTGTTTACTCCGAACTCCGAAGAAGTAAATCTTAAGTACCTATCTAGTATGTTGTGTTTTCCACTTGTTAAGTTAAACAACTACGAACAAAAATGGTTCTGATAGGTGAGTGTCAGTAGGAAAGTTTTAAGTCGTTGGCTTAAAGAAACACTAATCTCAAAAGTTTCCACTGCATGCTTGGCATCAAGGGTTTTACTCATCTGTTTGTTTGGGTGGGAGCTGTGGAGAAAATTCTGTCGCAATCATACAGAAACTAGATGAAAAATCTCACTTTTGTAGCGTAAGAACTAAAAATTCTAACCAAGTCGGTGAGCATCCACAAACTACTAGAGTTATTCTCGAAGATTCGAGTGTTACTATCAATTCTAAGACTAATTACTCAAAATTCTTACCAACAAGCTTGGCATCCAAAAACCACTAAAGTGGTTCTAGAAGATTCGATTGATGCTTTCAATTCTACGACTATAATTAATCTACCTAAACAAGTTCGGCTAATATTTCTGATATACGGAATGCTCTTGATATAATCCCACTAATTTGGAAAAAAATGTACATCGTTACTGTGCCACGGATTTGACCCACATCAATTGATTAAATTCTTTTACAGGAATCAATCAAAATTTTCTTAATCAGTACAGTTGAGTCTAAGCAGATTGTTGGGGCTTAAACAACATTTAAGTTTGGATTTTGTTTAGTGGTATCTGATTTCTTGAATAAGATTCATCTAGTAATATGATTTAAGATGAACTATCTAAACATAATATTTAAGCCGAACTCAAAATATATAATTCCATACTAATCTCTATCCTAACAGGGATATTAAAGTAATCGACTCGATGTGAGCCACTTGTTTGAAATTTTTTTCCTTTGACATTACATTTTCTTTTTACAAATAATTCAAAATCATTTATTTATCTGATATATTTCAAACGATGTTTGAATATTATCACAACTAACGAACCCATTTATTATAAATGTGATCATCTATTGCCCTGCAAGCACCTAGCAAAACTAGTGTTTTTTTTCTGTTCAGAATTAAATTGTTCAGAATTTTTTCCTCAGATCTGATTTTTCCAGCAGCAATGTTAGCTTTTTCCTTCGCTAGTTTGCAAATAAAAGGAAGAATTTTCTATCAATCATTTAACTAAAAATTTCAACCCATTGTTGGATTAAAGAAATTTTAAGAAAAAGCTAGATAACTGAAAACAAGATTGATATTAATGATATGTTTTTCGTGTTGGCAATATTAATTGCCCCTGAGTCTCTTCCCGTTGCCATCTATTTGTCAGGAGCATTTGTTGCCAGTACAACTGGAAGATTGTTTTGAGGATTGTTTTCCCTACTTGCTCCTGACATGCAACTCAATCTGTAGATGTATTAAATGTGGTAGGTCATTTTGAATTTGGGGGGAAATTTTTTTGAATAGATAAAAAAGGAATGAAGACAATTAGTTTTGTCTATTGGAGAAAGAGAAGTTCCAATGCAACAGTAGTCTGAAAAAGATTTTTTTTTGTGAGTTCTCTGTGTGATTTAGAGAAGCTCTTGAACAACAACAACTGTAGTTTGTTCTGGGCGTGTTTGGAGTGAGCAGCTGAAAGCTACTGATGGCTCAGTGTTTTGTCAAGAAAAACAAATAGTTCCAGTCAAATAGAAGGAAAGAAGAGCTCTGTGCAGCTCTTGATATTTGTTTGAAATTTGTGGGTGCAACTCCAGATTGTTGTGTGTTTAGTTTGGAAACAGTAGATTGTAGTTTTAGTTTGAAAGCATTTTGTAATTTGTTATTTTCTGGTTAATACAAAAGCAAATATTGAATGCCCAGATCTGTGTGTCTCCATTTTTCTTTGACTTGTTTATTCCACATTTTGGGTATTTCCAGTTTGACTGGGAAATGGAGCAGCAACTTTGTGTTATTTTTTGCATTTAGAAATTTCTACATGGTATTAGAGCCATAGGCCCCCTTTCTTCATGAGTTAGGGCATTTTTTTTTTTGGGTGTTTAAAGTTTTCTTGTTGGAGACATGGCTAAAGATGAAGGGAAGAGTTGGCAGCAGTCATTGTCCTTTAATGGACAGAACTATGATATTTGGGTAAAGAAGATGAAGACCATGATGGTTACAAATGATTTGTGGGAGTTTGTGATCAATGGGTTCAATGATGTGACTGATCCAACAACATATGTTGTTTTGACAAACAACTAGATGACCCAATTGAAGGAGTTGAGGAGGAAAGATGCAAAAGCATTGAGTCTCATAGAAGCAGCCTTGACATAGGCCATTTTTTCCATAATAGTAGTAGCAAACTATGCAAAGAAAGCTTGGGAAATCCTCCATACCAGCTATAAAGGGACTGATAAAGTCAGATTAGTGAAGCTCCAGATACTTCGAAGAGAGTTTGAGACTCTTGAAATAAATGACGGTGAGTCCATCTAAGAGTTTCACACAAGACTCTCAGGTTTGATAAACTAGTTGAGGGTGAATGTAAAAGTCATGGATGACCAGAGGATTGTGGAGAAAATCCTCAAGAGCTTATGCATGAAGTTTGATGTAGTTGTGATTGCCATAGAAGAGGCAAAGGACCTCTCAACATTGTCAGTTGATGAGCTGATGGGTTCATTGCAAACCCATGAGCAATGCCTTAATAGGTTTGCTAATTCTTCCCTAGAGAAAATATTTAAAGCTTAGCCAAATGCAAGAGGAAAGGGGAGAAGAAACAATGGTGGAAGGAGCTTAGTAGGTAGAGGTTGTGGCAACTCCAGACAAGGAAATGCTGGAGGAGAAAGCTTGGAATGAGCAAGCAGCCAAGAGGGACTGAGCAGCTCTCAAACCAGCTCCTAATAAGGCAAGAAGAACAACAGTTCAAATCAGAAAAATGACAAGAGAAATGTTGAATGCTACTACTATCATAAAATTTGGTCATTATGCAAGTGAGTGCTGGAAAAAGCACAACAATCAGTCAAAACAAAATGCAAATGTGGTTGAAGGTAATCGGTCCACAACCTTCATCATGTGCAACATTGGTGAAGAAGACAACCTTTAAGTTTGGTATTTAGACAATGGTTGCAACAACCACATGAGTGGTAATGAAATTTTGTTTTCTTTCATTGATAGGAATGTAAAGTAGGAGATAAGAATGGGGAACAATGGATTAGTTCATGTTGTGGGCAGATGATCTATCATGATCCGCACCAAGCAAGGTGAAAAGAAGGAGATTCAGAATGTATTTCTTGCTCCTAAGTTAAAGCATAACTTCATGAGTGTTGGAAAACTGATCCAAAATGGATATAAAGTGTTGATGGAGAAGGGTCAATGCATTATTTATGATAAGAATGAGAGGATGAAAATGTTTGCAGTAGTTCAAATTACAAAGAACCTAATGTTTCCTTTGAAGATTAAGATGCATTTCTCATCTCAGTCTATAGTTGTGCCTCTTATGAATGAAAAATGTATAACAATACAACAAGTTGGAACACAGATTTTTGGGACCCACTTGCTTTCTAGCACATCTAGGGTTTTTCACCTAAAAGGAGAAAGAGGGGTCAAAAAATTTTATGCTCACATTCAAAGATTAATGTGATGTGGATGGAAAAGGGATGCAAAATGCCTAGTTGTAATGTTTGATTGCAAGGAACTACTAATGTTGATTGACTAATGAATAGAAACTAAAAGAAAATAACTTGTTTGAAAACACATTGTGTATTTTAAACTAACCTAAGAATGAATAATAAACTGCAACATAAATGAATCAGATAGACAGTGTGCACTTGAAGGCTTGAAGGAGACTGAAAATTTCTTTTGAAATGTTGTTGATGATGTTTTCAGGCCTGGAGGGACTCATTCACCATTTTGGGCAAATTAGTCCCAGTTCTGGTAAATTGAGCCAGAATCTGTTTTTGTCAAAAGGGTGTCAAAAAATGCAAAAAACATGAAACTAACCTGGAAATGGGACACATTCTCCACCGATGGAAAATGAGTCCACTTTTGAATTTTTGAACATTCGAGAATGCATTCTAGAGCTTCCGATTTGCACTTTGATGTTTTGTAGGTGTCCTCTTCTGAAACTCTGATTTACATGTTTGAAAATGAGATTTAATTGATATCTTGACTTGTTGAATGAAGAGAGGACTTTAACAACTTTTCAACTTGATCTTCAATGATTTCTAAGCTTCCAAGGGACCTAAATCTGCAAACACACAAAAAGAGAAGAAGAAATGGTGAATGTTAGGGGATGGGGGTCTACCTTGGTCAAACCCCTTTTAGGTAATTAAACCAAAATGATGAAAGAATAGAATGAAACATGTAATAATGGAATAAAATACCTTATCATGATGACTGATCTTAGATTTTTGCAACAAAACATGTATAATCTACCCTTGAATGTCTTAGGGAGCTAAATTAATGACTTGTAATGTGAAAGACCTAACTTGCTTCATTTGATGAATGAGATGAATGAGTTATGAGATTAAGAGGTGAATTGGGTATTACATGTTGAAATGAGAAGAAAAACACATATTTATACAATCTTGTACCTTAGTAACTCATTCATACCTCATCACAGGCTGACATCAAGCATTTTTGAATTAAAACCCAAAAGGAAATTTAAATTCTTTTGAATTTGGAGCCA
>VDFB02373365.1:198773495-198787627 GCA_007258455.2 Sequoia sempervirens
AAGTTTTGGAATAACATTTTTTTTGAGTTCTGGGAGGGAGGGTGATCAAGTTATCATGGAGAAGTCTTGACAAGATACCTTCTTGATCAAGAGAAAAAGGTGGTTGTGTGATTGGGGTCAAATATACATCTTGCTTAGATGTCATACCTATGCAAGACTTTGTAGATTGTGAATTTTTTTCTTCTTCATTATAGTAGGATACAAAATCTAAAAAATTCAAATCATGAGCATTTTGCGAGATGACAGTTTGAATGTTGTGGGAAAGATGATGTTCAAGACCATTAGTTAGGAAGGATGATTGAAGAGTGTGGTGTGTGATATTACTGAGGTTGAATGAAGGTGGGTAAAGGATGAGAGGGTTATGAAGATGTCCTACGAGATATGTATGTGGTCCATTAAGCAAAGGGGATCTAAGGGACACTTTCGCATTAATATCCTCAATAGTCTTGTTTTGATGTATCTCTAAGTGAGGGAAATCAAGAACCACTTGTTTGCCACAGTCCAATGCCATGATATTCTCCCTAGGAGGAGAGTTTGTAGGAGAAAAAAATTCCATATGTGCTTGACAAGTAAGGCTTTGTTCTTCCACAGTAACTTCGTTTCCAATAGGGGAATGATCAATGATGGGATTATGAGAAGGAGAATGATGAATGTCCATTGCTATTAAGGGTTCATTCTCTTGTTCCATATTATCTACCCTACAAGGAGAGTTTGAATATGTTCATCCAAGTTTGAGGTTTGGAAAGTAGCTTCATCACAAGTGGAGGAGGTACCAACTATGGTTTGAAAATAGATCTTCCCATAGGATAGGGAAATTAGGGAAGGGAAGATCAAGGGTACATCATGATTCTTAATAGGGGTATCGTCTTCTAATACCAACCTATCCTCTTGGCATTGAGGAGGGATATTAGGAGATGAACAAGTGTGATTGTAATGAACATAGAGACTTGATAAGGTAAGGCTGAGGAAGGTGTCTATGATCTCATGTTCTTGTTGTCTAAGGTCATCCAAAGGGGAATAAGGAGATGGAAAATCAAGACCCTCAAGGCTTGTGACTTCTTGCACTAAAATACCTTCATCACTAATAGGAGAGGTATCAAAAGAAGAAAAAGTATGTGTTATGATTGTCAACACTACCATTCTCACCAATGGGCAATGTAAGATTAAGGATTGTATTAATGGATTGTTTCTTAAAGTCCCTATTATGGTAGTCAAAATCAATCTCACAAAATGGGATATTATGCTTATAAAATCCATGTTTAATCCAAAAAAGAGCATATCTTCTGAACGAAAACATGTTAAAATGAAAGAACTCACAATGCAATGCAATTTTCAATTTTTAAGTGCTTGTTTACACAATGCAACAATTTGAAAATGATATGTTGTGATGGAAAAAGTGAAATTAAACAATGCATGAAATGAGCTAATTGAAGTGATTTTTAACAAAATGAATGCTATAGAAATGCAACTGATTGATATATACAAGTTAAGGTACCAAACATAATCCTAAAAACAAATTTATGAGTTTTATAAAATGTTGTTTCAGGGGTCAGAAGGGACTGATTCACCCAAGGTGGCGAATGAGTCCCAGTATGGACTTTTTGCAAAAAATTTAAAAAATTGTGATTGATTTTTATGAATTCTGAGTGCTAAGATGTAGACCTAAGTGAAAAATGCAGAATTTCAAAACCTTTCAATGATTAAAGATGGAAAAATGCAACCTATCATGTACTTTTACTCATGTAAAAATGAAATTCTAGAATGCAAGTTAACTAATGAAAAATACAAGGAAATAAACTCTAGAATGATTAATGGACTCCAAAATTAGAAAAGAGGAGATTCAAACATCAGGTTCACCAAATTGGAACATAGATTTTTGGGACCCACTTGCTTTCTAGCACTTATAGGGTTTTTCACCTAGATGGAGAAAGAGAGGTAAAAAATGCTTATGCTCACATTCAAAGATTAATGTGATGTGGAAGGAAAAGGGATGCAAAATTCCCAGATTTAATGTTTGATTGCAAGGAACTACTAAGATTCATTGACTAATGAATAGAAACTAAAAAAAATAACTTGTTTGAAAACACATTGTGTATTGTTAACTAACCTAAGAATGAATAATAAACTACAACAGAAAGGAATTAGATAGAAAGTGTGCACTTGAAGGCTTGAAAGAGACTATAAATTTCTTTTGAAATGTTTTTGATGATGTTTTTCAGGCCTGGAGGGACTCATTCACCATTCTGGGAGAATTAGTCCTAATTCTGGTAAATTGAGTTGAAATCTATTTATGTCAAAAGGGTGTCAGAAAATGTAGAACGCATGAAACTAACCTCAAAATGGGACTCATTCACCAGCCATGAAGAATGAGTCCACTTTTTAATTTCTAAATATTCGAGAGTGGATTTTGGAGCTTCCGATCTACACTTTGATGTTCTATAGGTGTCTACTTCTGAAACTCTAATTTACAGGTCTGAAAATGAGATTTAATTGATATCTTTACTTGTTGAATGAAGAGACGAATTTAAAAACTTTGAAACTTGACCTTCAATGATTTCTAATCTTCCAAGGGACCTCAATCTGCAAACACACAAGAGAAGAAGAAATGGTGAATGTTAGGGCATTGGGGTTTGCCTTGGTCAAACCCCTTCTAGGTAATTAAACCAAAATGATGAAAGAATAGAATGAAACATGCAAAAATGGAATAGATTACCTTGCCATTATGATTGATCTTATATTTTTGCTGCAAAACATGTAGAATATTCCCTTGAATGTCTTAGGATGCTAAATTAATGACTTGCAATGTGAAATCCATATCTTGCTTGATTCGATGAATGAGGTGAATGAGTTATGAGATTAAGAGGTGAATGGGAGATTGAATGTTGAAATGAGAAGAAAAAAAATATCTATACACTCTTGTGCCTTAGTAACCCATTCATACCAAATCACAGGCCAACATCAAGTGCTTTTGAATAAAAACTCGAAAGGAAATTTTAAAAATTCTAAATTTGGAACCAAAGGGGACTCATTCGCCACCCATGGCGAATGGGTCCCACCTAAGACCTGAAAATGGGTGTTGGAATTATGTTGCATTTAATGTTGTTTATCGGACTTACATTCTAAAATACACTTAATTAAAGCATACGAGGGCATAAAGGGGTCAAATAAGTCATAAGATAGGGATAAATAGTGAAGTTGTGCCTAGGAAAGCATGAAATATTGTTATAAGATTTTAAAACATGTCAAAATAGGAATTGATGATGAGTAAAAAGGTGATTTTTTAGGTAAATTGTAATAAATAGATTCTAGAAGAGTGTAGAAATGTTTTACAACACTTCACAACACCTTCAAAATATGTCATGAAAAGCATTTTATTTAGTTTGCAAAGGTCCAAGACTTAGTGTGGATGCATAAAATGCCTCACAACACCCAAATCAAGACCTCATTAAGTCCAATTAGTCTCATGTCAAGCAAAGGGTACTTTTTTCTACGACACACAAGTAGCCCTCAAGATCACCATTCAAGACCCCTCCAAGCTATGGCACCTTACGTATGGACACTTAGGCTATACTAGTTTAAGTCTTTTGTCCAAGATCAAAATGATTGATGGTTTGCCAAGAATAAAAAAGTCTAATGTTAAGTGTGAGGCTTGCATTTTGGGCAAGCAACATAGGAAACCCTTTCAATCAGGCAACTCTACAAGGGAAAGAGTGCCATAGGAGCTAGTGAACATGGATTTGATTGGCCCTATGCAAACCACATCTATTGGTAAAAGAAAATATTTTATGACCTTCATTGATGATTACAGTTGTAAGACATGGGTTTATTTTTTATAGCATAAGTATGAAGCATTTGATAAGTTTTTGTTGTTTAAGGCCCAGGTTGAAAAGGAGAGTGGACACGTGATCAAGGTCCTAAGGTCAGATTGAGGGGGATAGTATACCTCCATAAAATTTGTAAATTTTTTCAAGCAAAATGGTATCAAGAAGGAGCTAACAGCCAGTTATACTCCATAGAAAAATGTAGTGGCTGAGAGAAAGAATAGGACCATCATGGAGATGGCAATGAGCATGCTAAAAGAAAAGGGGCTCCCAACTAAATATTAGAGAGAGGCTGTAGCAACAACTGTATATCTGATAAATAGAAGTCGAACAAAGGCAGTCTGTGACAAAATCCCACAAGAGGCATGGAAAAAATGCAAGTGGATGATTGAGCACTTAAGAGTGTTTGGGTGTGTGGCATATGCTCATGTTCCCAAAGAAAAGAGGTAGAAATTGGATGAAAAGGGTGAGAAGAGTATTTTCACAAGCTAAAGTGAGGAGTCCAAAGCCTATAGGCTATATAACCCAATCACCAAGAAAATCGTCATCAGTGAGATGTGGAGTTCCTAGAGGATGAGTCATGGATGAATTGATAGTTTTTATAGCTTAGAACTACTCCTAATAGATCTTGAAGAAGAAGATAAAGAACAAGAAGTGTAGTAAGATGAGCCTCAGGTCCTCCTGACAATTTTAGTTGAGCTCTAGACAGCTCCCAACAGCTTCTGATAGCTCTAGACGTAGGTAGATAGTTAGGAAGATAGTCACAGGTATCCAGAGAATTGGCCACAAAGAGCTCCTGACGGCTCCTGACAGCTCCTAACATGAGCAGACAGAAAGGAAAGCAACTACAAACAGCTAGAGGATTGGCTCCTGAGAGCTCCCGATAGCTTCGATTGGCTCTTAAGAGCTCCCAAAAGCTCCAGACAGGGTTTTTTCAATAGAGCAACAAAAGTAATGAAAGTTCATACCCCACTCTCACCTCCCTAATGCCAAGAAAGACCAAAATTCTAAGGGATATCTACCAAAATGAAAGGTACGATGAAGAATTTGATGAAAGTGTGAATTTTACATTATTCTATCATAGTGATCCAATTTATTTTGAGGATGCTATGAAAGAAAATAAATGGTGTGAAACCATGGATGAGGAGATAGATGCAATAGAAAGGAACAACGTATGGGAGCTAATTGATTTTCCTCCCAACAAGCAAGTTATTGGGATGAAATGGGTCTACAAGACCAAATGCAATGCCAAAGGAAGAATAGAGTGACATAAGGCATGATTGGTGGTTAAGGGGTACAAACAACAGTTTGGGAGAGATTATAATGAGACATTTTCCCCTGTTGCAAGGATGGAAACCATGTAGGTAGTCATAGTAATTGCAGCCCAACACAAGTGGAAGGTGTTTCAAATGGATGTGAAGTTCTCCTTCTTGAATGGAGTGTTGAAATAAGAAGTTTATGTGAAGCAGCCACTTGGATATGAAGTTCTGGGTCAAGAACACAATGTGTATAGGTTGAAGAAGGCCCTTTATGGGTTAAAGGAAGCTCCATAGGCATGGTATAGTAGGATTGACTCATATTTGATGAGCAATGGCTTTAGAAAAAGGGATGGTGACCCCATTCTTTACATCAAGGCAACAAATGGTAATATTTTGATTGTTGTCTTATATGTAGATGATCTATTTTTTACTGGGAATGATGATATCCTCATTTTTTAGTTTAAAGAGGCCATGAAAAGAGAGTTTGAGATGACAGAATTAGGTCTCTTGAGGTATTTTCTAGGCATAGAAGTAAAACAAATGGACATGGTATTTTTCATCTCTCAAGCAAATTATGCAAAAAAAAATTGAAGAGATTTAAGATGTTTGAAAGAACTTTCCTACCTCAACTCCAATAGCCATAGGTCTAAAGTTGAGCAAGGAAGATTGAAGCAACAATGTGGATCTGACCATGTATAAGAGTTTGGTTGGAAGTTTAAAGTATTTAACAAAAAGTAGGCCTAATATAATGTACAGTGTAAGTTTGATTTCCAAATTTATGGAGACTCCAAAAGAGTCACATTGGAAATCAGGTAAAAGAATCCTGAGGTATGTGAATGGCACCAAAGGATATGGTATTTTGTATGGTACAACAAATGATTTTGGGTTGGTTGGATACACAGATAGTGATTAGGTAGGAATTTTGGATGATAGGAAGAGCACATCTGGATATGTGTTTCATTTGGGATTAGGAGTTATCTCATGGGATTCCAAGAAGCAACCCATAGTTTCACTATCTACAATAGAGGTTGTGCATATAGCAACAAATTCAACATGTCAAGCTATTTGGTTGAGAAGAATCTTGGCAGATTTGAGAGAAGAAAAAGAGGATGGAACAACAATCTTTTGTGACAATGTTTCATTAATAGCTTTAACGAAAAATATTGTTTCATGAAAGAAGAAAGTACATTGAAATCATGTATCATTTTATCAGAGAGTTAGTTAAAAATGGTGAAGTTAAAATGGCATTTTTTAGTCTGAGCAACAGCTAGTAGACATATTCACCAAACCATTGAGTACAGAAAACTTCAAGTGCCTAACAAATTGTTTGGGCGTTGTTGATTTGGATCAGGATTGATCTTGTTTTGTTGGCTCAGGACAAAGGGGGAGTGTTGGAAATATCAATTTCCCCTAAGCCTTCTCCAATTGCCACCTACCTGTTAGGAGCATTTGTTGCTAGTACAACTAGAAGATTGTTTTGGGGATTGCTTTCCCAACTTGTTCCTAACGTGCAACTCAGTCTGCAGATGTATTAAATGTGGTAGGTCATTTTGAATTTTGGGGGAAATGTTTTTGAATAAAAAAAAAGGAATGAAGACAGTTAGTTCTATCTGTTGGAGAAGGAGAAGTTCTAGTGTAACAACAGTTTGAAAAAGGAATGTTTTTGTGTGAGTTCTCTATGTGATTCGGAGAAGCTCTAAGCAGTAGCAATTGTATTTTGTTACGGCATGTTTGCAGTGAGTAGCTAAAAGCTTCCAACACTCAGTGTTTTGCTAGGAACAATAGATAGTTACAATTGAATAGAAGGAAAGAAGAGCTATTTGTAACTCTCTGATAGTTGTGTGTTTAGTTTGTAAACAATAGATTATAGTTTCAGTTTGAAAGCATTTTGTAATTTTTTATTTTCTGGTTAATACAAAAGAAAATATTGCATGCCCAGATCTGTGTGTCTCCATTTTGCTTTGTCTTGTTTATTCCGCATTTTGAGTATTTCCAATTTGACTAGGAAACAGAGCAGTAACTCTGTGTTATTTTGTGCATTTAGAAATTTCTACATTTCGAATTTTTTTCTATCTAATGGTCAAGATCTGAAAACCCTAGAAGAAAATACACATTATGGCATCTTTTGACAAATATTTACAAACCTACTTAATCTTTGTTTGAAAGAAGTTTAAATTTTATATTTTATTTTTTATACTTTTTGTTGTTTGTCAAATCATATGGTCAACTAGTCATTTCTTCCATAGCCATTATGGGGCAAGACATGGTGGGGTGGTTACTTTTGTCTCTTGCAAGTGGAAACTATACTTAGTGGACCAAGGATGTGACTCCATAAAGAGTGCATTGTAGGAGCCTCTTTAAAAGTTAAAAAAAAAATACCCTAGTTTATAATCATTTTTTTCGATTAGGATCCAATTTTTTTAAAATATTAACTTAGGCTGCAAAATAAAAATTTCTAATAAAATTTAAATTGAGATAGAAGACTAAATATAAGATATTTTATTGTCTTTAATTGAGGTGTTGAATTAAACCTAATTTTTTAATCAATTTGTATTATATTGTTTTTTTTTTTTTTAATTGAAGTGGTGAATTAAGCCTAAATATCAATAAATTTGTGCTTAAGGAGAAAATTTAAATCCTAAAGTAATACAATTTTTTCATTAAAGAAGGAATCAAAACACAAGTTAATATAAATTTATAAGTTAGGCAAAAAGTGAATAAAAATTAATTATATATATATAACAAATTGTGTTCGATATTTTCAATTAAAAGACAACATTGGTCATCATTAACATTTTTATTTAACTTGATGTACTTTAAGTTAAATGACGACCTTCATCATTATTAATAATTTTATTGAATTCAATCTAATTTGAGTAGAGAGGCTCCTTTCATGATCGTTAACATTTTCATTTAATTCAGCACACTCAAAATATCACATAGATGATATTTAAGACATGCACAAATATTATCAGGGATAACTTTAAGAACTAGCCCCCTCATAAAAGGTGTAAAAACCAAGCGAATTTTGTATACTTCCTAAAAAAATTATTAATTTTATTGGTGATTTTTTTCTTTCTTCGCAATAAATTAATAATTTCAATTCTAGAATCTTTTGTAATCGCTAGAAGTCTATAAAAAATCTTGGTGAATTATAATTTTTTTAAACCAGCAAAATATTTTCATTGGCGATTAAAAAATGTTTTCAAACCAATAAAATATTTTCATTAGTGAATTAAACCTATTTTAAAACCAAAAAAATATTTTTGTGGGTGAATTAAACATGTTTTCAAACCCAAAAATATTTTGTTGGTGATTAAAACTTCTAAGTTTCAAACCAAAAAAATATTTTTATTGGCAAATTAAACCTATTTTCAAATCAATAAAAAATTTCATTGGAAAATTAAACCTATTTTCAAACTAATAAAAAAATTTCATTAGTGAATTGAACTGGTATGCCAATAAAAAGTCATAGCATGAGCGGTGAAAATATCAAATGCAATATATTGTTCTATTCTCAGAGAAATTTTCCACAGACCCAAATTCCTTCATAAAGTCTTCGAAATGGAGACAAGTTTCAACATATTATAACTTCTTATCAGAAGTGAGTCACTAAGTGAAGTACTATGTCTGAAGCCAGATGTTAGTGCAACCTAACAACTAGTAACTACAAGTGATATTATTTAATAAGTTAATATAACATTAACATACTCATGGACTTGAAGCTATACTATGGAAGCCTCCCATTCTTCCCACCCATCTGGTAATTTGAACCTTCCTGGTCTTTTTCCTTCCCACTTGGATATGTCGTCTTTTACAAGTTGTTCGTTGGTCATGTGGATCTCACGGTTGATACTCCTGCATCGTGTTTTGTGGATGTGCTAGCCCATAAACCTCCTTCTGTGGATGTAGTTGTGGTTTCCCTTATTACTATGAAGGGCTCTGAACTACATGCGTTCATTGATGCTATGCAAATAAACAAAGATGGGGAGGGATCTGTGCATCCTCTATGATGTGCAAATGTTTCTCTTGTTATTTCCCTATATAAGGAAGTCCCTAAAGACATTCATTTCTACTCCAAGATTTCCCTTATCTGCAGATTTTATCATTGGTGGCCTTCTCTCTCAGATTTGTACCATGGATTTCCATACATTGGTGTCCATTAATGGAGGGTTTGATGGAGATTTATCCTTCTACAAGAGGTTTCTTTACTGTTGGGTTCTATTCAACTAAGGATAGATAGAAAATTTTAGATTATGGCTTATGGGAATGAGATTATCACCCCCTATCCATGAAGCCTTGGGTTCATTCCTTTAACCCTTTAAAGCAACCCATTGATATGGTACCTATTTGGGTAAGATTTCCTTATCTTCCCTTATACTTTTGGTTCCCCTCTACTTATGAGGGCGTAGGTAATGCTCTTGGAAGGCTTTGGAAAGTGGATATTTCCTCTAATAATTTTATTCACACCTCCTTTACTTGGATTTTGGTGGAGGCAGATTTTTCTAAGGCCTTACTAGGTGAGGTTGTGCTCTAGGTTTTAATGTATGGTCTTGGTCCTATTTGGTGGATTATGAAGGAATTCCTTTTTGTTACAGATGTTGTTCTGCAACTAGTCACTTGACTCGTGACTGTTCTTATGGTTCCCATTTTATTTCATCCTTTACCTGGTGGAAGAATTATGTCCATGAAAATTTAATAGTACACCCTGCTACAGACTTTTCTTCTGATCCTGAAGATTCAAGACCCCACTCTCCTTCTGCATGAACGAATATTCATGTGTCTTTTGTTGTGTTGTATTTGGACAAGACTACTCCTAATGCTATGTGTGTTGCCTCCTCTAAGGCCCCTACTACTCCTACTCTGAAGAATATTCCTGCTATTGATGGTGTTTCTCATTCTGCTGGGTTGTTTTTGGATATGGCTAATCCTTTTGTTGTGTGTGCTTCCTCCCTTGAGGCTCCTGATATTCCCATGCAGAAAAAGGATGGGTTAACTTCAAATCTTGTTGCTTCATTCTTGGATTTGGACTTCGCTTGATGCTTCTTTTGTTCCACTAGTTAGTTACTTCGAAGGGGATTCTTCCGCTTCTAATCTAACTATTTCTAATCCTATTTCTGATTCAACGTGGAAAGTTGTGAATCAAAAGAAATCTAAGAAGGTCATTATTTCTTTTAACAAATTGATGGTTCCTAGCTCCAGTGCTAGAGCTATGCCTCTTTAGTTGCTATTTGGTTGTTTCTTGTTGGTGGATCCTCTTTGCTACTAGTCTTTTGTTGTTCTCCTTTGTGTGTGGCCTTTTGGCCTATTCTACTGGCATTGTTGCATGTTCTTCTTTGTTGTTCTCTAGGCAACGAGAATAGATATTTTTTGTTGTTTCTTCTTGTTGTTTTCCTTTTTCTTTTTGTGCTTTTGCTAAATATTTTTTTGCTATAAAAGGGATCAGGGCATTTTCAAAATCCTTGCTTACTTAATAAAAAACATTAACATAATCAGAAAATTAAAATTGTATTGACAATAACTATGAGTTATATTATTGTAAAACTTAACCATTCGTTGAATGTTTGATGGATGGTTGTATTTGCATTCTGAAAGAAAATCTCCAAAGTACTAGACTATTGAATTCAAACCTCCAAAAAAGCACTAGAATCATTAGATTTGCAAATATCAATGGTTGACCTTTTATTACTTATTAAATCACCTAAAGCCATGACTTGATTTTTGTGAAGTAATATTGTCACATCAACATGTCTGTCTTGTGGTGAAATAAATTCTCAAGTGTTGGGTATTGATGTCTTCATTCTATAGATACTTCACCAACTTGATGTTCTTCATATCATTTATAGCATATTTTCTTTGAACTCTCATTTCTATTTATAATTTCATGGTGATATTATGGAGTCTTCATGGCATGTCATCCTACCCAAATTTTTTTGGGAGAAAGGAAGCAACAATGATATGATAGATGAAATAAGGGTATAGTTTTCACTATTCCTTGTGTTCCTGTTGAGGAGGCTATAAGAAAATTTTTGGGTAGGGAATGGCTTCAAAATAACCCCCATTCTCTATTTTCTAAGGTAGCTTTTTCTTTCTTGTCCAATTGCATTGACATAATTTTCTTGGATAAAGATTTGGTGAAGATGTTGGGAATACATTTTTTTAGCCTTTTATTTACATTCTTTCTTTGTTGGAATTGGCACTTGCGCATTATAATTTTCAATTTGGGTTAGTGTGTATTGGTGGAATCTTTCCGAAAGTTCAGTTGTCTACTTATAGAGTGCAATATATTTCCCTAGTTGTTATGAGGTGTGGTCTGGTTTATGATATGACAAATGAATCATTGTAGAGTCTAGAGTTTTGGAGGAAGGATTTAGGTGATACCATTTTACTCTCTTCTCTTTGTGAAAAAATGGAAATAGAGGAGACCTTATCTTTTAGGAGATAGGGTTCCTATTTCACACTCATGTTTCACTCAAGGAAATCCTAGAGATCTCAATCCGAAGGATGGAATGAAGGAAAGAGATATGCTAAAGGTTTTCCTAGGGAATGATTAGAAACTAAAAAGGGGTTCACCACCAAGCTAGGGATTGGAAAGATAAGAGATGAATGAAATATGCAAAGTACTATGCAAATCCTAACTAAATAACCTAGGAAATGAAAATAAAAATTAGGATAAAAAACTAAGAATGAAAAAAGGTGCACCTGGAAGAAAGATGAGGTCAAAAAAATCTCTAAAACCCTGAAAACTTGCCATTTGATGCCCACTGGGACTCATACACTAGTCTGGGTGTATAATTCCTAGACTAGGGTTTCTAGGTGGAAATAGAAATCTAGAACTGCTAAATCATGATCTACAAAAAATACCCAAAAATAGGTATACTGGGACTCATACGCCACAAGTGGCGTATTAGTCCCATTTTGTTGAAAAGTGTCCCAAGAGCAGAATTCTAAAGCAAAAAAATTTGAGCCTCTGAAGTTGAATTAAATAATCCTTTTCCAACTATTTTCATGTAGATACGTTCAATATCTTTCTCTAGATCTGAGTTTCCATGAGCCTTGACAAATTTACGACAAATTTTGCAACTTTTATAACTTTGCAATCTTGATACTTTTAAAGGCTTCAAATCCACTTTTTCTTCAAACTATAGACCTACAATCACACAAAGAGAGAAAAAGTGTTGTTTTGTTAGGTAATAGGGGTTTTCCTTCGTCAAACCCCATTTAGGTAATTAAACCAAATGATGAAACAATGAAATAAGGACATGAAACATGAAACATGAAATGATGATACCTTGGATGATGTCTTAGAATACAAATCTACAAACTAACATGAAGTGGCCATGAAGAATGTAGATCTTGATCTCAAATTGGATGTGCAACAATGCTTGCAAATGGATCTTCAATGCTACATCAACAATATTAGCTCAACAACATGCTTTATGCACTATGTCTTTGAAATGATGATGGATCTTGACTGCATGCAACAAATAATGAAGGAATATTCCTTAGAATGATTTAAAGATGCTCTTGAATGTCCTTGAATACTCTTGTGAAGTCTTCTAATCATAAAATTGCTATTAGGATTGATCTCTTGAAAGTATTAGGTGAAAATGAGTGAAATAACCTTGTATTTATACTTGTTTATGCCAAATTTCTTGAAATTACAACACTACAAGCCAACATCAGATCTAGGAGAATAAAACCCCACCAAGAATTTGAATTTAATTTAATTTTAAGCCACATGGAAATAATACACCAAAAGTGGCATATGAGTCCCATTAGGCTAGGCTTTCAGACACATTTTTCAAGAAATGCTTAGATTGATGTGAAATCTAGATCAAGGCCCCAAAACTTAGGTGGGACTCATACGTCCAAGGTGGTGTATGAATCATATGCCCAAGGTGGTGTATGAATCATATGCCCAAGGTGGAGTATGAGTCCCATATCACTAAATATGGGCCATAAAATCTAAAAATACATGAATTATGATTGGATATTGGTTTATGTTGGGATTATCCTTAGAAAGATGCATTAATTAAGGCTTGTGGATGTAAAATAAGACCAAATAAGGCATAAAGAAGCCTAATTAATTAATAAATCCATAGATTAGTGTGAAAGTGTTAGGATACCCTTTATAACACCATAAATAAGGCATAATTAAGTTCATTTAGTTTACAAGATCCCAAAACTTAGTGTAAAGGTGTAAATAAATACACTAAATTAAAGAAAAAATAGGTCTATTTAGCTTAGAGGATCCCTAGACCTAATGTGAATGTGTAAAAAACATTACAACACTATATCAAGGAAAAATTAGGTCCATTTAGTTTACAAAGGTCCTAAATTTAATATGAAGGTATAAATGAATACACTTTACAACACTAAATTAAGGAAAAGGTAGGTTTATTTAGCTTAAAAAGGGCCCAAGACCTAATGTGAATGTGTAAAACACATCACAACACTACATAAAGGTGAAATTTAGTTCATTTTAACATTAATCATGCCCTAATCAAGTAAGGGAAAGGGATAATATTGATGACGATGTTACTCATAGCAATAGTGCAGATAAATTCCTCACAGAAAAACTGCGAAGAGCCTATCCTTCTTGAAAGAATTAACCAAAGACAGCCTAAAATGGGAATCTATTTAATAGGAAAAGGTTGGCTTAGCTCAATCCCAAGTCTCCTATAGTTAGGTCTTAATTGTACTAGGTTCACTTTAGGGTATGACGTGATATTGTTGTTAATCTCAAAGGGAATATAGTTTTTTAAAATCATGTTTGAGACACTAATTTTTTAATTAGATCATAAAATAATATCATGAAATCAAAATATTTGAAATAATATTTCATGAACATCAACAATTTTCCTATCACTTAAGTAGATTTAGCTTTAAGCATTCCAGCAATTTCACAGAAAATGAAAATTTTCAATAAATTCCCATTCATTCATCTATCTTTTGAAACATTTTCAACAATTTAAACATCTATTCTAAAATAAATCATAAAAAATACTAAAAATTAAAATTTATCCCGATTATTCTCCATGCATGCCCC
>VDFB02373365.1:198806375-198831586 GCA_007258455.2 Sequoia sempervirens
TAGTGTAAGAATATTCACCTCTTCAGTAATGGTATTCACATGCAAGTACCTAAGTAGCAGGACTAGAGAGGTAGATATGCTTACTATAAGATGAATATTTTTATATCTTGATTCCTATTAAAAATATGCAGAAATGATTTAAGATAAGGAATTAAGATAAATAATAGTTCAACCCATCAAGGAAAATGAGGACAACATGCTGGGCTCAACCCTTGTGGGAGCCACATTTAATCCCACATACTGTAATCAAATTAATCAAAATAGAAACAAGGATTTCACCTCTACCTGCATAGGAAGTAAACATGTTAGATAAAAAACAAGCATATCGTGGATGTGTTTGATAACTTTTGCTTCCTTGGACATTTTATGATGTGCAAACTATTTTAATGCAAATGAAGGTCAAGTTATATGTTTTCAGATGTTTGTGCATATATTGATTTGTGATCCCTCATTTCTCTAAAAAAACTATCTCTCTCAGATGCAGAAAATTAGGAGCAAAAAAGGGGCAACAACTAGATGCAAGACAAGCGGGAGGACTAAAGATGACACAAGGCAGCCCAACCAAGACTCATCATTTAGGCAATGTTGGGTCAACTTTCCTTAGATGTGCATTTCTTTATTTGCAAGTGTATATTTTTTCTTTTATTTTCATTGAAACAGTTAGTCTCATGGCTTGTGTGAGACATTATCCATTTGCATTATCAGTAAAGATTGGTTTTCTTGCAAATATTTTGTACTTTCTCCTATGTTTTATGTATCTTTATAAATGCAATCTAGTGATGTAATATTCTGATTTTGTTTATGCACAAAAATGTAATATAGAAGAAATAAAGTGTACCTCACTCTTCATTTGAAAATCACAACAACTCTACCTAATTGAGCTATTAGTGAAAATAGGTAACATTTTTTATGACATCTACTATATGTTTTCTTGCTAAACATCATACTAGTTGCATAGGCTTATCCATTGGGCATAGAGTCACTCAAAAATATTGACACAACTTGAAAACAATCCTCAAAACAATACTGTAAATCAACAGATTAGTACAAATAACCTTGGAAACTTATTGAAACACCAAAAATTTAGGATGAACACTACTTAACTATGTTGAAGAACACTTAGGGAAATTTAAAACTTGCATCTAAACTACAGTGCAGAAAAACTTATTGAAAAAAAAACTCTAATCTACCAAATGTTATGCAGATCAAACCTCAAAACATCATTTTAGGTGTATCCCATTGACTAGGATAGGAATAATTTCTCCATCCATCTTTGATAACTATTATGCATTGTGCTCCTTCCATTCTGTGATAAAAAATGGGCCACTCCAAAAGTTAGCAAACTTAGTGTGCTTTCCTAGCCTTCTTTTCAATTCATCCCATTTGAGTACAACATCACCCTCTCTAAATATCTTGGGTGTTGCTTTCTTATCAAAGATTCTTTTTGTTTGGAGCTAATGATATTCCAAGGACTTCATTGCTTTATTTATTGTCTCTTCTAGCTCCATGAGTTGAGCATACCTAACTACCATTGGGTCCTACTCCTCAAACATTTCTAGTTGATGCATAATATCAAGAGTTGGGAGCTCTACAGATTAAGGAAGTCTTGCCTCCTTACCATAAACTAGTACATATGGAGACTTCCCAATAGACCCTTTAGGAGTTATTCTATCTTCCCATAAGGAATATTTTAGCTTGGTGTGCCAAGTTCTTCGATTATCCTCCATGATTCTTTTGATGATTCTTATGAGATTCTTTTTTGTTGATTTTACCAAACCATTACCTTGTGGATAATAGTTTGACGATGTATTCAAATGAATTTCATTCCTAACAGCCCAATCACTCACTCTGAGTCCAATAAATGTTAAAGGATTATTTGAAATAATTTACTCAGGTACTCCAAACCTGGTTACTAAATCATCATAAAAGTTTAAAACAACACTTTCATTGGCTTCTTTTAAAGCCAGTGCTTTAGTACACCTTGTGAAATAATCAATTGCAGTGAGTACCCACTTGTGACTTGCACTAGAAGGTGGATTTATAGGTCCTATAAAATTAATTCCCCATTTCATGAAGGGATATTCCACTTGAATTGGCTGCAAAGGTAAAGCTGTCAGCCTCTCTTTTCCTACAAAAATTACACATTTTACACATTTTCTTGCCCATGCATGGTAATCCTTAAACAATCTTGGCCAATAGTAGCCAATTCTCAATATTTTCCATTTAGTTGTTATTGGGGAAAAGTGACCCCCAACAGTTCTATCATGGAACTCATGAAGCACTTTATCTACCTAATCTTGATCAATTCATCTTAAAAACACACCATTGAGATCATTTCTAAAAAAAACATTATCAACTAGCACATAAGGAATAGACTGCAATATGAAATATCTCCTCTTAGCCTTGTCTAAACCTAGCGTGCACTCACCAGTTTGCAAGAAATGAGTCATGTCATGTACCCATCTTGCACCCAATGTAGGTACAACATTTTGAGGTTGATCATTAGTGAACAAAACAACCTCTATTTCTACCTTTTCCTCATTTTCAGATCCCATAGCCAGCTACTCACACAACCCTTTTCCCCTTACAAGCTTAGTCACCTTAATATTTATATCATACTCCATAATCTTTGTGATCCACTCGACCCTCTTTTCATTCAAGTCCATGCTTAACAAAAACTCCTTCACACTAGGATGAGCAACCATCAAATGTATCTTATTGTTAGAAATCAAAGGCTTAAATTTTTTTAGACTTCTGGTAATAGCTAGAACATGCTTCTCCACGAAGGTATACCTCTATTCATAATCCTCTAAACCTTGACTAAAAAAGGCAATGGGTTGTTATAGGCCATCATTATTTTGTTGTACTAGTATTGCAAAAATAAAATATATGCTGCCAAAAGCATACAAAATAAAGTCCTTTGAAAATTTTGGATTTACTAAAGTAGGAGCTACTATCAAAGCCTCCTTAATAGCTTAAAAACTGTGCTTGGCCTCCCTGGTCCAGCTAAAACTTGCATTTTTCTTTAACATGGTAGTTAATGGTCTCAAAAGTTTTGGAACATCTGGAATAAACCTTCTTAGAAAATTAATTATGCCCAAGAAACTTTGTATCCCCTTCTTATGATTGGGTAAAGTCAGCTCTAAAATGGCTTTCACTCTTTTAGGATCAATGGTGATCCCCTGTATTGACACTATGTGTCCTAAAATATTGCCTTCATGAACAACAAAAATACATTTTTTTGGGATTAAGAGATATACCAAACTCCTTGCACCTTTCAAACACTTGTCTTAGGTGGGAAAAATGCTCCTCTACTTTTTTGAGAAAACTATTATGTCTTCCAAATATATAAGCACTAATTTATGAATCAACCCCTAAAATGCCATGTCCATGGCCCTCTGGAAGGTGGCACCATCATTAGATAATCCAAATGGAATTATTTTATAGGTAATTGTGCCCCACTTTGTGTTAAAAGCAGCCTTGTATTGGTCCTCTTCTTTGACCAATACCTAGTTATAACTAGAATAACCATCGAGTAAGGAAAACCTCTTTGAACCAACAACTATTTGAAGGATCTGCTCCATAGAGGGTAGCGGGTAATGGTCTTTCAATGAGGATCTATTAAGGTCTCTAAAGTCTACATAGAGCCTAATTTATCCATTTTTATTCCTAACTAGTACAAGGTTAGATACCCACGAGGTATGCTTGATTGGGAAAATAATGTCTCCCTCAATTAGCTTGGTCAGCTCTTTGATCATGAGAGACTTGAGTTTGGGGTTTAAAGCCTCCATTTCCACCTAATAGGCTTTGTATTTGGCTCTAATTCTATAGTATGTTGGGAAATTTTGGGATAAAATCCCTTCAAATCTGAGTATTCCCATACAAAAAAATCTTGAAATTCTTGACAAAGACCAACAAAAGCTTTCCTATCTGCTTGTGAACATTTTTTTCCAATTTTAAGGAGCTTACCTTTGAAAATCTCCAGCTCTTCATAATGTTCCTCTTTGACCTGCATGTTGGTTTTTCTATTTTTGAGGTAATCATCAGTGTTGAAGATAGATTCTAAGGTGACTAGACCCTTGGTAAACTTATTAGTCCCCAATTGAATGATTTGATCTTCATATTGCTACTTAATTTTTTCTTGATTTACCACTAAAAACTCATCTTCGTCAAGCAAAAAACTCAACACCTATTCATCACTCTCAAATAATTTCCAATGAATGTTATTATAAAGAATAGAAGGCCTTACAACAACCTTAACATATTTTTATACTTTCCCCTTTTTAATATCATTAGGAATATCAAACTGAGCACCTATCACAGCTAATCTATCTGCATGCTTATTTTGATTCTTAGGAATTGAAATTAGATTAAAAGCATTGAATTACTCTATCATATCCCATACCCTAGGTATGCTTGTAAGACTTCAAAGCATCATTTTAGTCACATTTAAACCCCTTACCTGATTGACGATCAATCCACTATCCCCAAATACCTATAGGCAGCTTATTCCCCTTTTCCTTGCCAATTCTAAGACCTGAATCAGACCTTCATATTCAGAAGTATTGTTAGAACAAGAAAAAGAAAATATGAAAGCAGAATAATACTTGTCACATTGTGGGGACACAAGAATTTCACCCCCACTAGCTCCATTTCTGCTTCTGGAACCATCAAAGTACATTTTCCACAATTCATTTTATTGTCCTAGTTGTTGTTATGCCTTCTTCTCAAGGTTTGGCATCATTGTTTCAGGTTCATGTAAAACATATATCCCCAAACTAGCTTCTTGAATATAATCATTTGGATTATCCTCAACATTTTCTACTTCCCATTCATTTAAAAGAATATTTGTACACTTTCAGCCTACAATTCTTGAGCAGCAGCAAGCTCTTCATCCTTAAGAACAACACAGTTTGCATTAACAACACTTGGTATATAGGGTTGAATGTGATCCTTGGAAAGTGACTCAGATTTTATTGTCACTTTTGTTCCATATCTAGTCCTAAACAACATGTGAGACCAATCTAAGGACAAATAACCCTCTATCTTGGCAGTAAAATCTCTTGACAAGCATAATGCAAAATAGGTTGGCAAGTCAATGACAATTATGTCTTGGGGTATGGAAAAGTTTGGAAAAGCATGAAATGTAAGGATTAAGTCCTTAATGACACCTATTGTATTAGCAAATGACCCATCTAATTGGACCACTCCTTTCTCAAGGGGTTGATATTTGAGCTCTAACTTGCCAACAATCTATTTGGGCATCACAAAACTACTTTCCCCACTATCTACTCATACAATTATGGACCAGCTTATCCCCTACTACTAGAGTCACATAAAATGGAGGGGGTTTGACATCTTTAGCTAATTGATTATTGTTGTCCTATGGTGTATTTGTGAAAACAACTTTAACTTGACCTATTGGTGTATCATTTACAACATTTAAAGTAGATCGTAACATTTTTTTTCCTGGGATGGATAAAGAATCCCACATAGATATTGATAAATCCATTTTCTTTATACTCTCAACAATATTGTAAGGTGTAGTAGTATTTACCTTATGCTGAGTCCTCACAACAATAGGATCAACTTGAAAATGAGTTGATTGAGGGTGGCTCACAGTCTGTTCTTTGGTAGAAACTTGTGTATTTCTTTATAATATGTGTGGCACTTGAGATGTAGATGGACCAACAGCCTCTTTACCTTTGCTTGCTGACTGTTCAATCTCAAAATCCCTCTTTTTGACTCTTGTGTTTGCTACAACTGGAGAGTCATCAACATTCACACCACAAAATTCCTCTCCTTGCCAATTGAGGAGAGTTGTATCATCTAGAGGATGATTTTGTTGTTGTGGTAGCTCCTCATTAGGTATGTTCTACACATTTGAGACATTTTGCACCATTAAAGATTGATTAATGACCCCATTCAAACATGTGGCTTGATTGTGGGGCTGATTACATGGAAAACACCACTCATAGTCTACTGCAAGGTTGTTCTGTATAGGAACAAGATCCCTAGCTGCACTAGTTGGGGCTGGATTGTATGGATGAAAAGGCCTTGGGTTCACATTTTGTCTAGCTCCTTGCTAATTTCCCTGAAATGGTTGCCTATTAGCCTGATAAGTTTGATTCTTCCCTTGGTTCTATGGATGATAAGGCTATCTATTCTGAAACTACTACTTCTTAATGTTAATTAGCTCATTACTGAATGTCTAAAGCAATTTTTCAATCTTTTGTTGGTTGTTTTTAATCTCTTGTAACTCCTGAGAAGGGCTTGGAATAGTAGCTTCCTAGTTGACAACAGATAGTAATGCTGGTACAATAGGTAATGGAGCAAAGGGTGGTATTTGGAAAGGCATAGAATGTTGAATATATTGGAAAATTGGCTTTGGAGGTCTAGGAGCTATCTTACCAGCCTAAGGGTATGTGTAGGATCATGATGGGCCAAAAAGTGGCGATATTCTAGGTATGTGTAGGGTATGTGGCTGATGACTTTTCTTTTACCCAAAATTGATGAAACAAAAAGGGTTTTAAAGGAGATTCTCATCTTTCCACCAATATAAATTATGTTTTACTTTGAATTTAATAAATAATTATTATTCATTTTCTATTTGAATAATGCCTAAAGTCCTAACTGGTAGGTTGATTGAAAAGAATCTATAGCTTTCAAATGGTATCACATTTTTGAATCTGAAACATCGTCACATTCTATGCTTCACATACTATAGCATTAAAAAAAATGAATTTCATGAAGTTTTGACCAAGTTAAAAGATGGTTAGACATCTGGGTTTTATATATTTTTAAAAGTTACAATAAAAAAACAGAATTAATTATTTACTTGGAAAAAATTACAAAAATAGTCATCAAATCCAAACATGGGTCCTCTACTTATATCTAAAATCCTATAAAAAAATATTATCATTTTATTGTGGTTATGGTGGTCAGAATAGGACACCTACTTCTTATGTTTTCCTTGGAATTGAAGTACTCGCATTGAAATTTCAAATTTTCACCAAAAATATATATATATTTTTTAAGTAAACCTAGTAGTTTAGAAACTACATTCAATTTTCTACAGATTCTATTCTTACAAATTTTTTAAATAATATAGATAACTTATTCAAAATTTTATATCAAGTTGCCTAACTCTATTTTTTTGAATTTTTTACCACTTAAGGGCTTGTTTTTTCCATCATGATCTTGCACATACCCCTAAATTAGACTATTTTCTACTCTAATTGTTATTTCATAAGAATCTGGTAAAGTTACACCCCCATAGATTGTATCATGACAGATATGTCACTATTAAGAGCCCTCAAACAATATTAAAATGCATATTCAGGAGAAGCTCTTACTGTTTTAGGAATTTTGAACCATGTTTTCTAAAAATGAAAGTTAAAATCAGAAATTTGCTCCTGAGGATCCCTCTTGATCATTGTAAGTTGTCCCACTAGAGACAAGTGACCAGACTTGTCTTGAAACTTTTTATGTAGTTTGTCTCCCAATTTGTCCCATGTTGCTATAGAACCAACTTGTAAACCCCTAAACCATTGTAAAGCTTTTCCTTTTAATGAAGTAGCTAGTTGTCTAACAACCACATTCTCCTGAGTTACATGGTGAACTCCACACAAAGAGGCCACATATCTGATATGCTCAATAGGGTTTTCTTGATCCTCTCTGATGAAAAAGGTAAAATCTTTATGGAAACCATTGGAATGTCATCATGTTGTGCAAGATTTGTCAAACTACCTCCATTAAAAGGCACAAAAGGTTGATTTCTAGCCATTTGGTTAGCTAGAGGTCGATTAACCTGAGTTGGAGTAATAGGGACATAAAATGAGGATACAATAGGACTTGATGTTACTACTGGTTTAAAACTTGGAGGTGTAGACTGGACTCTTTTGGATTAAATAGGAGTTTTTTTTACAGTCCTTCCACTCCTCCATGGTGGTAACAATTGCAAATAATTAAAAGGGGCAATATTAATTCTTTTTTTTATTCTTTTCATGTGCTATATTGCACTGGATTTTGCTAACCAACAAACTTAGAGTCACTAGACATGCAAATTTAACCTCTAAAAAGGTCTAAAATTTCACTGGTTGCATATCAAAACCAGCAAAAATTAAAATCTCAAGACTATCCTGATTGGACAGTCCCACCAGGCTTGCAAATATTGTTCTCTCATAGATTTGCACCCTATTGAATCAAAAAATTCAACAATCCAAAGACAACATTGGAAGATCTCACAAAGTGTAATCTCTAAAAACTAAGATTAACCTCTGAAGAAGGTCGGCTTCCTATTAGCTCTCACCTAAATCTAACTTACTTTACTGCTTTTATAGTGAAAAGGGGAGAGGAATACATAAACTGGAAAAAACTAAAAAGTGAAATTTTAATAGGGTGATTTACCAAATTGACTAGGACTATGAAAACTCAGATTTGCATACACTTGGTTATAGATGACATAAACTAAATTTTCACAACCTATTATTGCATTCCTTTGCATAAATATTTCACAAAGAGGCCTCAATGCATTAACCTTTGAAAGGAAGATAACTTGACAATCAGAAATCCACACATGCATCTTTAAGACACAGTTTGCAACCTACATAAACATACTTTTTGCAAAAAAGGTACATAACATGAGACAAAGTCACAAGGAAATAAAAATACCTCACAAGTAACTTGATCAATCACTCAATAATACACAACACTACAAGAATGGGAAGGAAAAATCTCATAATCAATGGAATCCAAGGTCTTCTCTGTATTTCATATTCCAAAATAGTTACAAAGTATGCTCAAATTGGTGTAAGGACTAAAAAAATCACTAACTCCACAAAAATGCATCACTAAGAACTAAGTACAAATGAGTCAAAAGATGACTATATTACCAATTCCCAAGTAGTTGCACCAAAATAGGAGCCAGAAACTGCCTTGGGTTGGATGCCTCCAAAATGCCATGAATCTAGCAACTAGATTCCCTCCAAAAAGAATCCAATGGGATGGAAATGTCAAGTTTGACCAATCCCATCACATTGTCATAAAAAATAGATGCCTATATACTCTCCAACTCCCCAAAAGACAAGTAAAAGCGCCCCCATATGCCCTCCTCATGTTTGCAATTTGAAAAACAACCTCCTATATTCTTGGCATTTGTTCCCAAACTATATCAACTGCCCCTATATGCTTGCAAGAGCATAACTCCTCAACAAAACTCATAAAGGCATAAAAGGTACATATCCCATTTTTTGCATTTGCATAGCAATGTGACTTAAATGATTTATAAGAATATCATTGAAATCAAAATGCTTTACATGTGAATAAATGCAAAAGAAAAATAAAAGACTCAGCCCTTATGAGAAAATAACATCAAAGCATAAGTTTTAAAGACTTACATAGCATATGAAGAGAGGTAAATTACTAGGCATAAGACTTAAAGTCTTAGCCCATGGTAGACATTAGTCATATTTGCATTTTTTAAAAACATGGCAAATAATGCCATTGGCCAACTTAGGGTAAGAAACCCGAATAACAAAAGAAACAAAAATGAAGAATACACTTTCATTTCCTTTGAAGATTTTGGAGGAAGCTATGCCACCAATAAGGGTTTGATCAGAGCATTGTTGTAGCCTTTCATGGTGGATTTTGCAAGATACATAGACTCTTTTTGTGCAAAACCTAGTAGTTTTCCTTGATGTAATACTAGTAAGCCATTTTTTGAAAGAAATATTGAGTAAGAGATTCATTTTCAATGATTTTAGGTCTCTCAGGCCGCGACTCCTATAGCTAGCTCTAATGCATCTTACATATGTTCCATTTTTCTATTGTTATATCCATCTCTTAACTACCATGGAGATCTCCATTCAGGCTTTGAGAATGCACTATATGTACACAAGTTTTTGTTGGGTAAGTCTTCATGAGCATTTCTTTGAATAAAATGCAACATTTTTTGTAGAAAATTTTGAGGCATTTGTGACTTCATTGTTTCTTGTCAATACAGGCCATGGCCTACATACTATAGATGTTTATACATTTTGTGTTCTCTTTGATAAAACACTATTGAAATCTCTTACTTGTAGGTTGAGCTCCATTATTTTCTTGTATTCTCTTTGAGACAACTCTATGAAAATTTTGTGAGTTTCTCTTCAATAGGCCAAGTCTCTTTCTAAAAAAATTCCATGGGGCGGTTTCTACTCAAAGGTTGGGCTCTCTTATTTTGAATATCTTGGTTTTCACTTCAAAACCCTAAACTAAGGGTTTTATCTCTCATTATCACTATTATTAAAGAGGGCTTATCCACAAAATGTTGAGCTCTCCATTCTTTGTAATTTGGCATTATGGGTTTGTACACATTTTTACATGGATCTTACTCTATTTGTATAGCTTCTATATGTATGTATATTTGGATCCTTCATTTGAAGATGCATCACTCACATCCCTCACAGGAACTGAGGGCTTCAAAAACCCTGCACACCAATTATAAACCCTCCATTTTTAATAGGTTGAGGGTTCTTCCCTACTACAGGTCTTAAATTTTCACTTTCGTATCAATGGCTTTTGAAGATGCATAACCTGTACATTTATGTTTTCTAAAAGCCACACACTAATCCCCTTCATTTTTCAATATTGAAACTCCACTTCTCACTGTGGCTGAGAAATTTAGCTCATATACTTAACAAACTTTGAAAAATAGAATTTTTAAAAGGCTCGGGCCTTAGGGTTTTTTTGGAGCTTTTGTTTCTCTACACACTATGGCATATACCAATGCATAGAAATGAGATAAATAGTTACCTTCACATTTCATATGGCTTGAATTACTCATGCTCATTTATCCTCCATATTGTCTATATCTTCTAGGGTATCTCCAAATTTTTTGTCTTCCTCATAATAGAATTGTAGCTCACTCTACTCCTTTTCTATCATGTGTTCTCATAGTAATATCATATCACTGTCACTCAAGAATCTTTTCTTCATTGTGACATTGTGAAATTCACCTTCTATTTAGAAACCAATTGCTCAAAAATATAGTGAGCAATAAAATGAAGATGTACTTGTTGTCTTTAGTCTTCGCAATTTGAAAAATGAGTGTTTCTACTTAAAATGCATTCAAAAGAAGTTACTATCAAAATGGTCAAGGATTGGTTCTCCCATTCTCTTCAATATTGTGACTGTGACTCAAAACAATACTTGTTTTAATTTTGTGTTCTTGGACCACTATTATTTGTTACTTTTGTGTTTGAGACTATTTTTCTATGTAATCCCATTATTTCTTTAATACATTCTTCTTGACTACATGATGTAAGATTTTTCTTTTGATAGTATTTTCGCCGATCACACCATATACTACCATCTTTGTGATTACCTTTGTGATATTATACATTGTTAACTTGCAAGTCATTGTCATTCTTCAAAAGCACTTTCAATTTTATGAGATTTTTCATCTTGACTGTTGTCCTTTCTATCAAATGCAAAGGTCTTCATGACACTCTATTGCATCAATGTAATTTTCCTTTTCATTTTTAAATTGCACAAGCATTTCGTATCATGTATCCTTGATGGATATTGTTGCACACACACAATTCTTATTCTAGAATTAGAATTGCATAATATCTACTACTTCATCGTTAATACTGGATTCTATGCATGATGGGAAGTCCATCTTCAAAATGCTTTGATTCAATATACCTTATGACCATTAGTTTAATGCACTTGAACTTCAAGGTATGAATATTGTCCTCTTTACAAAAAATAAGTGCTCCCTGTGCACCATAGGTCATTTCCTTATTTATTACAGTCATGATGGCTATCTTTTAAATATGAACTACTCTTATATTCATGACTATCATCTTATGCATATTATAGCCATCTTTCCATGATCTACAATATACTCTTCCTTGTCATTGATGTTCTTTTTTCCTTTTGTTTTCAATTATTGAACTCCTCTACAAACAAGGGACTACAGAAAGTTGTCTTCTAATAGCTTCTCTTGCAACTCACTCTGTTGTCCATTGTCCTAGATATTGATTGCGCTATTGAAGCCTTTGTCCTTGATCATTTCTCATGATTTATTTATGACATATCTTGATAGAGTCCTCAAGAAATAAGGATAGATTTCTTTAGCGTAAACATATTCACCTCTTCAGTAATGGTATTCATATGCAAGTACCTGAGTAGTAGGACTAGAGAGGTGGATATGCTTCGAACATCTTGAAGATCATCATGGAAAAAATGGGCCCTTAAGTGGCAAAACTCAGAAAAATCGAGTTAGGCAACTTGACATAAAATTTTGAATAAGTTATATATATTATTTCAAAAATATGTAACAATAGAATATGTAGCAAATTGAATGTAGTTTCTAAACTATTAGGTTTATTTAAAAAAAATAAAAACTATTTTGTGAAAATTTGAAATTTCAATGCAAGTAGTACTTAAATTTCATGGAAAAATAAGTAGGTGTATGTCCGACCACCTAACCACAATAAAATGCTAATATTTTTTTATAAGATTTTAGATATAAGTAGAGGACTCATGTCCAAATGTGATGCATATTTTTTATAATTTTTTCCATGTAAATAATTAATTATGATTCTTTTATTATAACTTTTAAAAAATATAAAACTTCGATGTCTAACCACCTTAACTTGGTCAAAAATTCATGAAATTGATTTCTTTTTTAATCCTATAGTATGCAAAGCATAGAATGTGACACATGTTTTAGATTCAAAAAATGTGATACCATTTGAAAGCTATAGATGTTTTTCAATTATCCTATCAATTAGGACTTTAGTCATAATTCAAATAGAAAATGAATAATAATTATTTATTAAATTCAAAGTAAAGCATAATTTATATTGGTAGAAATTTGAGAATCTCCTCTAAAAAGCCTTTTTGTTTCATCAATTTTTGGTAAAAAAGTCATCAACCACATACCCTACACATACCCATCATATTGCCACTTTTGGCCCATCATGCACATGTATGCATACGATAAGATGAATATTTTTATATCTTGATTCCTATTGAAAATATGTAAAAATAATTTAAGATAAGGCCCTAAGATAAATAATACTTCAATCCCTCAATACAAATGAGGGTAGTATGTTGGGCTCAACCCTTGTGTGAGCCACATGTAACACCACATGTTGTAATCAAATGAATTGAAATAGAAACAAGGATTTCACCTGTACTTGCACAGGAAGCAAACACGTTAGATAAAAAACAAGCATATGGTGGATGTGTTTGATAAATCTTTCTTCCTTGGACATTTATGATGTGCAAACTATTTTAATGCAAATGAAGGTCAAGTTATATGTTTTCAGATGTTTGTTCATATACTAATTTGTGATTACTAATTGCTCTAACAAAACTCTCTCTCCCTCTTAGATGCAAACAATTAGGAGTAGCAAAGGGGGAAAAATTGATGCAAGACAAGTGGGAGGACTAAATATGACACAAGGCATCCCAACTAGGACTGATTATTTAGGCAAGGACAGGTCACCTTTCCTTACATGTGCATTTCTTTATCTGCAAATGTATAGTTTTTCTTTTATTTGCATTGAAACAGTCAGTCTCATAGCTTGTGTGAGATGTTATCCATTTGCATTATCAATTAAGGTTGCTTTTCTTGCAAATATTTTGTACTTTCTCCTATGTTATATGTATTTGCATAAATGCAATCTAGTGATGTAATCTTCTAATTTTGTTTATGCACATAAATTTAGTATAGCAGAAATAAAATGTACCTCACTCTTCATCTGAAAATCACAACAGCTCTGCCTGATTGAGCTATTGGCGAAAATACGTAACAAGAGCATCCCTATAAATTTGAAGAAAATGGTGGTGAATTTGATGATGTTAGGGTTGAATAATATGCAGGAAAATTCAAAATCAGTTTAAGTGATACCACAAAAAAAATGTATACTTCAGAAACAGCCATAGATAAAAAAAAAAGGGTTATGAAGGTGGTGGTTTGGACTCCAAAGTATAAGGCATTTGGACGACAATAGATGTAGACCCTAGAAAACTTGTTTATAATCGAGGCCTTGGAGTTGATAAAATAGACCAAGGGCATACAAGTGAAACTAAAAAAAATCATTTTTTTACAACTTTAAATACTAATCCTCATGATTAGATACAATCACAACTAGGACATGCCCATGGTGGAGAATCTAGCACAACTAGCACTACCACTGGTGGAGATGGTATGGGTAGTAGTAATAGTAGTGGTCAACATGTGCTACAACAAATTACATACAAGAGGACAATAATGCAAAATACTACATAGACACCCAATGATCAAGGCATACTGAAGAGGACAAGGATTATGATAGGTCAATGTCCAACTACCAGTAATAGTACCACTACGTTAATTTCCAATTCCACCCCAAAGGATTCATTTCCTAGCAATCCTATAGTTAGTGTGGTTGTAACAACAATGGCTAATCCTTAGACTCAAGCTCAGTCTTAGATAATTGGAGATGTTCCCATCACTACAAGTACTCCTTCACCATTCAAGAATTCCATTATTTATGTGTCCCTAGGTTTTGATTACAATAATGAGTTTAAAAATAAATTAAAAATGTATAAAAAATAAATGAAGCAACTGATAGAGAGTTTTTCTAATGTAATTTTAGAGCCTACAACAACCACAATATTGCCCATGTTTGGACCAAATAA
The DNA here is from genome assembly GCA_007258455.2 of Sequoia sempervirens. Lineage (NCBI taxonomy): Eukaryota > Viridiplantae > Streptophyta > Pinopsida > Cupressales > Cupressaceae > Sequoia > Sequoia sempervirens. Next base: position 198,821,055 of record VDFB02373365.1, read on the forward strand.
ATAAATCATGGATTACATGTTTTTTGTTCCCACGGTTTAAAATAAACCAAAGAATTAGATGGATCACATTGAATTTCAGGTGAACAGTTCCCAACTGGATTTTTTTGGATACAATTTTTTTGAAAACATTAATATATCAAAGAACAATGAATTGATGTACACATCATTGCTATATCAAGAGAGAGAAAACACAAAAGGTTTTAGAATCAAATAGGAAAGTTATAAGAAGACCTAGAAAATGAGAAAGTAAAGAGGAAAGCACAAATAACAAGAGTAATGAATTAGAAAAAGAATAAAAATTCCACCTCTACATGTACAAGCAAAGATGATAAACAAATAGAGGTGGAATTGAATGAACTAAAGCAAAGTTTAGATGAGAGAAAAAATAAATATGATGAGGAAAATCCACTTCATAAAATTTAAAACAAAACTTGGCAAAAGCTAAACAACAGTGGGAAAAAAATTGGGGGAAGAGAGAAAAAAGTGAAAGATTGGCAACAAAGATGAGGGAAGCATAAAATGAAATAAACTCTTATCAAAATAAGTTAACTGCATTTTGTAGAGAAACGATGAGGCATATGAAACAAAATATTTGGGAAGAAACAATGCAGGGGATTTATCATTTGTCTGAATTGTTTTAATTGATTAATTATGACCTAATAACTTACATAATAGGAAGCAAAGGAAATACATATGGGATAACCAAAATGTGATTTCAATAGAGAAAAATGAAAATCAAATTCTACAAATAGTCTACAAATCCATTGACACTGAATTAAAATCAAAAGGAATTGATAATTAGATTGATGTCTCAATGTAGTGGTCATCTATCATTTAAAATTGCTTGGGAATATATTAAATAGAGGAATTTTTGGATCATGCTATAGAAAATATGAAGTTGTATAAAAGTTAAGGAACTTGATAGAGTTTGACTTGCCAAAGGCTTTTGACACAACTGAGCGATTCATTGGAAAGGATGATTTCATAAAGAAGATTGACTTGGACCAATTTCCTTAGAACTTAGATGAGGCAAACTATTTGGATTCCATTAAACCATTGATAACATTGAATGCAACTTTAATTGAAACATTCAAGTCAAGTTCCAATTTCAATCATAAATTGTTAATAAATTTTCAAATTAGACACTATTGAGTTAGAACAAATGGCACTTCAATCAAGGTGAACAGTGGAACTTGCTATAAAACCTAAAAAATTGTTTTGATAATGTTAGTTTCCAACTCACCTCTATGAAAAGTTATCTTTGAGCAAGATTTTGCATTTCCTCTATGTATTATTTCATTTGAAAATTAATAAGAAACTCAAATTTTGTAATGTGTTCAATTATCTATATTATTTATTTTCTCAATTGAAGAAAAACTCTGGTTTTTACTGCTATATTCACATTAAATGATTGTTGATGTTCATTGATGTATATGCTATTGTTGCTAATATGTTATTAAGCATTGAGTTCACTGATGAATCAATGAGTACATGTAAAAATTATCAATACATGACACAATTAAAATATGAAATTAATAATAGTATTTATATTAATTGTAGTGTGAAAAAAAGTAATCCTTTTTCACACTTAATTTGGATAATTGACATAAATTTGAATTAATTGTATAATGGAATAGTGTTGAAATGTTTTGTACACATTCACATCATTCTAGTGTCCTTATTTAATTAAAATTTACCTTAAATTGTCCTCTGCAAAGGTGTTGTAAAGTGTTGTAACACACTTTCACACTTTTCTAGGGTTTGTTTAATATATTAAGCCTAATACACCCCTTTTAATGAAATGTACCTAATGTGTACCATATTTAGGTGTTGTAAAGTGTTGTAACACACTTTCACATTTATCTAGGGTCCTTTTAATTAATTTTGGTTAATTGGAGTTAATTATACCCTTTAATTCAAATTTAAACCTTATTTATGACACTTCCTAAAGATCTATCCCAACACCCACAATTCAAATTTCATAACAATTAATTAGGAAAAATTAGGTTCCTAGAAATTAGTTGTAAGACCCCTCACCCTAGCTAGAAAGTGGGTCCTCCCTCTATAGGACCCCCCTTTATCAATTGATTCTAAATGGGTTTTTAGTGTTCTTTCCATCCCCAAGGGTTAGGTCCTAGAAAACTGAGCTAGAACCCATTTTCCCTAGGTGGCGAATGGGTCCTCCCTGAATGAGGACCCCATTTTTGAATTTCATTGTGGTGAAAATTTAATAATGTTTATCTCCAAATCTAGTGTCGGCCTTAATTGTTTGAATTATGGGGTTAATCTCATAATTTAGTATAAATAAGGGGCTAATTCACATTGTTTCTCCAAGCAATTTTATGAGACATCCTAATACTTTACAAGAGCATTATATAGAAATTCAAGAGCACTTTCAAAGGAATTTAAAGGTAGATTTTCAAGGTTTATTGCAGCAATTCAAGATCATATCATCATGTCAAGGGTTTGATGCATTCATACATGTTGAGCTAAGAAAGTGAGTGTAGCATTAAAGATCTACTTGCAAGCATTGTTTCACATCATATTCAAGGATCAAAATCTACATTCTTCATGGCCACTACATGTTAGATTATAGATTTTCATTAGAAGAAAACATCCAAGGTATCTACATTGCATCATTTCATGTTTCATGCTTCAATTTCCTTATTTCATCAATTGGTTTAATTACCTACAAGGGGTTTGACTTAGGAAAACCCTGATTTACTAATAATCAACGAGTTTTTCTTCCCTTGAATGTGTGTTTATAAATTTATAGGTTGAAGATCAAGTGGAGAGAAAGTTTAGAGAAAAATTGTCAAAGTTTTCAAGTGGAATATTTGACCTTTAAAGTGTAATAATGGAGAATTGAAGCTACAAAATTAAGCACATGTTTTTGTGAGCTAACAACCAGGATTCTAAGAGTACATACATCAAGGAAAACAACCCATGTCTTAGTTTCAGAAACCCTAACAGGGACCTATTCACCACTAAAAATGAGTTCTTTGTGCCCTAAAAATAGGCTTCTTGTAGCAAGGTACTGAACCAAATATTTTTGTTTTAGGGCCTCTCTTACATTTCTAAGGTTTTGAACCTAAAAGGAAAGAGATACAAAAACATTAATGGCTCACTCAAGAACAAACCCTTGAGATTCCAATGCAAAGGAGATTGAAATATATCAAAGGGGATTGTCCTAAAGGCTGAAAACGAAAGAAAGGGGTTCACCACCAAGTGTAAACTTGGAAAATGCAACATGTTTGAAAACACACTGTGATATGCAAAAAATATTAAGAATGTAAATATAATGTAACATAAAACTATGAGATGTAAGGTGTGCACTTGGAAACTGGAGAAAGATGGAAAGGAGCTATGGAATCCTGAATTTTTTCTTTTTAGGCCAACTTGGACTCATACGCCTAGCTGGGCGACTTAGTCCTGCTTGGGGTGAACAATGTTGGAATAGGTTTCAGACAAATGGGTACTCAGATCTACAAAAATCTCTCTCAAACTCCTACAGTGGGAATCATTCTCCACTAATGATGAATTAGTCCACTTCCAGATTTCTAGAAATTCAGAAGTTGAATTTGTGGTTCTTAGTATGCTCTTCTGCTCCTGATTCAGATTGAGGTTCGAAACTATCAAATTCAACCTGTAGGTTTTCTCGAAGCTTCTCTTAGGGCTTTGAAAACTTGATGAAAAATTTTCCAATCTTTTTGTTTGAAAAATCTGCAACCGAGACCTACAAATAGCATGCAAAGAAAGGGAAAAATTGTTGTACGGTTAGTGAATAGGGGTTTTCCTTGGTCAAACCCTATGTTGGTAATTAAATATTTGAAATGAAATGAAATAAGGAAAGATAATTATGAATGAACAAAATATAATGCTACAACTCACCAAACCCTTGAAGTAGAATGTTTCAAACATGCAAGTGATAGCTCCAATGGATGTAGACTTGAAAATGCTTGAAATTCTTAGATTACTTGAGTTATTGATTGGGATCCTTTAGTCCCTCCCAAATTCCCATATATCCAATTGAGGGAAATTCATGAATCTAGCAAATAGAGAAGGCCTTATAAGTTAAAGAAACTAAAAATTCCCCTTTTCCACCACCTAAAGTGGAAAGAAAATTAAATTACTACAAACAAAGAACTTGTATAACATTACCACCAATGAAAGAAAATATTGTATCCTTAAAGCTGCAAATGTTCCACATTGTCGATACCACAAAACTCTTGGACATAGTACTGATGAGTGTTGTGCATTCAAATTAATCCTGATAAACTTTCACTTCGATGGCAATAATTGTTATCGATTGATTTCATAGCATGGCCTTTCACTTCTTGCCATGTAATGGTTGTAGAATAATAACATTCTCACTATTACATGTTATACATTTATTGCAAATCACTTTCTTTGATGCAAGGAGCTCTTTCTCATCACCTATCTCGACTCATTCCTGTACCTAAGTGGGAAAGAATTAGATAATATTTTTCCTAATAATGTGACTTACTCTTGTCACTTCAAGGTTGCTTTCCTTTTCGCTTATACAGCTTTGATCGAGATTGGACAAACCAATTGTTATAGGTTACTGACTTTCATGTGCCTTTTACTAGTCTTTTTTTTTCCTTTTTTCATGTTTCTTTTTATACGTGTGTAATGTGATCCCCCATGTTATTTCATTTGATGTACCTCTATTTTTGCATTCCTCTATATGTAATTCCTTTCATTCTTTCATATGTCATAATCATTTCCCATTTGTCTTAAAGCTCCTTTTGGGGATGATGTAAGGCATTGAGACATTTAGTCTCCATATTGAACTAAAAAGGATTTTCCTTGTTTGTTTCCTTTGTGTCATTCACATGGACAATTTTATGTGTATTTTAGTAAATGATGACAATTCCATGCTCTATTAAAAACATTGTAGCTAAGACATACTAACCCCAACCATATCCCTTATATATTTGTGGGGACAACCCTTCTTTCCTTTTTCATGATGAAACTTATCTCAAAAACATATGACTTAGAATAGGGTTTTCTAAGGAAAGCTCTCATGTCTTCAAAAAAAAAATTGGCTACTTTAAAGTAATTTCTCATAGTGATGGTGTAGCAACTACTTTAAAGTGGGGGCATATAGCGATGACATCATTCAACAAAATTTCATGGTGTGATTTTTCTTTTCTTTTGATGTGTCCTCTTCTTGGTGTTGTCATTGGGTTTGATTTCATCCAAGAGTGTACGATCTACCGTCATGGTATGATGTGAACAAGGAATCCCATGAGTGACAATCTGACACCTTGATTTGTCCTCTCTTGGAGACATTAGCACAATGCTCCCTAAGAAGAAAACCTTTACATGAATAAATAAAAGTCCACCTTAACAAAATTTTACATTACAAAATCATTTAAAAAACATTGTGGTGCCTTATCGAAGTTGTCAGGAGGATAACTTTGGTATGGTATGAGAGGCTAATATGATTCTTTCATTTGCCACTTCATTGGGATAACTCACCTAGTGGAAAAACTAAGGTTCCACTACCCTAGAGTGAGCAACATATGTCATGGAAAAATATCCTAGATGTGTTCCACATCACGTTGGACCATTGAAGCTTGATCGTTTTCTTGGACAAACAACCCCATTCCACATTGCATTGGGATGGTTGTGCTTGAACCTTTAATTTTTCTTTATTTGAATTTGATAGGGTATGATTATGTATCTTTGTTATTGTTGCATAATTAAGAATCTCGAATGTCTACTTTAGTATGAGTTTGACATGGGGTCATCCTCTCACTAAAGTGGGGGAAAAATGTATTGTCAAAAAAAGTAATCCTTTTTCACACTTAATTTGGATAATTGACATAAATTTGAATTAATTATATCTTGGAATAGTGTTGTAATGTTTTTTGCACATTCACATCATTCTAGGGTCCTTATTTAATTAAAATGTACCTTAATTTTCCTTTGCAAGGGTGTTGTAAAGTGTTGTAACACACTTTCACACTTTTCTAGGGTTTATTTAATGAATCAAGCCTAATGGGCCCCTTTTAATGAAATGTACCTAATGTGTACCCTATTTAGGTGTTGTAACACACTTTCACATTTATCTAGAGTCCTTTTAATTAATTGTGGTTAATTGGAGTTAATTATCCTCTTTAATTCAAATTTAAACCTTATTTATGATATTTCTCAAAGATCTATCCTAACACCCACAATTCAAATTTTATAACAATTAATTAGGAAAAATTAGGGTCCTAGAAACTGGTTCTAGGAACCATTCACCCTAGGTGGCGAATGGGTCCTCTAGGACCACCCCTTATCAACTGATTCTAAATTGGTTTTTAGTGTTCTTTCCATCCCCAGGGTTAGGTCCTAGAAAACTAAGCCAAGACCCATTCACCCTAGGTGGAAAATGGGTCCTCCCTTAATGAGGACCCCATTTTTGAATTTCATTGTGGTGGGAATTTAATAATGTTTATCTCCAAATCTGGTGCCGGCCTTAATTTTTGAATTTTTGGGTTAATCTCCTAATTTAGTATAAATAAGGGGTTAATTCACATTGTTTCTCCTAGCAATTTTATGAGACATCCTAATACTTTACAAGAGCATTATAAAGCAATTCAAGAGCACTTTCAAAGGCATTTCAAGGCATATTTTTAAGGTTTATTGTAAAAATTCAAGATCATATCATCATGTAAAGGGTTTTATTTATTCATACATGTTATTGAGCTAAGAAAGTGAGTGTAGAATTGAAGATCTACTTGCAAGAATTATTTAACATCATATTCAAGGATCAAGATCTACATTCTTCATGGCCACTACATGTTACATTGCATATTTTCATTACAAGACAACATCCAAGGTATCTAAATTGCATCATTTCATATTTCATGCTTCAACTTCCTTATTTAATCAATTGGTTTAATTACCTACAAGTGGTTTGACTTAGGAAAACCCCTATTCACTAACAATCAACAATTTTTTCTTCCCTTGAATGTGTGTTTGCATATTTACACATTGAAGGTCAATTGGAGAGCAAGTTTAGAAAAAAATTGCCAAAGTTGTCAAGTTGTAAAGTTGACCTTTAAAGTGCAAGAACAAAAAATTGAAGCTACATAATTAAGTACATGTTTTCTTGAGCTAACAACCAAGAATCTGAGAGTGCAGAAATCAAGGAAAACAATCCATATCTTAGTTCTAGAAACCCTAATAGGGACTCATTCGCCACTAAAGGGGAATGAGTCATTTGTGCCCTAAAAACAAGCTTCTTGTAGCAAGGTACACACCTCTTTGAGCTCTAAAATCTTCCCTCATAGTTGTTATAATAGTTAGGTATTATTTTTTATTTTTATTTACATCTTTTGACTCTCATAATTACATAAAATCATAGTGATTTTGTGTGGAAAAACTTAGTAGTTCATCATCTTGTTGATTCATTTTGGTGAGCCATATTTTCCACCCAAACATTAATTTACTCAATCTGATTCATAATTTTAAATTTCATGGAATAAAATATAAAATATCATCAACTACAGTTTGGAATATGATTCATGAAATGCAGTATAAATACCTAAAAATTGCTAAATTACTTTTATTCACCAATTCACATCCTGGTCCTCACTCTAACAATGAGATTGAGAGTCATCTTGACTCTGACACTGATTTTGAGCTTTAAACCCTTAAGCCATATTAAACCCTTGTGTTCTTGTTATATTTTTCTATTGAATAGTTATTCAGGCTACCTTTTGGTTAAGTTGTGTTGCTATGTCACAACCTCATGTGTTTATCAGGCCCACATACCCTATTACTTGATAGGTCCAATCGTTGTGGAATTTTATTTTATAATTCCTTCCCCATCCTTTTCCCCTAGGTACTTTCATTGAAAAGAAACTTTTTCACATATGGTATAATGGTCATCTAAGTTGTGCATATAACAATGGTCCCTACCTCTTTTTCATGCTTCCACTTTATGATTTCCGATGAAGAGAAAAATGCTTACAAAATTATGGAAAGTGTACATGTGTCACAAGAGGATACTAATCCTAGGGCATGAGAGAACTTCCAAAGAGTCTTATTTATAGGATTCATGGAATGATGGAATGTGCCAAAAGATTAAAGTATTTTGTAAGTCCATGAACCGATAACGACATGTCCTTTTCTTGGTTGCAAAAATGTAGGACACTATTAACTGTGTGATGATCGCATAGGAGAATCCTATAGAAGAGGGGATAGCTATGTCATTTTCAAAAAAATCAAGGCTTTACTCATCATTGAGATTTGTTCTTCCCTTCTAGATGGATGACCCGAATTCAAAATTGCTAAATGGGTAGATGAATTAACTACCCTCTCACAACCAAGAATTAATGACGAATGTGATAGATGATGGCTAATCTTTTAAGTTAATTTCCTTCCTAAATTTCTAGTTCAATGTAAATGTTTATCTCTTTTGTTTGGTCTAAAATAGTAGAAAAATCTACAAAGATGTGCCTATTCTACATCAGCTTGAGCTCTAAACAATTAAAAAACAAGTATGCCCTTCTTGGAAAAATTCACTATTGCTATAGTCTTGAAGCTCATAAACAAGTCTAAAAAATATATTGCATAAGGTTGTAAAGTCCCAATAGGATAGTAATTAAATCTATTTTAAAATCATTCTAGAATTATGAGTCAGTCAAACACCAACCCTCTATATCTAAAATATCCTTTGAGGAGGATATTATGTCTTCAAAATATCTTGTGCATTCCCTTGGCCCTAATGTAGTAGGTGGGATGGTAGAAAAGGATAGAAATTATAGAGATGTTGAGCTAAAGAACCAAGATGAAATAGTCACTCAGTGGGAATTAGGCATTCCAAAATCAAGAACATATCCATTAAATATCATTTTCTTAGGGAAAAATTTACTTCCCAAGAATTTAAAATAGAATATGTTGCAACAAAAGACCTACTAGTAGATATATTTACAAAACCCCTTCCAAAGGAATCATATGAATAGCTCAAGAAATAGTTGGGGGTTTTTCCTTCTCCTATATCTACTTGAATACAAAATGTATCCATCCAGGGGAAGCATATTAGAGTATTATTTTATCCCTAGTACTAAATCTCCTTTGTAGAATGTTAGTCCTCAAGGGGAGTTAGACTTTTTGTGACACTCTTTGTAATTGATGTCAAAGGGGGAGAATTGGAAAAGGAAATGGAAATGGAAAATTGATGGGGAGCAAGAGAACAAGGGGAGTACTACATGTAAGGTGTTTGCATCAATGAAAAAGGGGTAGATTGTTGGAATTATTATCATTGATAACAAAGGGATATTGTTTGTCAAGGTATTTTATCTCTATGAAATTGCTCATATTTGAAGGGTTATGACTTATGATAAATTGATGCTTGCTCATGTCTACTCTTATTTGTTCCTGGTTTAGGAGTGTCTCTATAAGCTTGTTTGGTTTTTTAATTCTCTCTTGATTATAGTGATGGTAGGGTTTCATGCTCTACTAGGGTTTTAGCTCCAATTCTTTTAAATCCTAAGAGTCTCTTATTGGTCATGCACTTTTATGTTATATTTTGACCTACTATCCTTGGGGAGAAGTCACTTAAGTGACACTTAAGTCATTTTCATCATCATTTTTACTAGTCTCACTATCTAGTTATTATTGATTTAGGTGGTATTTTATCTTATGTCTACAAAGAAAACTAAAGTGAAAGTGTTTCGATAATGATCCAATGGCTAGTGAAAAACCTTGTATCTAGCTAATAGTTTGCATCTGAGCATAGTTTTTGATCTATTCTTATTTTGAGAAAATTGTGCTAATGTGATGTGATGACAAGTGTCATCCTTTTATTGCATCACATGCCCCCTTCAAAGCATATTTTCATAATGCTAGCACATAAAAGAAATGTGTCACATTGAGGTGAATAGATCAATGGTCATTGTAGCAACACATTTTTGGTCCACTCTAACATAGTAAAATTTAGGATGATGTGAAATGACAACATATGTCATATTGTTATTACAACACAAGATCTCTTTAGAGCGCAACGCCATTCTAGAGTGAAAAAGTGGATCTCTTTTTATAGTGAATAATTGAGAAAAGAAACCTCCTTATAGTTGACCATTCACTTGTGTCCTAAAAAAATTAAAATATTTCTTCTAAACATACATTTTTGTATCAAAATTGTGGCTTCTACTTGAACGGATTGAATGATTAACTTCAATTCATCATGTGAGTTGAGACACATTTAAGGGGAAACATGAAATTTAGCTTCCTAGCCTAATTTTCACATGAATAAAAATAAACCCATATATTTGAAATAGAGTGTATTTTTTGTAAAACAAACTTAAAAATTAAGTGTTATAGTAGCTATACAAATGCATCAACACATTTCATTAAAATAGGTACAAAATTAAATGTGTAAATGTGTCAAGATTTTATATTTTTCACCATTGCATATTATCCCCACTTCAAGTTTCAAATGAATCTCTAGTAATGTATAATTTTAAAACATGAATAAACTAAATACAATACATATATGAATCTATAGTCCA